>BMAO01033522.1:0-568836 GCA_019973975.1 Trichonephila clavata
CACTTGTCCAATTGCATATGACATAGAATGAGTTGACCAAGAAATTTTCCCTATTTTCAAATTCATGACCTTCTTTAGTTTCACCGAAAATAATTTTTCTTTTTCGCTGCCTGCAAGCTTGTCCAACTTTCTTTTCAAATGAGAGCCCTGATAAAGCAGTTGCTTCTTGATCTACTGTTCCAAATTCATTCCTGAAATTTTGTACATATTTTTCTAAAGATTTCAGTAGATTAGATCCTTTTAATAGCTCACACCCAACTGATTGTAATGTTTTGCTAGTAGCACTCACCCTCTGGAGTATGGTATCCCAAATCACGGTCATTAGGGAAGTTTCATACTTGCCCATCTGTTTCAAAAGAGAAGTTGCCTCCAGTATTGTGATCTTTTTCTCCTCATTTGTATCACGGATTTCAGCCAGAGCCTCTTCTATGTGTGTATAACCAAGTCTTAGAGCTCGTACGGCATCTGCTCCTGCTGACCATCGTGTATCTGAAACTTTTTTCACAGATATTGCATTTTTACTCCTTTCCAGATTTTTATTTAAAATTCGCCAGCGATGGGTTGACACAGAAAAGAAAATTGAATAATTTCTGTACAAGCATAAAATATTTAATTGCATCACTACAACTTTCTGCTGCTAAATTTTCTACTAAATTTAAAGAATGACTGGCACAAGGAATATAAACTGCGCTTGGACTATGTTCTTTAATACGTGCCTGCAGACCTGAGTACCGCCCGGACATATTAGACGCATTATCAAATGATTGTCCTCCCCTGCAATTTTTAATATCCAGTCCAAATTTAGCTAAAACTTCTAATACTTGTTGTTTCAAATATGAAGAAGTATGTCCTTCTATGGGTAAAAACTGTAGAAATCTTTCTTTTATTTCACCAGTAGATGAGACATGTCTTACGACGAATGTTAGTTGATTAACATGTGAAAAGTCGGGCGTAGAGTCAATTACGATACTATAATACTTCGCATTCTTAATCTCATTAATTATATAGGCTTTTACTTGCTTCCCAATAATGCTTATAAATTCGTCGCAAATTTGGTGGGACAGGTAGCTAGCATTGCCTCGTCCTCGATTGGCGTATTTTTGAAGGTGCAACATCAAAAACTCATCGTATTCATTGAGATAATCCAGGCAAGTTAAATAATTTCCTTTTCTTGTAGACTCCTGACCTTCATCGTGTCCTCTGAATGCTACCCCTAAACGGCTCAAAAGTTTTATTGTTGATATTATTCGCTTCAAGACTTTCCTCCAATAAAGCTCTTCATGTTCTCTTTTCTGTAATTGCTGACTATCAATTCTGTTAAATTTAGATGACCTTTTATACAAAGTGCACATAGCTAATATATGTTCTTTTGACATTTCGTGGCCGGACAGAGTTGCCGTAATTATTTTCCAGTTTTGAAAACCAGTTAGTAATTTAGATGATGTCGCAGAGAAAACAGTTTACAAGGATAGCAGTAAACAACTTTGCTTGTTTCGGAAAATCTTCTTTCACTTCATTTATTTTCTTCCAATAAAAATGATCATAAGTAAGTCCCCTGTAATACACTTGATCTCTGTCTTTATAAACTGATTTCAATGTTTCAATATTACTGATGTTATTCGGCTTCTTTCTAATGATATAGTCAATCATTAAATCTGTTAATGTGGTAGGCCATAGAGCTATATCATTTAGCATCTCAACATCAAGATCGATAATTCTTTCTGGTCTATCTTTATCTTCTTCACTTTTCTTATCACAATTTGACTCCATTATTGCTTCGAGCTTCTTCATTGTCCTTTTTTTTTCATTGTCATCTCCTTTATTTTGTTCACTGTCAGGGGGAATAATAGGTCTCACTTCACTTGTACTTATTTCTGGAAAAATATTGGAGGTTAACGTACATTGGGGATTATCCGAGGTAAATGACAAGGGCACTGAAGAAGTGGCGTCTAAAAATTTATGCAGTGCATTTTTCTGACTTTCAGCAATTTCTAGCTTTCGTTTAAATTTTTTCTTTTTTCCGCTCCACTTTGATAACGCTTCATGCTTCTGCCCTGAAAAGTTTGAAAATTCTGTACTTGGTTTTCGGAAATTAAGCATGTGAGACCACATATGCAACAAATTTTTTTATACCCGAGAAACTACAAGCACCTTATATTAATATTATAAAACGAAACGAAACGCACCACACAAAACCGAACGCGAATATTAAGCGCAGACAGGAATTTACAAACTTCGGTAATATCTGGGATGATCGGCGAGTTTAGCACAAATGGGCATTTTCTGCTTTGCTTGCAGAAAGCCTCATGTCTGGCCGAGGGACGATTTCCGATTCCGAGTCAGATAATTTATTTATCTGTAGCAGTGTGGAAGGAATTTGAATGCTTGAAAATAAAGTTATAATTTTTGAATTAAAAATAGCTATATTCTTTTTTAATTGAATCTAAAGTTTTCAAGCTTGTTAAAGTTTTCTACTTATTATTGCAAACTGTAAATTTTTCCATAAAATATTTTGATAATTCAAATAATAATCTTAAGCATTTAAATTTTTTTTCCAAACTCTCATAAAATTACATTTTATCTTTTTTCCAATTTTCTGATAAAATTATGAAATTTCTGATTTAATACACATATATTTTGTTTAATTCTTTTATTCTTTACAGAAATCATAATTTAATTTCTAGAACAAAACGTAGCTCAGCTTCAGGATTATTTATAATCAAAATTATTAAAATATCTCAACCAAAAGTAAGCTTTTAAAAATTCTAATGTTTTCTTTTAAAAACTGGAAAAACAATTATAATACTCTTGATTTTTGTAAAGTTTCCTCTTAAAATTTCTAAATATAAGTTAATAAAACATTAACTGAATACAAATGTTTTTTACACATTCTAGTTTAGTATTATTACTATACTTGTTTGTTTTTTCAAAAATCTTAATACTTTGTGACTAAACAGAACAATGAAACATTTCCAAAATAATTTGAAATTTCTAAGATAACTCAAAACTGTTTGACAAACGCCACAATATATCACAAAAGAAATCTACAATTTTTCAACTAAATTTATATTTTAGTTACATTTAAAGTTCCCTTTCTCAAAATTAAACAATCTTACTACATATTGAATAACTTCTCACATTTCTATTTTGTGTTTGAAATCATTTATCTACTTTATAAATTGTGTTTATCATATTTTTATTTCTGTAATACATTTTGCTACCACTTTAAATAGTTTTAAACTAGGAGCAATTGAAAAATATTACCTATATTTTTCAACATTTATTATTGTTCTGTAAAAATAAACATTTCATTAAATGCTTTTTATAAGAAATTTCTGGCATAGTTTTGGCATTGTTGCCTTTTTTAAAGATTTTAAGATATCCCCGAACACGTTCAGAGTACTTTTTAACATAATAGCATACTAAAAGATTATAAATGCTCTTTTATGGCTCAATACCAATAAATATTACTATTTAACTATCAATATTTAAAATAAATTACCTGAATTTTACAAAAATTACAATTATAAGGAAAATTTTAGCAATATTTTTGAAAAACTTCAAATCAGTTAGAGAAAAAAAGTAATAAACATATATTAGTAAAAGTATTACTAAAACAAATTAGATGCATTTATCTAGAAAATGTACTAAAATTTTAATTTTTATTAAAATTTGAAAATTTTAGAGCTGATTGAGTAAACATTATAAGAAATGTTACACTTTTTATGACACCATTATTTAAATAACAAGCCATAACTCAAAACGTATTCATACAATAAGAAATATTTTACTGCATTCTCTAGAAAAATAACATAAATATCAGGTTCAAAAAGTTTTATAGAAATACATTCGTAAAAATTTGAGTTATCAGACTCGCCATGATAGATTTTGAGCAATTTAAATGCCCACTTCTGGTAGATCAAAAACCCACTTCCGGTTTTTCTAACTTAATAAATTTGATTGTAACCTGGCCTCTAGGTGGCGTAGAAACAAAACAAAATATGTTTCGTAAAGTCAAAAGATAGCTCTATTCAATAAAATAAAAAACAAAAATATCTGTCTTGACTGAATTTGTTCATTTTCAAAGTGTTCGGATACCTTACATATATTTATAGATGAATTTTGATTAAATTTATTAGAAACATACAGAATGTCATACAATATTTTAAAGAAAGTATGCATTTTAAAGTTATTATACGATTTTTATGTATTTTTATAATTAGTTATACACATATTTAATTATTAGATCGCATTGAATATCCTTTCAAATTGTCTGGACAAAAGATCTTAATCAAAAAAGTATCGCGAGCAAATCACTCTTAAAATGGTAATAAATACAGAAAGTAAAAAAAAGAATTTATGCTTTTCAAATTTAATCTTACAAAATAATGGTTATCTTAGAAGTTTTAAAGTATGTTAGAAAAATTACGGGCTTATTTCACAGTTACCTCAATAAATAGAAAGAAAAGTGTATTTTAAAATAAACTAAATATACTTTTTTTTTTTGAAAATTCTTTTGACAGTTTGAAGCAATTTTAATTAAATATTTAGAAATTATAGATTGGCTCATATATTACTAAACAAAATTATCGTAATACGTTAGGATTACAAACAAAAAATCAACCCAATAAATATAATAACGTTTTATTTCAATTTCGAGTTATTGTTAGGATTCTTTTAAGTATGGTAAATAATTAATGAATGTACTCAAAATCTCATTAATGTTTTGTATTTTAAATGAACTACTATCGCTTTTTTATAACTGACTCAAGAAATTATTTTTATACGAGAGGCAAATAATATTTTTCCGTTTAAATAACAATGTCAATCGAAAATGTTTTAAGAATTCTAGAATATGCGAATATCTTAAAAACATAGGTTGTATGTGTGGGATCAACGTTTTTATTATAGATTTTCATCAATGTTTTTGTTAGTATAAATTAATCTTATAAAATTTTATATAAGTATTTTAGAAAAATTTAAATTATAAAAATTATTCCAAAAGGTGATTTTTCTTTCTTTTTTTTACTATCGGCATCCTCATGTTTAACAATGTCAATCGAAAATGTTTTAAGAATTCTAAAATATTATAAAAAACTGATGACAGTTATTTATATTTATGTATGTAAAATGAAAAATAAATAAAATAGTAATGACACAAATGCGACAAAATATTTTTTTTCACTTTATCTTACGCAATGATTAAAATACCTGCGCATCTAAAAGAGAATTTGAAAATGAAAATATAGTTACCTTTTTTTGTTGTTTAAACACGGTTTTCCGAATTGTCTGTATAAGCTCAGGAAGCTAAAAGAAATAAGTTCAGAAGTCAAATTGATGCAAAATTTCCTCAGTTTTCTTCTAGAAGGGGTCTTTTTCTCAGGGTCATCCTGTCCCATTCTTTTTATTCGTCCTTAAGCCTGTCATCTTGATCGTGCTTTTGTCCAATGTGCCGAAATTCTTCGTTAACGCACCCCCTCCCCCTTCTCCCAGAGGACCAACGTTGAGAACTCATTGATACTCCTTAAAAAAATAATTAACTATAGACTTGGAAGGTCTGTCTGGCGCTAATGGTCCTATCTTTTCTCGGAACGGGAAGCAGTTATCCAGCCCTTGCTCACCATGAATGCACATTCAGTCTTTTGGTTGTTACAGAAATAAAAGAGAACCGGGATAAATAAAATATAAGGGCAAAGCCTTCCTGTAACTTCTTAGTGCAACGTTTATTGCAGTCAATCAATCAATAGACGAAGGGGTTATTGTCATTTACAAGCAAATGACATTCTGAATGGATTTTTTCCATCCTAAGTGTTATCTGTATTTCACTTCAAACGATCTTTCTGTCGATCCGCTTTGAATGAGAAGTTTTTCCTACATTCAAAGATTACACCACTCCTTGTCTTCTCATTATTTTGAGAGTAACTTTACCACCTTATAAGCTTTTCTTATTGCGTTTCCTGAAATTCAGAATTCACACGGAAAACTTAAATCGTTATAAGCTAGTGACATACTATTTTATAAACGTAAAATAGCTGATAAAATGTTATCAATGGTAAAAGACCATTAATAACATTTTACGACTGTTTGCTTACACATGTCAGGGGCCCCTGTAGCTAGGAGTTTTTATTTTAGATGGCGTAATATCGCCTATACAATGTAATGTGTGTTTTTTATGTCAGAAAGTATTTGGTTTTACTTCATGACAGTAAACTAATTTTTATAAATCTTTTATTTTCCATATGCTCGCGCCAAACTCGTAGGATTATCACGCCCCCACCCCCGTGGGGGCGCGTCCCACAGTTTCAGAAATGCTGCTCTACATTTTTTTCGAAAAATCACTTTCATCTAATTCACTATTTGATTTATTCATCAATTTAGAGAAATTTCAATCTCACTTAAATATTTCGCTATTTCTGTCATGCCGACTGAAATAAAACTGATGCTAAATTTACAAAATACTTCAATCCAGCGCTGGATTACTCATTAGGTGGAGTAGGCAATTGCCTATAGGCCCCCAGTTTTTAGGGGCCCACAAAAACGTGTTCTGTTTTTTGTTAGTGCTCCAAAAACAGGCTAAAGGGCCCCGAGAACTCGACTGCCTAGGGGCCTCCATGTCGTTTAATCCGACATTGCTTCGATCTTTTCCCCACATTCTCAAAATATAAACACAAAAATCCAGATTACAATAAATCACGAACCTTCAAACACTAAATTCTTTCGAAAGAACTAAACATTGGAAGTTGTTTATAGTCTAGGATCTGGGATCATTATTACAAAAAAAGAAATCTGGGATCAAATTTTTAAAAACTTGGAACCGAAAACATACATTAAAGACCAAAGTTCAGAAAAACATGTTTAAAAAAAAACGGATTTTAACCGCAATTACATGTAATATATGAGGGCAACACTAATTGTTATACGATTCAAATCGTGGGTAATCATTGGGTTTGCAATATCAGTACAAGATATTTTGTTGCATGTTGAACTTATAACTGAAGTCTATCAGCTTGGGGCCCCTGCTGGTGCTCGGGGCCCCTGGCGGCCGCCAGGCGCTTAATCCGCCTCTGTGTGCTTGTATTATAAATACTGATGTCTTTGACATTTACGCACTGGAAGGAAATCATTTTTGATTTTTACTTCATATAAACATAAATTGTCCATAACAAAAGAGTGGAGTGATCACCATTTGTAAAGCTACAGTGCTGTTGTTGTTGCTCATCTCCAAGTCAAGCTAGACGAAGTCCATGATCTCATTCACTCTCAAAATGTCCAACACCATTAGAGAGTCTTAATACAGATCTTGTTTTGTGAGCCCCAGGCAGTCACACACACAAGAATGTGTTCTGGAGATGCTTGGCAGGCAGAACACCTAATACAAGTAGGAAAAACTTTGTTTCCATCTTTAAAAGTCAAATTTCGGAGGTGGCCACTCCGGAAACGAGATAAAATAGTTTGTTCCTGGTCTGCTGCATTGAAGGAAAAGAGAACTACCAGGGCGTTTAGTTTCATATAGGAAGAGCAGGAGGAATAGACTATCTATATAAAGCTTTAGTAGGAAGCATCAGTATTATTCATTGTGCATAAGTTTTTGCTATGGAAATGGTATTTTTTTCCTTTTGGAGAGAAAATTTTTTTCCAAAAATGTAAGACACAAAGTATTTTAAAATTAGCTAATGTAAGTATTATATTAAAGTTTTATTTATTGAAAATAATGAGGTGGGGCACACACACGCAATTCTTTTACTTATGGTTGTGAAACATAGCAAAAATTTTCCTTTGTAAGTTTTTATCTTTTACTCTTAACACAGCATAATACCTATTTTATATAAATACCCAAGATGTTTTCGTCTAAATTAATATGCAGAACAGATTATTTTTAAAAAAACACCAGTTAAAAATATACATAAACTTTGTGAACTTCAAAGGAATTTCAATTTTTTTCCTTATGCAACAAAAAGGTATTTTAGTGATAGCTTGCACTTTAATTCATTATGTAATTGACATATTAAGGGAGTTGTGTGCAATTTCGATTTGACTTAATTAACTTTACACTAAGAATCTAGATTGGATTAATGATATATATAAATTATTTATATCCACGATTAAAAGATTTTATGAGCAATATTTCTGGTACCTTAATTTCCACTGAACTTTCAAGCACAATTTTTGTAAAAACACGCAGAAAATACTTATTATTCCATAATAAGATCTTTTCAGATCATTAAACATTTTTTTACAATATGTAAATGTATATTATATCATAATGCTCATGAAATATACTTATTACAGGCTACATAATGGCTTTTGTGATTCCAAATAGCTGTGGCCATTCTACCAATTCTTATGACAGTCTTTGTGCACTTTGAAGACTTCTATACTGACATGTAGGGTGAAATAATTGTAATTCATTGTCTTAAGTATCGGTTTTTTCCAATAATTTATGTATTGCAGATTTTTTTTTATTTTAAATAAATTAAAATTAAAAAAAGCAAATATTTAGGCATGCTTATAACTTTATGGATAAAAGCTTAAAAATGCATTGCATGGTAATAAACACCAAATAAATATTCTTATGCAAGTCATGACGAAGTTTGGTTTGTCAATCTTTCTGATAAAATTATTGTAAAGCAGTAGTCATCTGTTCCTATATAACACCATTTGGAAAAGAATTTGATGCAACAAGGTGCCATTTAAATACTTTTTTATGTTTGAAATTATTGTTACGGAGTGGCCGATCATATAGTAGAGTTTTTACCTTTTAACAGTAGAACTATTTTAAGTAACCTTTGGAAATTTATAAAGTCAATACACGGAAAGCACATCGCACACACAATGCAATTGAACTGAAGCACGATTTAAAATAACTCGTTGATTTATTTTTAAAAACATTCACAAAATTAGACTTTTAAGCGCGGAGTCAGAAATTGCAAGAGAAATTTGAATTAAAAACATTATAAATTAACAACTTACAAAATCAATAATCTTGGGGAGGAGAGGTCCATCACCTCATTTGAGTGGTACAGCAGGCCGACTGATTTCTTTTTCCAGAACAACCCTGCGTTCTCGCCAACACAGGGCTGCTTCGCAGTCCAACCACATTTCGCACTAAAGTGCGAAACCTCCATTTAAATAGGGGATTTTTTTGTTACGTTGTAACAATTATAGTTTAATTTTATTTTATATATACTATTTTGTAATCCTTCTTCATTGGCTCAACAGTCCAGGGTAGGCATTGGCCTTCTCAAGATGCCTTTCCAGGCTAGCCTTCTTCCTGCTATTGTTCTGCGGCGGCCGAGTGGTCAAGGCATCGGATCATGGCTAGCGTGTCATGAGTTCGATCCTAGTACCACTGAAGACCCGCCGTGTAGGGGAGCTATGCACGTTAAATCCGCCGAGAGCTCAAATGTCCTCCCGTTGGTGTGGTGTGGTAGTTAGGAGAGGGGGTGCCAGCTCAGGTGTAGTCCGCGTCACTTGACCATGGTTCAAAATTACGCGGACCGTCGCCAAAAGCCCTCGTGTTGCTAATCAGTGCGACGTTAATATTCACTCACTCACCTGCTAGTGTTCTGCAGTTCTTAGTCTTCAAAACTAGGAGATCTTTTTCTAGGCTATCTATCCATCTTCGATTTGGCCTGCCTTTTCTTTGAGTGCCAATTGGTTGGGCATTGAAGACTTTTGTAGTGGTGCAGTCTTCGTCCATTCTGACAATGAGGACTGCCCATTTAATTTATTGTACTTTGATGAAGTTAACGATGTCAGATTCTTTATATATAAGTGATAGAGTTCTAAATTTGATCTTTGCCACATGCCATTTTCTTGAATTCCTCCAAAAATAAATCTTAAAATTTTCCTTTCGTGGATACTTACCATTTTCTTTTCTGTTCAAGACAATATTTTATAATAATTTCCATAAAATTTTTCATTTATTGCAAGAGGTAAATGTTTAAAACCCCTAAAGCTTTTTTTAAAAATATGATTATTTTCTTAAAGTCTTTTCTACAATTACAAAACTTATATTTTAGAGCATTTTTAAAGATATCACTCTCTCCTTCAATTGTTTCTAAATATGGCATATGGACAAAACTCCAATATGGAAAAATATCTAAAGTTTTCATTTCTTGAATAGCATGATATAAAATTCACTGAATAGTCTGAAACTTTTATGTGGTGTAACTTATTTAAACCCTTCTTACCATAAAAAAAATTCCATATATTTACCAGGATAATATAGCATACCTTATAATAAATACATAAAAGAAAGTAGTACTTACATATTACTTTTGACCAATTTCTGCACATATGCTAAAACAAATTCCTCTGCATGCTTTTTTTGTGTGAACAAACCCATAGGCAAATAAATTAGCAAAGATTTAGAAAATTAAATCATGTGTTTAAAAAAAATGTACACTTGAAGTGAAGAAAATATCTAATAAATACATTACGCAAACAGTCAAAACGATGTAATTGCACTAAAAATTATTAAAAATGAAACTTTATGCCACATAAATTTGTAAAAGTGAAAATCTAAATGCCTTTGCAGTTCCAAGATGTCTTTTGTTTAGCTAAACCCTATAGTCTTTCAGGTACTCATATACTAGACAAATTTCTATAAATATTATATTTCTCTCCCTCTCTTCCATAAGAAATAGATTCCAAATTGTAATAAATTTTCACAACCAAATAAGAGAAGAATATAAAAATATTCTAAATAGGTTATTTTCAAGCATGCACAAACAAAATTATTGCATTTAAACATGTGCAGGTAAGGTTTTCCCGTTGTTGTCTGCATATTGTAGTATTTGGCATTGTTTATTGATTTAATAAAGTTGATTGATGGAATAATATTTTAGTACCAAGAGATTAAATGAAAGATGAATGTTTCATAAAATTTAGCTATTAAAAAGTCAATATACCTCAGATCTAATTCCATACACATTTCTTCTAATAACATAATTCACAACATGGACAAAAAATAAATAAATTGTAACCTGATTTTAATTTTTTAAAGCCTCAGCATATTATAAAATGTACACAATTCAAAACAAAGTTCTACAAACTCTCCAAGTTTAAAACTTACATTCTTATTAATAACAGTTCATACACATAAAACTAATTAAAATAGAAAATTTGCTATTAGTTTCAATCTTTGATTTTTGAAGGTAATTTTTAATGTTCAATCAGATTTATTAAAATCAGGGGTTATTATTTGTGCCATGGGAATCTGTTTTGAAATTTTAGGTTAATTCGCAATATTATTACAAAAAATTGGCAGTTATAGTGACTGCCGATAGAAGTGAATACTTAGAACTTTTAGTATTAAAATTTGAAATTTCATAATGTTTGAATTAAAATTATCAACTTCAATCTGGTTTTCACATCTATTGACACTCCGAGCAACAATTATATATGTATGCATGTTTATATGGTTTTTTTATTATTGAGATATATTACGGGCTGCTCAAGATCATGACAAAATATAAATACCATTGAATTGAAATAACAATTAATATACAATCATATTATTTATGGATAGTATTTGCATTGACTTAAATTTCAATGTACTTGATTTTAAACATTTTAATTGTTTGCATCATTAATTTCAACAATACTTAGACTTTTTGTACTTTCAATTATTTCATTTCGTTCTAAAAAAAAATACAATAGGCTTATGGTAACTAAAGTAAGAAAGGATAATGTATGATTTAAATTTATCTAAGTATCGCGTAAAAAACTGCATCGAACGTCGTTTTATATTTTGTTGTACTGAGTTTTCGATCATTGGACAATTTTAAATTAAGTGTTTCATTTAGAAATTCAATTAGTGGTAGATTTTTATCATCTGCAAAGTTAATAATGAAGTCTCCACTTAAAATCATCGGTACATTATCATATATATATTTTCCACCAAATCTTTTTTCGAGTATTTCAGAACCTTCTTTTGTATAAATCATCATATTTTCGAATAAAAATTGTTGTATCTGTCTCATAGATTTTCCAGGCGAAATATAAACGGCAACCATTAATATGTATTGCTCATTCTCGGAATCGCAACGAGCAATGCACAGTATATACACAGTGAACTTTTCAATAAATCCATTGAATTTCACTTATAAGATATACACAGAACTATATGTCAGCTGTATAGCTACAGATTTACTACTATAAGCATGTGGGTGACGCGAACGCACGAGATTTCACCCATCCAAAAAGTGTTTAAGGCGAACAGCACACTGCGCACGCGCCAGTCAGAGCATGTCGGTGACGCGAACCCATAAAATTTTCCCCTACCAAAAAGTGCCCAACACCGCTAAAGAATTTTTCACTTCAAAAATCACATGCAAGTTTTAAATCCTAGTAAAATCTGTTTGCTTTTCCAAAATCAATACATGAACTAGAATTTCCCAAGAAATGTACTGATGATTTTTTAAAGGATTTGTGTTTGCATATGTGTTAGTAATTAAATATGTTTGGATTTTGATTCACCACACTATTTTTTTTCAAATCCTAAACAATTATTGCCTGCTTTTTCAAGTTTTGAACACCTGACATTAGTATTTTAACATTTTCGAACTTGTGCTTGCCTAAACACATCTGATCCGAACCTCTTGCTGTAAATTTTTTTTTTTTTAAATCTTAGGCGTGATATATTTAAAAGTGATTATGAAGTTGAACTCTTAATTGAAAAAATACCTAAGAATACAAAATTCCTCGTCATAAAACATCTTTTCTTGTGTTTTTAAAATGCCAGAACACATATGTTATGAAACTTTCTGAAATAGTACTGCTCATAACTTGAAAACTCTCGAGTAATCAAAACAAAATGATTTACTTCATATCAGTTTAACTATTCGGTTGCACTTTGAAGAAATCTAAATAATCTATTACTATTTATTGGGCTCTTTTCTAAAAGATGGCCTGAAAAATAGTTGTGCAATATTGTTTACTCTCATGTCATGCATCAAAAAATTGTTCAGTAACATGATAAAAAAATACACATATAGCTGTAGAGTTTTACAAACCTATTTAGAATGGTTCATGGTATGTTAGGAAACAAAAAATACATAGATATATCAATATGATCTTTTGGGTACCTTGTTAGCTCAATAGGCATTAAAAAAATTAAGAAATTTCGTGGTGTAAGAAAAGCAAATAATTATGCTTCAAATTCACTGGTACATTGAGTTCATGTTTGTAAATAAATAATTTTATGAATATTAAATAGAGTATTGCACCGTATGCAAAGATGTACAAATATCCACTTATTATATATTCTGTAAAATGCTCAGAAGATAAGCCTGGTTTAATAGTCATGGACTAGAACACTGTTATTTAGATTAATCAAATTATCATTATGGTAAATTCTGTGGAGAAAAATTATACATAGTGGAGATGACAATTTAAGAGTTTATACATAGTAGTTTGGGCCTTTATTTCAGTCACGTATAGATGGATTTAGTGCAGCCATATATACACTCAAGAGCCAAAACATTTTGCAATGAACTTGCCTGGATGACGTGGAAGGCACGTGATAGGGTGGAAGTGGTATTTAACTGCTGCTGAGGAGTTTGAAGAATCATTCTATCACTTACTTCTGTGTGTGATGGTAAAGGCTGCGGATCTAAGCAACTTTGATAGAGGGCAGATTGTAATGGCTCGAAGTCTTGGAACAAGTATTTTCGAAACTGCACGACTCGTGAGTTGTTCGCGATCTACAGTTGTTAGTACTTAAGCAAAACGGATGAATGACGGTGAAACCAGCAGTAGACGACATGGTGTTGGACGTCCACACGCTATTAAAGAAAAAGGTCGTCGGAGACTGTCTCGCATGGTGAAGCAAAACCGGAGCCAGACAATGGCTCAGTGACAGCCCAATAGAATGCAGGGCCAAGTAGAATAATATCAGAGAACACTGTTCAGCGGACTTGATTGGATATATCGCTACGCAGCAAACGTCCCGCTCGTGTGTCTTTGCTGACCAAGCGTCATCGCCAACTGCACCTGCGCTGGACCCGGGAACATCGCGATTGTTCCATGGATCAGTGGGAGAGAGTTGCCTGGTCAGATGAATCACGGTTTGTCATTGATCACGCCGATGGTCGTGTCAGGATACGCCGTCTTCAGGCGAACAGTTGCTCAAAAAATGTACAATAGGTCATACACAGGCTGGTGGCGGCGGTATTATGCTTTGTGGGACGTTCTCTTGGGCGTCTCTGGGACCCGTGGTTGTGGTAGAGCATACCATGAATGCTACAGGGTATCTGAACATCATTGCGGACCAGTTGCACCCTTACATAGCCTCTGTTTTTCCAGCTGGAAACGGAATGTTCAACAGGACAACGTTCCATGTCACAAGACTAAAATTATGTTGGAGTGGTTCCAGGAACATATGCTGAATTCCAGTTAATGTCCTAGCCGCCTAACTCACCAGATCTCAATCAGATAGAACAGATTTGGGATGCCATGGGACGGCAGCTCAGAGTTCAAAGACCACAAATTCGCAATATCTCGGATTTGCGTGACCGTTGCTTAAACATTTGGTACAATCTGTCTCCGGCCATCTACCAAGGACTTGTGGCATCCATGCCAAGGCGGGTGGAAGCTGTGTTTCGCGCCAAAGGTGGGCCAACTCATTATTGAAAGGTGGTCATAATGTTTTGGCTCGAGTATATATATATATACGTATATATCAGCAAAAAATGAATTCCGGAAGTGTTTACATTTATTAGAACGACTACTATTGTTTAGTTGGTCGTTAGGAAAGAAAGCATTTTTTCAGAGGACAATACGTTTTATCTTACATTCAAAGTTTCAAAAAGTGGATATAGGCATTAGAATAACCACTTCAGTTATCAGACCAAAAAGTCATTAAAAATTTCTGGGAACCATTATAATCATTTCCCAACCAGGTTTTTGCAAACTACTGTTAATGTTTCTTAAATAATTAGCGAAATATGTATGTCATAAAAGATTAAATAATTTTTTCCTGATTCGGTATTTTATTCAGGTATCATAAGTGGAAAAAGTGATTGTGTATGGATTGGTGATGCAAGAAGTTTTGAATCGTGCTCGGTTAAGCAAAGTGCTGGTGCGTATTTTTTACTTTTCTACTTTGAGTGTTTGGGTTTTTTCTACCATTTAGTTCTGTTGATTTTAATTGTTAAAATGTAGAGGTATTCGTTGAGACACAATCCAGATAATTCTGAAGAGACTTAGTGATGATGATTTTGGAATCTCATACAAAATTTCAAGACTGAAAAAAAAATTATAAAAATAGTTTTTCATTACAATGAAAGTTATTTATCTTCGAGCATTATACAGACTTACATGGCCTCATGATCCAAAATGTCCTCTTCTGTCATGTCTCATTTTGTGGGAATAAACATTTCAGATACTGCAATGGTTCTTACGAAATTAAACAAATATTTTTTTCATGACAAATCATTCGAATATAAAAGATTAAAATGTTAATTGTTTTAAAAGTATTAAAATATGACACTGAGCATAGCTTTTGTTAACATTTTCACAGATTGCTTTCACTGAAATGACACAAGTTGTTGAATGGCAGAACTTATTGCACAAAAAAGAAAGTCCCAGTTGGTGAGTGAATTGCAACTGATGATGAGAACATATTGAATGAAGGTATTTTGTTGTAACTAATCTGTTTTTTCCCCTTTCTTTCTCGGATTGTTTTTCTAGCATGAAAACTATAGGAAATCACGAAAAAACAAATTTAACCATACTATTATTTGAATTTATGTCCACAAGATATCTTTTTGTCCTAAATCAATGATAATCTACAACTTTATCAATAACTTTCTCCTCTATGTTGTTCCGTTTTCCAGATAGGATTGCTAACTCCACAGTTTACCAGCAGGAGGCGCCGTAGATGGTTTTATCCAGCAGAGCATAGCTACTATACTATACCTAGACAACTTTAATAAATATAGCATCAGCCGTCCCGAAGTTAAGAGACTAGAAAGGGACTTGAGTGGGCATACTGTATCTTCATACAGCATCATGAGATACCCAGTGAAGTAGACGGATAATGGCTAGTATTTAGTATCAGTTGTTTTACTATTAATTGTTCAACATTATTTCTCATTTTTAAATTTTTCTGTTCCTGCCTAACACTTAAGAAAATTGATCTCATAAAAAATTTGCAACTCATTTATACTAATAATTGTATATTAATTGTGCATGTTGTCTTTATTCTATTTTTTTCTCCAAAAAGGATTGTGATATTAAACATACTGGTTCATTGAGTTTTATGGAAATGGAGGTGATGCAAGTGTGTGGATATTTGCATTGATGAAGTGGATTCATATTTGAAAAAGTGAAAGGAGCTTTGTCTAGGATGCAGCAAGTTACAGGAATTATTTACCACCAGCAAACACTGTTCCATTCATTGATATTCTCCGGCAACTAGAAGAATGCTGCAAAATTTTTTATTGTATAGATGGTGCTGGAGAAGATAATTAAACATATTAAAAGACAACCCTTCAAACACTTTTTTTGAAACTTACCCTCAAACAATCACATTCCTGTACATTGGCAGACTGAACGGTTATTGTATTAAAAGATTAACCTACCCATTGTTTGTTACAATTGAAAACTTTTTAATATTTTTAACTGGAAAAAGTGACCAATGTTTAGTAAAAAATTTAGCAAAAAAAAAAAAGCATTCTAATAAGATTTATTCTCATAAGAAAAGAGTACAGTATTCAGTTTTAGGATGAACTAATTTTGTTGACTTTTGTACTAAATTTATGAATAAAGAATTTGTAATATTTTTGATATGTATAGCTTGATTAACTTTGAAATAATCAGTTCTTGAAATATTTAATATGTCTGACAGTAGAGTCATTCAAAATAATATTAAAATTGTATATCGAATTAACTTTGTCTACTATTTCTATTGGCTCATTTACTCCTGTAGTTTCATTTAATTTTTTAAACACAAATACATAGCTTTGAGTCCATATGAATAAATCATGTTAAAAATTAAAAAAATTATTTTTCCTCTACAACCTATGTTATGTGTTTGGAATAATCGTAATATTTGATTCAACATTTTAAAAAATCATTTAAACTATTTGTATATAATGTTCCTTTATTCAATTTTATGCAAGTTATTAATACAACTGAAACTTTTGACATATCTATGCTGAACATGCCTCATGTTAATCTAATTAAGAGATTTGACCTATATATTTATTTTAATTATATATCAATTATAAAATATCTGCATCCTCTCTGCTTGAATGATCTACAACTTGTCCCAAAATTCTATGACCTCATACAGAAGTCTTCATTAGTATAAATTTAAAATTTCTATAAACAAATAAAACAAATTGGTTGTTGGCATGTCCTTCCCGAATGGAAGAAAGGAAAGTTGCAAGAGCCTGAGACAGGTTGGACTTCTAGACAATAGATGGCAACACACTTATCTCTACCTCTACAACTTAAGCTTGGACTGGAAGGGAGGGAAATATTCTCCAGCACCCTGCATACATGGTTTGTGCTGCGACAGCCCACATGATTTTCGGACCCACTGATTTAACAAGCACGTGTGTACTCTGAGGGTATTTTGGGGCATCGAACCCAGGCCCTAACCCTGGTATGCAGTCCGATGCTCTAACCATTGGGTCACCACAGTCCTAAAATTAGTTTTTGAAACAAAAAATAATAATCAAGTAAGTTTCATAAAAAACTCTCAACAGAATAATCCCACGACCAACCATTGACAGAGGCATAAATAAACACAGTCATTTAAAACCTGAATGCTAGTAAAATCACAAAAAGGATTAATAAAAACATAGAAAGGTAATTTTATACAGGGTGTCCAGCCTTAATGTGACCCAATAACTAATTCCCGAAACGTTCGGCTTAGATATGGACTTCCAATTTGAAAAATCTTTTAAAACAGGTAAAGAATGTTTTTACGTGCTTTTCGAACCAAAAAACCCATTTAGAAAATAATTTAAAAAATTAATTTCTGGTATGGTCCCCAGGTCCTATCACTTATATTTAGGAAAAGATGCCGTACCCAAAAAAAATGTAAACACAAAAAGTTTCATTTTATTACGATTTTATTTTTACGATAAAAACTGGTCGAGTTATGGAACTTTGAAAATCATACTTTATATGCTTTTTCTCGGCTATTTTCAAGAAGCTAGTAAGGGGCCGTCTCACAAGTGAAATTAGTTGGAACTCTGCTAGGAAACTTTCGCTCTTGCACGTCACTCTTATGTAAATCGTTTTTAAATTTAAAAGCACACGTTAATAATACCATAATTGAGTTCTTAGGAAATAAAATTTATTCTGTGTACGTGTAAAATGTAGAAAAAAATAAAATATTTTGGACGAAGAAAGCATTTCAAAGGCAGTTCCAAAATTAGACTTAAATGCTACGGCTTCAGTCTGATATGCTGCGTTTTTGCTGATCATGACGAATGTTAAAAATCTGTTGTGTAGTCGCTTGCAATTGCATACAGTCGTATTCTAATATTACGAATTCTAATAAGTGAGAACGAGATGTATATGAATGAAGAATACTGTGAAATGGTACTGTTTTATGGGCGGTGTAATCGAAATAAGAGAGAGGCAGCAAGACTTTACGCCATTAAATTTCCCACTCGAAAGACATCCATCTTATTGCACAATTGCCCATGCTGTTCAGCGCTTGTATAAAACTGGGAGTTGCAATAGACGTATTCCCTGCCTCGTATCTTCACTATTATTTAAGTTAATTTGGTCATTTGATATAATAAAACCCAATTTATGATTGGTGCATCTTTCCACATTATGCTATAATTTGATTGGCAAATCCTGTATTATTTTGCTGCTATTTGTTAAAACAAGGTGTTTTAATCTTTTCGTACAAGTTGTATTTCTTTAATTTTATTTTTATTGTTTTCCATACATTAATACAAATTGTCAATCTATGAAGTTTACTACGATGTTTTTTTTTGTTGCTTTTTCTGTATAGATTGTAAATTACTGTGCTTTAAATTCAATTTATATACAGTCCCCTTTTCTGAGCAACTCGGATGCTTCAAATTTATATAGGCATAACTCGGCCAGTTTTTATCGTAATAAAATGAGACTTTTTTTTAACTTTGTTTTTTTGTACTGCATCTTTTCCTAAATACATGTGATAGGACTGAGGGACTGTATAAAAATTAAATTTTTGTAATTTTTTTGTAAATGGGTCTCTTGGTTCAAAAAGCACATAAAAACATTCCTTAACTTAAAAAAAATTTTTTTTTAATTGGAAGTGCATATCTAAACCAAACGGTTCGGGGATTAGCTATTGGGTCACTTTGAGGCTGGACTCCCTGTATAACGGTTATCTACATACGTAATCAGTACGCCAAAGGAAAAATATCCCAGCTAGTAGCAAACCTAATTGGCAGTAATTAAAACGAAGTAAAACGTAATCATAACTGTAATATTAAAAACAACATTCAGAAAAGAATTCTGGCAAAATAAAAGGAAACAATAATGCACAATATAAAGTACTTATTACTCATCAAGATAATTTTAATCGATGTATAAGTATGCGAACACAATCTCATGATTATATTTAAAAAGTAAAAAAATTATTTAAAAGAGAGAAAAAAAATTTCTGGATAATAAACTGATTTTCTAATACTTTTCAGTAAATTTAACTTGAATATATATTTTAATTGTAAAGTATTATTATTTAATAATGGACAAGAGTTAATTCATCACAGTCACTCAAACATCTAAGGAAAAGAGGTTAAAGCTCGAAAGGGCGTCACCCCTCCAACAATATTTCTATATAAATTTAATAAAATAAGGATACATACATTAAGTACTAGTAAAGATAATAGAAATTTATAAACAACTTCAGTAACTAAACATTGAAATCTTTTGAGATTTCAAAGCTGGCTATACACCTAAGTACTTCAAATTTGTATAAACACTAGCCGTAAAAAAAAGTTTCTATAAGTTAACTATCTTGCCTTTAAAAAAATGTATTATTATCTATTGCAAAAAAAAAAGTTTTACGAATTGCAGAACTTTTTATTTTTAAAAAAAATTCACTTTTATGAAATCTTGATAATTTATAAAGATTTGTGAGTAAAAACGCCATTATAAGCAAATATTTCTAAGCTGTTTTACAATATCCATTTGTTACGGAGAGACCGATCGTATAGTGGAGTTTTTACTTTTTAGCAGTAGAACTATTTTAAGTAACCTTTGTAAATTTATAAAGTCAATATATGGAAAGCACACTTCACACACTATGCAATTGAACTGAAGCACAACTTAAAATAACTCATTGATTTATTTAAAAACATTCAAAGCATTAGGCTTTTTAGCAAGGAGTCAGGAATTGCAAGAAATGTTTGAATTAAAAATATTATGAATTAACAACTTACAAAATCAACACTTTTGGGGAGAGATGGTAACTTCCTCTCTTCTTCAGTAGTACTGCAGGGCGACTGACTTCTTTTTCCAGAACAACCCTGCGTTTTCACCAACACAGGGCTGCTCTGCAGTCCAACCGCACTGTACCACCACATTTGGCGCGTAGCACCTAAAGTGCGAAACCTCTATTTAAATAGGGTTTTTTTTTTGATACGTTGTAACATCTCTCCCTCTTCTATGAAATTTTATAATTAATGATGACAAATCGATTACTAATTCAATTCCTTTTTTTTGTTGAAATATCTGACCCCCTGCCAAATTACACAGTTCACAATTAAACATATTAAGAGATATACAAAGTATATGTTACAATATACATGGAAAGTATGCACAGTAATAATGTTAAACAATGAGTGCATAGTAATAAAATTAAACAATGAGTTCATAGTAATAATGTTAAACAATGAGTACATAATAATAATGTTAATAATGAGTATCTTGATTACAATATGTCTGGGTAGGTGACTGTGAAAGTAATGCTGCTGAGAAAAAATATAATACAAATTATCAATGCTGTTTTAAAAGATTTCATATTTAAGCTGAAATTTGAAATAAATTAAAGTAGGGCTACTTAGTCATAGTTCTCTAGTATAATAATGCAGTGATTTGCCCTGTGTGGTTCATCAGAATAGTCAACCTCCTCAAAAATATTAAAAGAAAGGTAATAAATTTTAACAAGAAAATATTCAATCAATCCAAATGTGATTTGCTATAACAAAGCTTTCTGATTTTTTATGTCTTAAAGTTACAAATCTTAAAATTACCTACCCTCTCCTCCCCATTTCATTTTACCATAGGTAACACAAAATATGAAACTAAATATAGATCACCCCTATTCATACAATGTGTATAAAAGTATATACATAAAATATAATAAATGAGAAAAAAATAGAAACTAACTAATCATAAATTTAACTTAATACGAATTCACACATGCAAAGAAATTGAAAATTACAATAATCTTGGACGTAGAACAGGACCCTGGCGAGCAGTTTGATTTTTAGACTGATTTGGACCATTTGTTGTTAAATAAACACATCTCCTACAGGAGAGTTTAAGTTTGTGGGAATTGACTTTTACTTCAGGAGCCTGTGGATTGTCTAATTCTCTGATGATGCATGTATGTTTATTTGGTTTTTTGATTACCTCAAACGGTCCATCAAATTTGGGTCTAAACTGGTTGCCACTGAGTGTGTACACGACATCACCAACTTTTGGTGCTCTTTGTGTTATATTGTTGTTCAGTCTTGCTTCTTGCTTATCTTGCTGTTTTTCTAAGTTTGTTCTTATTTGTTGTTGCAATGCTTGAAGGGAAGATAGCAAAGTGTTCGTATATCCTTCTTCAGTGAGCAATGGAGTTTCTATTGGAGCTGTGATGGTGTCAAATATTAGGCTGAGGTTGCGACCAAAATGCACTATGTCAGGTGTAAATCCATTGCTGCTATGCTTTGTGCCATTGTAAAAAGATTTGTGTACTGCAACCGCAGGATCAAAATCAACTTTATGGTCTGTTAAGGATAGGATGGTGGTCTTTAAAGAGGTATTGATTCTTCCAGATTGTCCTTTGGCTTTTGGATTTCTGCTGGTTGTGTGATGACGAGCAATGCCAGTCATACTGGTTATTTGTTTGAAGATGTTGGCGGTGAACTGTGTACCAAGATCACTTAGAATCATACCTGGTCTTCCAAATGTTGTTATATATTGAATGATTTTTCTAGCTATTGTTGGTGCTTGGATGTTTGAGATGGGAAACAGTATAGCATGTTTACTGAAATGATCTAGTACTGTGAGGTCGTAGTTGTTGGGTCTAACAGGACCAACAATGTCAATAGAAATGAAATCACCTGGTTTTTTTGGGATGGGGGTTTGTCCATATGCTTGTTTCTGATGGGGCTTTCTCTTGTATTGGCAACAGGATATACAGGATGTAACATAGTTGACGGTATCAGAGTACATTCTGTCCCAAAAAAATCTTTCCTTCAGAATGAAATATGTTTTGTCTATTCCCATATGTGGAAGGCAAGCTTGTTGTGTGGAGGCCAGTTTTTTTTCTTCAGAGAGTGTGGGATTACAATGGTTTTATGACAAATGTCTTCTTTTAAATAATTTTGATGAAAACTGATATGCATCAACAATCCAGAGTTGTCATTAATGAAGTACTTTTCTTTGTTCTTATGTTTTCCTTCTTGCAGGGAGCTTTTAATTTTTTGAATATCCTCGTCAGCATCTTGAGCAGCTAAGATGATTTCATCAGAAAGTTCTTGTGTGATGAGGGCATTAATTATTTGTGTATTTATTGAAGCTGGAAGAATAGTATCTGAAGACATATCTGCATGCCCATGCTTTTCTCATTAAATGTAGTCAGCTAGTAGATTGTTTTTGCCTTTTACATGTTGAAAGTCAAATTCATACTCAGACAAGTCCATTAAACATTTTGCGACAATATTTGCAGGGTTTTGTAGATTTGTGTGATACTTGAAGTTCATGTGGTCTGAAAGGATTGTGAATTTTCTTCCATATAAAAATTCTCGGAAATATTTTACACTGTTATGAATAGCTAGGAGTTCTATTTTATTTGCAGGGTAACGAGAGTCAGTTGTAGTTATAGTTCTGGGATAATAGGAAATAGGTTGTAATTCCCCACCATCTTGCTTTTGCATGAGGATACCTGCTATGGCAATATGTGAGCCATCAGTGTCGAGGAAGAATTGTTTGGTCCAATCAGTCTGAACGATAAAAGGTTTAGTGAAGAAAGTCTTTTGTAATTCTTCAAAATTTCTTGATGTTCACTGGTCCAAGTAAAAGTTCTTTAATTGGATAAAATGTTCAGAATATGAACTTTTGTGGCATAATCTGGAATAAGGTGTCTATAATAGCCACACATACCAAGAAAGCGTTTGAGTTTCTTCTGGTTCTTGGGTGTAGAGAATTTACAAATTTTGTCTGTGTTGTTTATTCCAGGTGTGATACCTTGTGAGGAAATTGTAAATCCTAAGTATTGAATTTCTTGTTTCAAAACTACATTTATCGGGTGCATGTGTTAAATTATTTTCTTGTAGTGTACTTAACACATCATTAAGTTTTGCATTTAATTCTTTAATTGAATTGGCTGCAATAATTATGTCATCTTGATAGCAGTGTATGCCAGGGTATTTACACACATTTAGATAGGACTTTGTCAATCATACTTTGAAAATATGCAGCTGCGTGTTTAATGCCAAATGGTAATCTTTTGAATTGAAATGTTTTCCACAGGGTTGTGAAAGTTAAAATTTTCTATATTCTTTTGGAAGATGAATTTGCCAATAAGCAGAGTTAAGATCTAGCACAGTGAATAATTTAAATCTTGCTAGTTTAGTGGTAATGCCCTGAATTTTGGGTAATGGATAAGAACATCCATCTATTACATTATTTAATAATCTTAAGTCAAGTGCTAGACGTAAAGAAGGGTTGTCATTTGTGTGATTTTTCTTTTTATCTAACACCATGGGTGAAGCCCATTCTGCTGTATTTTCTTCAATGATACCTGCTGTGATTAATTCTTCAAGATAATTTTGAGCATGTGTTTGTAATAACTGTGGGATGGGATAAGGTGTTGATGAAATTGGTTGTGGGTGAATGGTACTAATTGTAGGTGTAACTAAGTCACAGTGACCAAGAGTTTTAATACATTTATAGAAAGATGGTTTGAATTTCTTTAATGTTGAAAGAAGTAAGTTTTTGTTATTAGAATTTAAATGATCTAAATGAAAATCAGCTTCTTTTAAATCTTGACATCTTTTTTCAATAATGTCTGCTGTTTCTTGAATTGCATTAACCAATGATTGCTCATTTATTTGTTCTTCTATTGTGACCTCTGTGCTTATTGTTCCAATGCTTGTGCCTTTGTTTATGTGTATGTGTTGACTTCCAATGTTTCTTATCAAAGTGGTGAATGTGTTGTCAGACCTAATTTCATTAACACTACTGTGTAATTCAATGTTGTGATTTTGGTTGAAATAAAATAGTGTTTGAATTTAATGTATTTGCATTTGTACTTCTAAAGTTAACATATGCTGTTTCATTTAGCTGAAGAATGATTTTTCTAATTGTTTTGACTGTTTGAGTTTCATTAGTATTATTTGTTGAGTGGACTTTAGGAGTTGGTAGAAGAGGTTTAGATTTAACATTTTGAATTTGTTTACATTCAGAATAGATAGGTTTTATATGTGTGGGAGTTTCAAGCAATGCTTTAGATGTTTTGTTTACATTAGGTTTACAGTTGTTGACATACTTTGATTCTAGTTTTGTAGGTGTTTCAAGGATTGCATTTAAACTTGCACTAAAATTTGGATTGTTTACATCTTCTAAGTTACCTTGACAATTGTTGTGAATTGCTGGAATAGTTGTATCAGAAAATTTAAGTGTATTTGAATTTAAGTCAAGTGTGATTCTATTGCTTAACAGAAAATAATAGGCAAGAAGCCCTTGAAAGGTGCTCGATGCAATATCTGTTGTAATGAAAATTTTTGTCTCATTCGTTTGTTGTTTATGTGTATTGGGATGTCTACACAACATGAAAAATTTATTTCAGAGTTGTTGACACTTTTAATTTTACATTGTCTTGAAAGGTAGGATTTGTGTTGTATCTTGTGTTTGATTGTGTCAAAAATGTGTCCTGGTATTAAAGATATACTGCTTCCACTATCAATTAAGAAAATTAATTGCCCGTCTGCTATGTTTACATGAATCATGGTAAATGTGATTGTTGATTTACATTCATGATTAGTTCATGTGGTGTTTGTTGTCTTAACTCTTCATTTGCTTGTGTGTCAAAACGACTTGTGGAATTTGTCAAGCTATCTCCAATTAGATAAGAGTTTGGGTTTCTTGAATTAATTTGCTTTGGGTATGTTTATTGGTAGTTTGTGTTTCTATTATAGTTCCTGGTGTTGGAGTAAGAAGGGCCCCTGCTTTGGAATCTATTATGGTGTTGTTGTTGTCGAGGCCAATAAGATTGTTGTTGTTGTCTAGGCCAGGAATATTGTTGTTGGTTGGGTGTTGTGTGGATAGTTCTAAGAAATTCCAAACAATCTTTCATCAAATGATTTGGTTTCCCACAAAAACTGCAAGGAACTGTATGCCGTGGTAATGTGTTTTGGTGTGGTGTACGGTAGCTAATGTGTTGACTAACTTCTGCTTTTTTTTTTTTTTTTAAGCATGGCAATTTGGTTGGTTAATTCATCCAACTTTTGAATAATTGAGTCTTGTTCTGTGTTAACAGTTTTGAATGGCTGTAAGAGGTTGGCTGTTGTGGTGTGTGTTTCGTTATTTTGTTGCATTTTCACAGCAGTATCAATGGCTTTTTTAAGTGTAGAGGGATTTTTCAAAGAGATTTTTCTTTGAGAATTTTGAGGCAAGCTAGTTATAAATTTGGACAAAATAATGCTGTGTATTATTGTTTTTGCATCATTTGTTTGGGCTTGAGTAAGCATGTATTCTGCAGCCGTTTCTAATCTATGAGCAAAATTTTTGATATTTTCACCAGAATAATATTGGATGTTGTGGAAGTTTAGTTTTCTTTGGAGTTCTGTTGTTTTTTCAGAAAAGAAGTCATAAAATAGTGTCTCAACTTCATCAATGTCTTTTGCATTTTTACAATTAGGGTTAGGTGAAAAAAATGTGAGTCCTGGGCCATTAAGACGAGCTTTTAGAATTGCTTGGGTTGTGAGGAAATCCCATTCGTTAACTTTTACAACTCTTTTGATATGTGTGAAAAAAGTGTCAATGTGTTCTTTAGACCCATCGAAAAAAGGAATTATTTCCATGGGGATTTTATTTTGAGACATGTTTATGTTTTTCACTTTGCAGGATTTATAAGGCATGCATACAAGTTTTATGTGAATATTTGTTTGTTTGTTTTATATTTGACAAAACAGTATAAAAATACTTAGATTCTAACTTAACTAATAATGTTATTAGTTTGCACAAAAGAAAGAAAAATTTTTAAAAAATATATTGTAAATTAAAATATGTAGTAAATACAAATATCAATTGAAACATGCAATAAAAATGATGTAATTTAAATTATAGTTGAAATTAAGGTGGTTTCAATTCCACTTTTGTCTTATTTATATAAGCAATAATTGTGACATGAAATAATAAATAGTCATCACTATCATGAGATCAGTTATTAAAAATGCATGATAAAGTAATAAAATATATAAAAATTTGTACAATTTACAATGTATGACAAAATTCTTTACTTAGTTCATAGCATTATGTGCAGGTGTGATTATTTTCTTTTCATAAAACGTACATTTCATAAACGTGCATTTAAATTCCACACAATTATTCAATTTACTGTTCTAAGTTAATAATAATTGAAGAATATTTCCTTGAAAAATGAACTTTGTTTTTAATTTTGGAAAAGAGTGTCTACAGTTATTATTCAAAAAAGCGAGTCCGAAAATGGCAAGAAAATCTGATGCAATAACTAGGCCTAGATGATACGTGATAACATTGCAGAGTATGCTATGAAATTTAGGGTTAGAGATCCTGGTCACGGCACCAATTTTGATACGGAGTGACCGATAGTATAGTGCAGTTTTTACTTTTTAGCAGTAGAACTATTTTAAGTAACCTTTGCAAATTTATAAAGTCAATATATGGAAAGCACACTTCCCACACAATGCAATTGAACTGAAGCACAACTTAAAATAACTCGTTGATTTATTTAAAAACATTCAAAGCATTAGGGTTTTTAGTGCAGAGTCAGGAATTGCAAGAGATATTTGAATTGAAAACATTATGAATTAACAACTTACAAAATCAACACTTTTGGGGAGAGATGGTAACTTCCTCTCTTCTTCAGTAGTAATGCAGGGCAACTGACTTCTTTTTCCAGAAAAACCCTGCATTTTCGCCAACTCTGCAGTCCAACCACATTTGGAGCGTAGCCCCTAAAGTGCGAAACCTAGATTTAAATAGGGTTTTTTTGTTACGTTGTAACACCATTCATCTATCTCCAAAAAATTAATAAATTAAAATTTATATTTATCTACTAATTGGTCACAATTTGCTTTTGAATACTTACAACCCCCGTTACTTTTTTTTCTATAAAAGCCCATAAGATGAAAATTTTTGTTTTAACATTCCATGTATGGAGGTTTTCCTACCTGATTTTTTTTTTTCCCTTTACAGTAACCTGTGCTTTTACAGGTAGTTCAAATACCATAAAAGACTTTTATGAATATTCAGCCTTTATTATAACTATATTTCTTTCTTGCATTGCTTTTGAAGGAATAGAAATTTCATTTAATATTTTGTCAAATACAAAAAACCTATTATAGAGAGTAAGGATTAATTCCTATTATATTCAATCCGATAAAAATGGTGACTCTAAATATATGGCAGATTTATCATGATTAATTTTTAAAAAAACCTAGGGTTCCCAGAACTATTTATTTTTTATAATTTCGGAGATAAAATTATTCAGATATTCAAGAACTTTCAATTTTATTCTTATCAAAAGGATATTGAATGAGTATCAGATTTATATAATCAGTATATCTTATCAAATAAATTCTTTATATTTTTTCCTTCATAAAATCCTCTATAATTAAAAGATGGATCGGTAGCATATATATATATAATGTTATACTATTAGAATCGATAATCCTCTCTTTTACAAATAATCCTAGGACTCAAAACATAAAGTAAACAGGATTTAAGATTTGAGATCTACTGTATTGTGATGTCATGAATATTAAAAATTTTTTTTAAATGTATATTCTATAATATAACAATTAAATTGTTAAAAGCGATGCAATATTAAACTCAGTCCAGGAATTTTTTTCAGACATCGCAAAATTAAACATCTAAAGATTTCAGAATAATTTTATGTCAATTTAGTAAAAAAAAAAGGGGGGGGGGAATATATTTGTGTAAGGTTTTTATATCAATGCAAGAAAAATTAGAAGTTCAGTCAAACTGTTTGTAATGGGTTCAAATCAAAATTTAGAGCAACATCTTTATATGAGTATAAATAAAATTTAGGTAATATATATCTTGATGTGCTTAGCAAAGCTATAGGATTATGAGGGAAAATAAAATTTAAATACAAATATTCCATATTTACATTCATACCAAATGTAGAATAAAAAAAACAGTGACATTTTAATTTTTGTTCAACAATACATAGAGTTCAAGTTTTTGCTAACATTAGAAGCATACTATCAAATTTTTTGTAAGCTAAAATATTTTTTACCTGAACAATGGAAATTTAATGGTAAATATGAAATCTCAATTTGATAATTTTATTTAAAAAAATTAAGAATAAAGTAACCTCAATTTTAAACATATTTCACGGAATTCAATTAAATATAAAGACCTGCAAAGATTACAAAAACATATCTAATGACTTGTATAATTTTGTAAAAATTTATGTCAAGAAAAATCATATAGCATACTGAATTATATCAATCCATACATTTTCACTTATCCCACATATTTATTGATACACACAATTAAAAGACAACTAAATATTTCAGAGCCATTTATCTTAGATTTTAATGATACAGTTAATAAGCAGAAAATTTTAATCACTGCATGAAAATATGATAAATTTGAGTGAAGTTACATTTTATAAATGATCAACATAGTTAAAAAAAAGAAAGCAAAGAAATCTCTCCGAAATTTTGAATTTCAAAAAACAGAAAATATTTATTTACCAAATGATAAACACTAAAAACTATACAAAAATTAAAAATCCACATCACAAAAAATTAAAATGTGAAATGTTTGACTGACAATGAAAATAATTTCTTTCTTTATACTTCTTTTAATAGAATAATTCCAAAAATAACATAGCCTATTATTCGAAAACTAATGATTGTTGTTTTGTTTTCAAGAGCTTTTACCTTTTTTTTCAGAAAAAAAAAAAAAAAATTAAAAAATTTGGCTTATATATATTTTGATCCTTGTAGCTTCAGCTGAAAGATATTTTGATAAATTCAAATTTTTAATATTGTAACTATATCCAACTATACATTTATGTGTAAGTGGTACCAAATCTGAAAAAAAAAAATCATAAGCATGGGACCTTCACTTAAAAGAAAAAGTGAAACATTTTACTCGACAGAGAATTAACCTGAGAGAAAAGGACTCATTAAATCTGTTTTGCCTGTGTATTTTGTCTTTATTTTAACATTGCAATGTATTTACTCTTTTTATGTACCAGAGAAAATAAATAAACCCTACTTTCTTTGGATTATTTATCTTTTGCCATATAAAGATTCTTTTATAATGCTAATTTTCTCTTTTCTTAATTTTACTATGCACACACATCAACTTTTTTTACCATAAAGACTTTTACATTACCTGAATTTCAACATTCCCTTCAATCGGTTTGTTTATATTACTTTCTGAAGTATAAAACACACAAATATAAACTGGATGGCTGATATATATGACATAAAAGGTTTTTTCCATTTCTTAAAAATCTAAATGAAGATACAATCATTTTTTTTAGAAATAGTGTTAAGAAGCTTTTTAAATTACCATTTCTCTTGCTTAGCAACAAAAACTGTACCTTCTGATCCATGCATACCTAAAAATATATATAAGATTGCTAACTGAGAAATTGTGTCACTGTCGCATTCTACAGTTATTATGCCTCTCATAAGCTATTTTAAAATATTTCTTTTGAATATGTTCAAACAATGCTGGTAAAAGTAATCTTAGAGCCAACACATAATTTTTTCCTTTCTATATATTTCTGCAAGGTGATAAATAAAATTCTGAAAAAATATATGTTTAGAAATTCAGTATTGTTATGAAATTTATGCTGTAAATTGATTAAAAAACATGAGAATCACTTCAAACCATTGACAAATGTGTTGTCTTGAAGTATAAAGTTCAGATGAAATGTGAAGAAACATTTTAATCCTTTGCATATAACAGTTTTCAAGCCTTTTGCTTACTGCAGAAAAAAAACAAAATATGCATTAATAACTCTGAAAAAAATAAATTATAACTTATATTTATCTGACAATTTAAGAGAGTTACTATGATAATTTAAATAGAAAAATTAAAAAGTACACTTTTGCAACCAAGATATAATTTCTCTCCCCCATTACAGGAAAATCCAATATGTCAATTTTCCCTAAAAGTGAAATTTTTAAGGTTTTCATTTTAGGGGATGAAAAAAATCTCCACCCAAATAAGATCTTTAGAAGGGGAATGAAACGTTTCTAAATCCCTTAGTACAGAAAAAAATAAATTACTTCTACAACATAAACGAGAAAATGATTTGTGTGGTACAGTATAATTATCATTAAACTTTAAAAGTTAACAAAAAGCAATTTCAAAAGCCTTTGTTGCATAATGCATTATAGCCTCTTAAAAATCACAATTTAACTCTTTGTAAAATAGCACACAATGAATCCCCAAAAGAAAAATACTATATATATACATAATATTTTTTACAACAATTAAATACCTTATAATTATTTACAAGAAACTCTTATATCTGTGTGTATTCTATAATCTTCTAATACATAAAGAAAAATACAAGAATTATTTCCTTTATCTCTCTTACACTAATATTCAATTTTTTTTTTATAAGAGTATCATTTTTCATTAGTAAGACTCAAAATATTACCAGAATTGAAAATTATAGCATAGCACATCCCAGTAACTGTGCATCACAAATATTCTCTACCACCGGATTTTGGAATCAGCTCCTAAAATCTAAAGCATTTTCTCGCAAAATTTAAAAGAAAATTTTTAATGCACCTCTTAATTCTAAATATGCTGTTCTACTTCACAATACAAGCATTTTGTCTAGTGAAAACTCATGAATTTACCTTTTGATTACTTGCACAAAATCACATTTCGTTTACATGCATCAATAAAGGAAATGTTTTATGGACATGGTTTAAAATTACCAGGCATATTGGATTTAGACAGCAGACCTTTGGGTAAGGAAAAATAAAAAGCTTGAAGTGTTTGGTTAAAAAAAAAATAACTACACTAGCTCATAAGCCATATTCAATTACTCATTATATGTAGTTGTCAATATAAAATTAGCTCTTAATTAATAGAAGAATATTTATAATTCACATTTGTTCATAATTTGCTTAAAAAATATTTCGACACTTGAGAATTCAAAATAATTTGAATTGTTCAAGCTTTCATTTTCACAGATCTTACCTCCATTTGTCAGTAGAAAATGAATTTACTCAAAATTCTATAAAAGAATTTATTTCACACTGGTCCGAGTTTAATCCTGAAAAACTCAACACCAACCATATAAGTATTTTTCTCATAACTTGTTATAATATTGATGTAGACTTCAGATTATAAATATCAATGCAACTATAAAACATTGAGAAAAAAATGAATACTTATTCCAATTTTCACTTCTAACATAAAAATTCATTTAGCATCAAAGTATGGATATCAATATATGTAACAAGACATTCTACTCAGAAAATAAAAAATTGAGTCGAGCAGAAAAGATATTAATGAAATTAGTACATAATATTTAGAAAGGTGACACATTTTATAAGATTCTAAAATTATGCCTCCCCCCTTATTAACTTTGTTTTCATTGGTGGTGGTTAACTTAAAGTCACTTAGTGAACTTCCAATTAAAATAAAATTAAGTAAAGGCACATGCATGTTAAATCTTAAAATTAGCAGAAATTAAATTAATCATTTGTACATAAAAATGAGACCAAACATTTAAAAAGAAAGAAATTTATTAATACAATCACACAAATTTGAATCTAACAAAAAATCAAAATATGTACATTCAAAAGTTACTAAAATGATACTCATACTTTTCATGAAAGCTATTAGAAATAAAGAAAATTTATTGCATTATAAAACAAAAACAAATAATTTTAAAAAATATTTTTATAGAAAATAATTTACAGTAATTAAACTATTCTACAAATGCTTAAAAACTTTTAAAATTTTAATGCAAAAATTTACAGTATGATTGTGGGTTACTCAATTTATGCTAACAGAGATACCTTTTAAATTGATCAGAATTATCAGAGACTGTAGGTTATAAAATAACTAAAAGCACAAGATATAGTCTTGGGCAATTTTAAAAGAAACCAATAGATAATAAAAAAAAATATTTAGGAAAGAGAGAAGTCATAACTAATAAAAGAAGCCAATAAATGAAAAAGAATTAAAAGTGTTAAAGGAAGAATTCCCGAGATTCAAAAATGATTTTGTAATGCAAATAAATTATCATGCACTTTCTGCTATAAAGAAACAATATGCATCTCAATACTTAGAAATTAAAAGCGTTTACGGCCTCGGCCTCTAAAATGTCTGCCACCACCAGCTACAGCATCCTCAGCCATTTTTCGTCGTCTCCGTTCTTTAAAATTGGCGGCCATGGCTTTCAGCTCATCTGGAACGTATTGATGAGCTTCCTTAAGGATTTCTATGAAAGGTTCAGCAGTACTTGCATCCTCCCGAGTGAATATGCTAATAGCAGTTCCAGTTCGGCCAGCACGGCCAGTTCGTCCAATACGATGAACATATTCTTCAATATTGCGTGGAAAATACATATTGAAAATATGAGTTATATCCTTGATATCCAGACCTCTAGAAGCGACATCTGTTGCTACCAAAATCTTGACTGCTCCAGTTTTTATATCATCCAGTGCTTGCTCTCTATCGGATTGTTCTCGTTCTCCATGAATGGACTGACAATCAACGCCACTTATAATTAGGTCGCTTGCCACATCATCTACAACACATTTTCGATCAACAAAAATAATGGCTTTATCATTTTCTGTCAAAGAGTTAACAAAATCATTTAATAAGTATCGTCGCTCGTCTTCATCATCTGCAAAAAGAATTTCTTGAGTAACTGAGTGTACAGCAGCTAAATTAAGAGCACCAACATTTACTTTAATTGGTTTGGTCAAGTAACGAGCAGCCAATTTTTGAATCTCTGGATTCCAAGTGGCAGTAGTCATGATGGTTTGTCGATCAGGACGGATGTCTATGACAATTTTTCGTATTTGAGGCTCGAAACCTAAATCTAACATACGATCAGCTTCATCCAGAACAAGATAAGTTACACCAGTCACATCAACAAAATGGTTCATCACAAGATCATTTAAACGTCCAGGAGTAGCTATAATAATATCTACACCTTCGGTTACAACATTAATTTGTTCTCTTCTACTAGCACCACCATAAACACACGTGCTTTTAATGTTGTGATAAGAGTATTTTTTTGCCTCCTCTAGAATTTGTAGAGCTAACTCTCTCGTTGGTGCCAAAACGACACAACTAGGACCTTTCCGTTGTTCTCGCGGAGTGATCTGCCCTATAATGTGAATAAGGGCAGGAAACAAAAATGCTATTGTCTTACCAGTACCAGTTTGTGCAATACCAATCATATCTAGACCACTCAGTATAATAGGCCATGCCTGGCATTGAATTGGTGAAGGAGAGGAAAATCCTTGATTTCTAAGTTCCTCCAGCAGTTCAGGATAAGGTAGAAAGGCTTCTTCAAATGTAGTAATAGGATTTGGGATGGATTTATCATCATCCAAATCGACATTGCAAACAGATATATTGTTCATGCGAGCCCTAAACTGAACAACTTCATTCTTGGCTATAGCTGCAACAGCTGGATGTTCGACATAAAAATTCTTTTTTATTTCAGGAAGAGCTGCAAGTCTTTTCTTTTTTGCTTCTTCATATTCTTGACTTAATAAATTCCAATCAATTGGCTCGTTATCATATGCTTTATTATTTGTATTATTAGCTGTGGCATTACTGCTAATGGAACTTTTATCAATCGTCACTTCAGAGAAATCCGTAATGAAGTCTTCGATCATAAGTTTGGCTTTGTCACGAGCTTCTGCAGACCCAAATAAGTGGATCGCTGTGCGACCATTAGCATCGCTTTCCTTTGAAACACTAATGCGAGCACCAGTTTCATTCTGGAATTCTTGTATCTTCGAGCCACCGCGACCAATAACTCTTCCTACATAATTTGAGTCTATTTCAATTTGCGAAGAATCATCATTTGATCGCCTATAATTATCATTTCTACCACCTCTTGAAGACCTATTCGCACTGTTAGAAAATACTCGGTCCTTATTTTTTGGTCTTTGATCTCTGGACTTAGTATTATAAGAACTAGCTAACTTGTCGTTATAAAAGCCGCTATTGTGACAGTTCCGTGCCAACTGTCCACTGACATCTAAATCATCGTCCCAACAATCATCATCCCAGCAATCCATTTTTGATCAATTTTGGAAATTATATTTAGGGACAAAAATGAATCAAAAATTTCTTTTCGACTTAATACTTAATTAACCGTAGCAAAAATTTATAACCACTGCTTAAGGAAAACCGCAAACATATGATTTACTTTACCCTCGCTAGAATGTTGCTTGAATGACTTGTTGCCAGATTCTTAAATAATATGAACTAGTAGCAGCAGGCAAACTTACAGATAAAAGGAATCTTTTTGGCTGGATATGTAATGCTGAATTTCGTTGGAGGCACACAAGTCTATAACCTACAAACCATTGTGGGTTTTTTGATATTTTTGGCCTTTTTTTGAAAATCACCATGTTCATCGATTGTTTTCAGCTTTAAACCACAGAGTTGTAAGTTTTATCACGTTTTAAGCATAGCTGAAATATGAATCTTATTTTGAGCAATGGTTATAAGGAATTTTGAGATAAGTAAGAACAGAGAGAAATGAACTATCCCCTTTATACATTAGCTAAATCACAATATAAACAAAGTTTTGGATTATTTTTTATCTAAAAAATTATATGGAATTCAAGTCAATTTTTGTTTAGTATTAGTTGAAAATAATTTTAATTCTAAACAGTATTTAATGGGAAATGCATATAATACCTACTATTTTATAACAGTGAATATATATAGATAAATATAAAACACGATTTTCATTCTTTATTATTAATATATATATATATATATGTATATACATATACATATATATATGTCAGGTTTGTGAAAAGATTAGCTTTAAAATTAGGGGAGTAATAAATAAAAATAGAGCGAACTCTTTATCATCGCATAAGGATTTTTGGGTAAATAAGCCTATTTAAAGGTGGAGCGAGCACTGACGAAGAAGAACGAGTACTGGAAAAGGTTTAGCTGGTGGACTCCTTGCCGCATTACCCTCTATTGTTCTACTCGGTTGCGCGCCCATGAGCCACCATGTTTGATTTGAGATGATAACCAAAGAATAAAGAAGTATTTGTTATAGATGATACCTTCCTCTTTTAACCAGCAGGCCTGGGGCCTGACAAGAGCCGGCTCGACACCGCGAGGAAACTCAACATATGCCGGGAAACCAAGAAAATGAACTTTAGGAATTTATTTTTTCGAACTAGCGACTACATTGAAAGCCATAATACAATGGAAGACGATTCTTTCCGGCAGGAGTCACCAACGGACACTTCAAAACAATTTTTTTTACCTGAATTTGATACTAATAAGTTTAGTTCTTTTAAAAGTTTTCTGGACTGTTTTGATCAACAATGCCTAGAGTATCAAAAAGATGAACAATGGAAACAGAAAAACCTTCCTAGATACCTGACGGGAAGTTACCTCAAATTTTGGTATAATAATAAACTATTTAAAAATTCTTATCAACAAAATAGAGAATTATTAATTACGGTATTTGATGTGACCAGACAAGAAGAAATACAACGGTCCCACAACCTAAAACTAGAAGACAACAAAAACTTGATTTCATTTTTTACGGAAAAACTTGCCCTAGGTAAAAAACTTAATTACGATGACAGTTCCATCGTGGAACATATGACATTATCTAGTCCTATTGAATTTCAGAAATTTTTAATTATTCAAAAGATTTCTACACCCTGCCAATGGATTTCGACAATGCGGAAATTAATCGCAGTAACACCGAACAATTCAAATCGAAATGCCGGAGAAAGTGGAAGTTCAAGAACATGGAATACTCGTAATCAAGCATACGGCAATATAAACACAGGAACTGATCCACTACGATTCCAATCAAAAGGATATAGACAACCACATCAATCGCACATGGTGCGTTTCAAAGAGAGGCAACAATTCAACAGTCAACCTAGGCAATTTATACAACAAAATCAACATTATTTTCGCCCGCGCAGAAATAGTGAAAATGTTCAAGGGCATAGATGACAACTACTCATAAAATCAACGGTATGTTCCAAGAACTTTCTTACTCTAGTTGACACAGGAAGCAATGTGTCATTAATTCCAATAAATTTATCTAAACAACTTAAAAATTTTAAGAATTTAAAAAATAGTGATGTAAAAATAAATCAGACTTGTCTGACTATTCATCCCAAAGGTATAATTACAGTTTTTATGAATATTGGAAGTATATCTAAGCAAATTAATTTATTTGTAATTGATACTGAATTGCCTTATATTATTTTAGGACTTGAATATTTACATTTATTTAAACTTGATATTAGTATTTGTAAAATGTGTGTTTTTCAATTTGGTAAAAATTTAAGTAATGTTAAAATTTCAAATAATAAGTGTGTCAGTGAATTGAAAACATATCATGGGACATATTGTAAAACTCTTAAAAATGATACACTTATGAACTATTCCAATGCTAATCATGAAAATAATAGTAATGTTAAGGATAATAACGGTTTAGATCAAATACCAGACAACCCTGAAGCTGATCTGAAAATATTGTTTAACCCAGCCATGGTTTTTGTACCAAAACAAACAAACACAGCACCAAAACAAACTAGTGAGCAATGGGAAGATTTAACCCAACCTCTTGACAAATTTCAAAACATATTTTCACAAAATAAATGTGATGTAGGTTGTATCAATTTGGAGCCACAAAGAATTCATTTAACCTCAGACCTTTCTATAAGTTTACGCCCCTATTGAAATAGTCAACAAGAATCTAAAGAAATACAAACACAGATAGAAGAATTGTTAAAAGCAGGTTTTATTAGACCCTCCCATAGTCCATATGCTGCCCCTGTAACTTTAGCATACAAAAAGGATGAAGGGGAAAAATCAAGATTATGTATTGATTATAGAAAACTGAATGAAATAACACGAAAGGATTCCACCCCTGTACGTCTGATAGATTTTGCAATTGATAATTTAACTCATGCTAAATTTTTCTCTACTCTCGATTTAACAAGTGGATTTTGGCACATAAAAATTCATGAAAAAGATGCAGAAAAACTTTCTTTCACAACTAATTTTGAACTCTATGAATGGTTAAGACTTCCATTTGGCTGGAAAAATTCCCCAGCTGTTTTCCAAAGAACTATAAGACAAATTTAACAAAAATATCAGTTAACTTTTGCTTTAAACTATTTTGATAATATTATAATTTTCTCACAATCTTAGGAAGAGCATTTAACTCATTTAGATTAAATATTTCAAATTTGTAAAAAAAGAAAACATTAAACTTAAAAAATCAAAATGTCAGTCTGCACAGGAAAAATAAAATTTTTAGGATATGAAATAACGCAAGGTCATTATTCCCCAAGTAATCCAAATATTGAAACAATAAGAAAATTAGCACCACCTAAAGATGTAAAAGAACTCCAAAGATTTCTTGGTTCCATCAATGTTTATCAAAAATTTATTAAAGATTATGCAAAACTTAGAGTACCATTAAATAAATTACTTAAAAAAGATGCAGTTTGGAATTGATCACATGAATGTTAGGAAGCTTATCAAAAGTTAAAAAATTGTTTAATCTCAAAACCTATACTTAAATTATACAACTCACAATATCCATGTCACGTATTTTGTGATGCAAGTCAGGATTCAATAGGTGTAATTTTAAAACAAGAACACCCAGATGGAACACTTTATCCCATAGCTTATCACTCGAGACAACTACTTAAACATGAAAAAAAGTTATACAATTTCAGAAAAAGAGTGTTTAGCAATTATAGATACCTTAGACAAATTTCACTGTTGCCTACATGGATCCAAATTCACAATACATACTGATCATGCTGCTTTAAAATGGCTTAAAAGTGTAAAACATTTAACTGGACGTTTATTACGGTGGAGTTTAAAACTTTCTCAATATGAATATTCGATAGTTTATATAAAAGGTAAATTAAATGTTGAAGCAGCTATGTTGTCGAGGAACCCTGTATGTCATTATACATCACCCATTTGTCATTTTATAAATACTGATGAAATTATTGAATACCAAAATTTAGAGAACATGAATAATCCAAAATATAATGATGTATTAACTGTTAAGAAAAAGAATTTAATTAAAATTGTAGTACCATTAGCTGGTTCTGAGGTTGAATGGTTTGATAGACAACTTTTTCAAGTGGATCCGAATTAGTGAGATCGTTCCTCATTAAGTTTTTTCTTCTTTTTTGAAAGTTATTTGGTATAACTTTTCATCTGACTTTGGAGAAATTTTTCTTAATTTTAAATCTTACACACACACAAGTTAGTGTATTAATACAAAATAGAGTGTTGGATTAGGGTAGAAAAAATGGGTGATTTTTCTCACCCAGAAAATAATATGGAGGTGGAGACTACCAGTACAGACTTAACATTAAATAAATATAGATGTAAATTAACTGATATGGAATTGTTGGCCAGGTTTGAGGAAAGGTTAAATTTAAATACCGACCCCAAATATTACAATTTTCTTAAAATCGGAAAATAATTTTCAGAGTGGTAATCCACTTAAATTAAAGGAATTAATAATGAAAAATTTCACAATCAAGAAAAGTATTCAGAGCATTAGCAAAACAAGAAATTCAGAAATCAACCAAAACAAATAGCTGCGTGACCGCCAAAGAAGCTTTAAAAATTAAAGAAATCAATGGATGTAAAATAATTTCTAGATTATCCTTTATTGGCCTAAGTACAAGTTACATTTTGCAGGGAATAGACACGGAATACACAATAGATGACATAAAATCTGAACTTGAAAATAACAATCACGCCCCCCCAATTTTGGACATCCAACGATTCACAAAAAAAAGAACAGAATCTGGATACAAACCAATCAAAACAATTAAAGTAACCCAAATAGGATGCACGATCCCCGAAAGTGTATCAATAGGATTTGAAATGTTTAAAACTAGCCTTTTTTTTTGAAAAACCTAAGCAATGCACTAAATGTTGGAAATTTGGTCACATAAATAAATATTGTAGAAGCTCAATTAAATGCCGTGTATGCTCACTAAACCATTCTGAAAACGAGTGTAAAGAAATAAATACAAAAAAATGTAGCTGTTGTGGAGAAAATCATGAAGCTAACGATAAAAGTTGTAAAAAATATCAAGAGGAAGTCGAAATCTTAAAAATTAAAAATAAGCAACAAATCTCGAGAAACGAAGCAGTCGAAAAGTTCTATAAAGAAAAAAAACCTCATTCTCGGCCATAACTTATAATAAGCAAACTGAGAAAATAGAAACCCTAGAAAAAAAGTTTCAAGAATTAAAATTAAAATTGGAAGAAAATAAACACATATTTGAAATGAAATTGGAACAAACTGTACAACGTTTTACGACAAAACTAAACGTGATGATAAATCAAATAAATTTAAAATTTTCATCCTTGATGAACACAATGGAATTTTAGTTAAAAAAAATTGCATCCAATATAACAGTTTTACTAAATGACGACTTTCGAATTAATAGAAAAATTAATGAAAAAGCAAAAAGACTGAAAAACTTATCAGAAAAGAGAGAAAATACTTTAGAAAGTATAGGAGAACAAAGTACAATTTAGATAAATATACAAAATTTCTTATATTCTCAACAAAAAAAAATCAATTTTAATCGGCTTTCTTTTTGATCATTTAAACTAATTCGTACTATTGCACCTTTTCCCCCTTTAAATCATGAATATAATCCAATGGAACGCACGTGGAATCAAAAACAAAAGATCAGATATTTTATTCACGCCAATTTTTCAAAAAGCAAGCATTTTAATAATCCAAGAAACTTAGCTACATCCTAATGATAATTTCACAATTCCCAATAAGAATATATTCCGAATCGATAGAAAAATCAGAAGAGGAGGAGGATTAATGGTAGTTTTAAACAAAGATATTAGCGCAATAAAAATATTCTCAGAAATTAGCGAAGACTTAGAAATTTTAATAGTCAAAGTTCAGATAGATACAATTCCTATCATAATTTTTAATATTTACATCCCACCGGGTAACTTTAAAAAGACGACAGTTTATCAAAAATAGCATCATATATAGATAATCATAGCTTAATATTGGGAGATTTTAACGCATTTCATGAAATATGGGGTTCAAAGAATTCAAATACGTCTGGGGAAAAAAAGTTTTGATTCGATTATCGAAAAAAAAATGACTTAATTTTATTAAACGATAAATGCCCAACTTATCTCCATTCATCGGGAATTTTTACATCTATAGATCTTTCATTATCATCTATAAATTTAAATTACGATATGACGTGGTCCACAAGTACCGATAATTTTAGAAGTGTGTGTGTGTGTGTGACAATTTCCCTATTATTATTAATTACAAAAGAACAAACAGCTCAACAACAAATAATTTTAGACAAAAAACAAATTGGAACAAATTTATTAATCTTATTCAACAAAAGCTAAATTTAAATGAAAATATAAATATAGATATTATAGAAGAGGAAACACCTAACAAGTTGTTTAGAAAATCAGGAAAAATCTATTGAACATAAAAATTCAGTGTTAGTTTGGTTGACACGAAAAGAAAATAAATCTGTTTTACAAGGGGAGGGCATGACTAAGGAAATTCATTTTGGGACGAGACTTTGTGCATTAGTAGTTCTCCTTTAGGACAGTGGTCTTTAAACTTTTTCAACTCACGGAACCCCTAGAACTTGAAGGTGCTTTCGTATAGCCCCTGGAACTTGAAAGTGCTTTCGTGGAACAACTTGAAGCAGAAAGTGTTTTCGTGGAACCCAATTCCAAACACATACGCCGAGGAATATGTCTCAAAGTAATATTTAAAGTAGGTCAACATGTTACAGACACTTCATGTAAAAGTACTTAAAAAAGTATTTGTATTTATAATTAAAAAAATTCTAATTTAATTTTGTTAATATAATTTACTCTTTAATAATATTAATATATGATTCACACACACACACAAGTGTCACCTATCCATGTATTATATTTAGAAACTGGGATATGTGCTTCCTTTTTTTCACACGGTCGATGTCTAGGTCTGTTGAGATTAAGTGCAATCGCATTACTTACTTTGAGTTGAGTTTGCTTTTATACTTTGTTTTTCTAGCCACTTACGTGAGAAATATACTTCACTTAAACACAATCTTCTGAATAGTACAAAAAATGTTTATAGTTGTGTGAGAAAACCCGTGTATTTTGCATGAGAGAGAATTTGAAACCTAAATTTTAGAAGCTGTTCTTGCTTAAATTTAGATTTTAACATCAACTCTGTTAACACGTTGTTTGTTTTAATTCATTATAAGCGTTGTTTTCCCCAAATTTAAAAAAGTGTATTTTCCATTAGAAAACTATTTAGTTTGCAAGACATAGTGCTAAATAACAAGTATAAAATTATCTCGTGGAACGGCCAAGATAGTAAATAATAGAATATTCACAATTCAATTGAAAGTATATATATGTAATGACTTCTACTAACTCTTTAACTTTACCCCGTTAAATTATTCCCTAATTCTTTGGCATAAGACCGTTACAATATTAATCTTAGTCTAATTGCTCGCGCGCATTTGCATCTAATCATGACTCCTGTTACACAAGAATCTTACGACCTTCACCGCCAGTGTAAAAACTCGGAGCAGACGGTTATGCGCTTTCTTGTATTTTGTCTGTCTTCATCACGTAACTGGCTGCAGCTAGCGTTTGTGCTTTGTCCCCTCACCAACAAATGTGTTTGTCCCTGCTGTTTTCGCTTATGTGATTTTTGTGTTGTTTGAAATAGGTTTTGTGTGAATTGTTGCAATGTCCTGTTCAAGAAACTAATAAAAGTTTACAAATTTCAAGTCTTCTCTACTATGCCACGACTACAACATAATGAAGCATTTAATAAGTAAGCAAAATTTGAACATTTATGTTTAGTTAGAATTTTACGAATATTGCGATTAAAAATTGCAGGGGCATTTCGAAAACCTAAAGGGAGAACTTGAAATTCATATAAACCTTCAGTTGTGATAAAAGCTAATTTTTTTTTTATCATGGAGCGGAATGTGCCAGTAACCACTTGAAAGGTCAAAAGTAGAAAGAAAATTAGCATTATTTAATTTATCTAGCATGAAATCTATTCGAGGTAAGGGTTCTGCATCCGTTTTACAAATTGCATTCAGTTTTCTGTAGTCAATGCATAGTCTTGTTTTTTGTTTTTCATCTCTTTTATAAGCCAAAGTAACAGGGGAAGAATAACAACTACTTGATTCCTTAATTAAACCTGCAAATAGTAAATTTTGAATTTGTTTATTAATCTCAGCTTCTGAAGTAGCTGATGTTCTGTATGCTTTCTGAGAAATTGGGAGATCTGAGGTTAAATTAATTCTAGGGGGTTTCATTCTTATTTTACCAACATCATATTTATATTGTGAAAAAATATGGGAGTATTCTGAAATAAGTTGCACGAGGCTAGGAGATAGTTCTTTAACAATCAGAGGTGAGAAAATTTCCCCTCCGAGGTATTGACTAACTCTTCCTGATTAGGTTTATAGGTTTGATTACATTTTCCAGTATGTGTAAGGACATTTGTTTGTTGATTTTGCTAGAATTATGTACAGTAATTTGTCCATTTTGTAACAATTGGTTATATTCACAATCAATCATAAATTTGTATTGGCTACACTCTGGTAGTCCTAGGATAATATAAGGTAGACTACTATTAATAAAGTACAGATTTACATTCGCTCAATTTGTTCAATTCTTAGAAAAATTTTGCATACTTGGTTTAACTGAAAATTGCCATGGGCTTGGTTAATATGAAGAGGCCTAGTTCTTTGTGTTGTTAGTTTAAGTTTATTTACAATATCTTCAGAAATTCAAGATAAAGTGGATCCAGTGTCAATAACAATATTTACATTATTTTTACCTGTAAAAGGTAGATTGTCCAAGTTAACTAGGCTTGACAGTGATGAGACGTGTGTCCGGACACTTGTAATTGTGAATATGCTGGGCCAGGATCCTCAGTAGAAGGGTGTTATCTCTGGCTTGGGATTTGTTGTGTACTAACAGGGTTCCCCGTGCACTGAGAAGCAGTGTTAGTAACCAAAGATGAGTCACAAGTAAATGGGGATTGTCTTAATTCGGTTTGATTAAAAGGACATTGCTGCTTCCAATGGTAAGCATTGATAATGCCTTGACGAGTAAAAAGACTGCATGGTGTTGGTGGAATTCCATTTTGAAAATGTGTGTGGTGGTTGGGTCTAAATCCTCGATTGACAAAATTGTGAGCCTGATGATTTAGGTAATGTTGGGGACGCGTTCTGGTTAAAAATTTGAAAATTGGGTTTAAAAGAGTTATTTTGAGGTCTGAAAGCATTTTGTCTTGGTCTATAATTTTTTGGTTCTGGTTTAGTTGCTTGTGTTTTCTTTAGGCTGGTAGCTACCATGAGCCATTCTGTAGGGGATGTGGGAGGGTTAATGGTCAGTAATTGTTTAATATGGTGGGCAGTCCATCAGTGAGTCCTTCCAAAATGAGTTGGGGAGATAGACCTAATTGTCTACCACCATTTAGTTTCTGGTGAAAATATTGCTCTAAATTATTTCTAAGCTGGTGTTGAGAGAAATCTGATAAATTTACTATGTTAGGTTTTAAGAAATTTTTAACAAGGATATTCCAGAGATCAACAAAATTAGAAATATTAAGACAAGAATTAATATAATGGGTTAGAGCAGAACCTTTAAGGTATTTTGAGATATTAGAGAATTTTCCAATCATTATCTTTATTGCTAATTTTACATGCATTATTAAAATACTCTCGTACCAAGCTTCTTTTCTCATTCCATTTTCGGAGTCAAAAGCTATAATGTAGGGCTCACTGGGAATTTGATTAGTAGCACTATTTACAGCCAAATTGGTTTGATCATCATTTGCCATTTTTAATCCAGATCTGAGAATCATATAGAAATTAAAACTTTTAAATAATTCTTAAAAATTTTGAAGTACAAAATAAAAATACCAAAATATTAAATTGAAATATCAACACAAATCAAAATATTTGCAGTTGCTAATAATCAATATTCAAATATCAAACATAAAAAAACTTATATTTCTTATTTCAATATATATTTTTTACCACAATTAAAACAAGTATTGCAATACTATTAAAAAATGTCAAATAACTATTCATGGAAATCAATTTGTAGAAAAATATATCAGTATAAAATATGCAATATAAATTATTTTAATTTTTAAGACACTTGAATAAGTAAAATGGAAAAGCATATCTACTAAGGATGATTCATTGACATTTTATTTGCAGAAATCGCGCTGTTTTTCAATTTGATGACTTCTTTTCATGTTGAACGCGCACCACAATTTGCAGAACACAAAACTATTTAGCAAAAAAAAAAAAAAAAAAAAAAAAAAAAAATCATTTTTTTTAACGCAGGAGCCACAGGAGTTTTCCCATACTATGCAGTAGAAAAAAGGGGATCCCCATTCTAGTTGAGCTGAAAACTTTTATGGCCTGGATTTTTTCACATTGTTTTCGCAAAGAGTAGGAAATAGGATTTTACTTGAAGTGTCGACGACGATTTTCTTACGATATTTCATCTTTTTTCCCCGCATAACCCAGCAGGATATTTTAATCCTGCCGTCTTGTTGAGATGCCCTGAGTTGCTAGGAATTTTGTTACCTTATTAAATGCTTCATTATGTTGTAGTCGTGGCATAGTAGAGAAGACTTGAAATTTATAAATTTTTATTAGTTTCTTGAACAGGACATTGCAACAATTCACACAAAAACTATTTCTAACAACACAAAAATCACATAAGCGAAAACAGCAGGGACAAACACATTTGTTGGTGAGTGGACAAAGCACAAACGCTAGCTGCAGCCAGTTACGTGATGAAGACAGACAAAATACAAGAAAGCGCATAACCGTCTGCTCCGAGTTTTTACACTGGCGGTGAAGGTCGTAAGACTCTTGTGTAACAGGAGTCGTGATTGGATGCAAATGCGCGGGAGTAGTTAGACTATAAGATTAAGATTATAACGGTCTTGTGCCAAAGAATTAGAAAATAATTAAATGGGGTAAAGTTAAAGAGTTAGAAGAAGTCATTACATATATATATATATATATATATGTGTGTGATGGGGGTGATGAGCTTTAGGTACCTGTAACTTATATACTTCATAGAGAACGTGAATCCATTTTGCATACATTTTTATTTCTTCTAGATTTCTTATTATGACTCGTGGAACCCCAGGGCTCCGTGAGGCACAGTTTAGGAAGTTTAACCCTCAATGTAATTACGCCCAGTCAATTGAGAGAAATAAGAAATCGAAATTCATACTATATAATTCATTTTATACAATTAAATTTTAATCAGCTCCATCGATATAGTGGCATAGGTGATAGCGCACCTATATTTTTTGTGATCGGTCATGGTCGCGTGGTAGACTTGCTTTTCTTCCCAATTCATTTAATTATTTTACAATTAAATAATTTTTTCTTATCAAATATTTTATATAATTATAAAATAATTGTAATAAAAAATATAAACAATTTTACATATTATAAAACTATTCTTTATCTAATTATAAAATTATTTGCAATTATTTTACTTTTTAAAATACAAAATACTTATATAAAATATCATTTAATGTAATGTATTTTTATAATAAATATTATTCATAGATAATATTATAATGTACTTATATAAATTATAATATAAATATTTATATAATTATTGTAATTGTTTTAGTTCTTAAAATATGAAATAATTACAAAAAATATTTAATAAGCCTTTTTTAAATAAATTTATTTAATAGTAAAAATAATTAAATGTATTGAAAAAAAGCAAAGCAAGTCGATCGCTCTACTCGAACCCTGACAGACCGCGCGGAATGCAGGTACACTACCACCTATGCCACTGCATCGTTGGAGCTGAAAAAAACTTAATTGTATAAAAGCTAAGTATGAATTTCGAAGGCTATTTTCTCGGAACTGTTTGTCTGTTCGGCGCTATTATAGTGACGGTTCAACACACTAAAGGAGTACTACTATTACACAAAATCCCGTCCCCAAATGAATTTCCTCAGTCGTGCCATCGTTAGATAAACAGTTACAGGAGCAGCTAAGAAAAGATGCACAGTATAATTACCACAATGTCCTCAAATGTGTTATTACGGCAGTACAGTATTTGGCTATAGGAGGTTTAGCATTTAGAAGTACCGAGGAAGTTTTTGTTTTTCATCCTAATGGTTATTTTATAGGGGCCCTGCAACTGCTAGCAGAGTTCGACCCATTTTTTCGTGAACATATTGAAGAGCGAGAACTACGAACAAAATCGTTAATATCGTACTTATCAAAAACGATATATTACTAAATAATGGAGATCATGGGGCAAGCAAATCATTAAAACAATTACAACTCAAATAACGTTTACACAAAGCACTGTTCAATTATGATGGATTTAACCCCAAATTTGTCCCACAATTACCAATTTGCTATTGTACTACGATATTGTTTTCGGGAAAGTGTATGAAAGTGTTATTATGAAATGTATTATGTTTGTGAAGCGAAGCGTGCATTCTTTAAAATGTCATGTACAGAAATATAGAACAACAATGAAAAATACTAGAATTACTTATTTATCACTTCTTTCTATTAATACTGATCTCACTAAAGACTTAAAATGTGATGAGCAAATGAAAGAATTTACAACATAAAAGTTAGAGAAGTTTTTTTTTTTGTAAATTATGTTATTGTTTATAAAATATTTAAATTGTTTGAAATAAAAAAACCCCTTAAGATAGAGTTTCGTATATTTAAAATTTTCCCCACAATTTTTTTTAGGAAAATGGCAAATTTTTTAATTATTTAGGGGCCCCAAGGTATCATTAGCCCAGGGCCCCCAAAGGTCACGGTCCGGCCCTGTTAGCAACCATATTTTTTACATTTACATCACCAACATCTTCGGCGAAAATTAAAAGCCTACCTTTTTTATTATCTCCTCTCCGTCAGAATATGGTTTTTTCTTGAGGGCTAACAACAAAGAAAGGTCATAAGAAGCCTTCACCATAGTTTCTATTTCGTCATTTCTCTTCTGGAGCAAAAATTGTTGGCCGGATAAAGATATCTTTTTTTTATTGATAAATTTGGTTCGCAAATTTCATCCCACAAGATATTTTCTGCTGAAATCACTATGCAGTTATTTGAAATGATGGTGCAAGCTAAATATTTTTGGAACTTTATACAAATACAACATATCAAACAAACAAGCTTGGAAGCATTTTAATGTGTAACTAAGTATTGTTCTTCGCAGACAATTTTAAAATCAAGTGCTGCAATATGCTCATCATAATTTATTTTCGATGTCTAAGGCTTACTCATAAATATATTGAAAATAAAAAAAATTTAACAACTACGCCCAACGCTAAAATCTAAAAACAATTTTAGAAGAGGAAAAAGGCTCAGCGTCTTGCTAAACAGAGTTTAAAATCAACTGAGTCTGACAGCTAGAAAACATTTGCCGATGTTACGCTACAAATTTTCTAGGCTCTGAATCCAGCATTCTGATTAGTCATAGATGCAATTTCTCACTCCCTCTGCTTTATAAAGCGACTACTTTGTGGAGAGAGAATTACTTCTACCGTATCAACAACTGCTCTCCTAATTTATTGTAGAATTACTTCTTGACATTACAGAAATCGTAAATAGCCAACATCTCCGGAAAAACCTTTTTATCTGACATCACGCTGACAACTAATAGCTATAAACTTCAGCCCTGCACGGGGAAGTTGAAATTTGAATAGAAATCTGAGATGTTAAAAATAACCGCCCCTAAGAGAGGGGGAACTTTTGGGAACTTTTGACTTTTTGGGAAGATTCGACAATCCGAGAGAGAGAGAATTTATTTGTTATTAAGCTCACGTTACTCAACATTTTTCTCGGAAAGTTACAATGCTGTGGAATTGTAAGTTTTGGAGTATGGTCTCATTTTGGGGGCTATACTGAAGAAAAGAAAAAAATCTTGCTTAGCGCCTTCAAAATCTCACGCTGAAAATTTTCGTTTTTTACATATTCTCTTCATGATAATTTTCTATTGTAATTCAATTAATTCAGTATTTTTTTCATAATATTTTTGTAAGTTTTCAATAAGTCTTCGCGTGCCGCGGGTTGGCCACCCCTGCTGTAGACGCTTGGCGTACCTGCTACTAGTTCATATTATTTAAGAATCTGGCAACAAGTCATTCAAGCAACAGTCTAGCGAGGGTAAAGTAAATCAGATGTTTGCGGTCTTCCTTAAGCAGTGGTTATAAATTTTTGCTACGGTTAATAAGTATTAAGTCGAAAAGAAATTTTTGATTCATTTTTGTCCCTAAATATCATTGCCAAAATTTATCAAAAATGGATTGCTGGGATGATGATTGTTGGGACGATGATTTAGATGTCAGTGGACAGTTGGCACGGAACTGTCACAATAGTGGCTTTTATAACGACAAGTTAGCTAGTTCTTATAATACTAAGTCCAGAGATCAAAGACCAAAAAATAAGGACCGAGTATTTTCTAACAGTGCTAATAGGTCTTCAAGAGGTGGCAGAAATGATAATTACAGGCGATCAAATGATGATTCTTCGCAAATTGAAATAGACTCAAATTATGTAGGAAGAGTTATTGGTCGCGGTGGCTCGAAGATACAAGAATTCCAGAATGAAAGTGGTGCTCGCATTAGTGTTTTGAAGGAAAGCGATGCTAATGGTCGCACAGCGATCCGCTTATTTGGGCATGCAGAAGCTCGTGACAAAGCCAAACTCATGATCGAAGACTTCATTGCGGATTTCTCTGAAGTGTCGATTGATAAAAGTTCCATTAGCAGTAATGCCACAGCTAATAATACAAATAATAAAGCATATGATAACGAGCCAATTGATTGGAATTTATTAAGTCAAGAATATGAAGAAGCAAAAAAGAAAAGACTTGCAGCTCTTCCTGAAATAAAAAAGAATTTTTATGTCGAACATCCAGCGGTTGCAGCTATGACCAAGAATGAAGTTGTTCAGTTTAGGGCTCGCATGAACAATATATCTGTTTGCAATGTCGATTTGGATGATGATAAATCCATCCCAAATCCTATTACTACATTTGAAGAAGCCTTTCTACCTTATCCTGAACTGCTGGAGGAACTTAGAAATCAAGGATTTTCCTCTCCTTCACCAATTCAATGCCAGGCATGGCCTATTATACTGAGTGGTCTAGATATGATTGGTATTGCACAAACTGGTACTGGTAAGACAATAGCATTTTTGTTTCCTGCCCTTATTCACATTATAGGGCAGATCACTCCGCGAGAACAACGGAAAGGTCCTAGTTGTGTCGTTTTGGCACCAACGAGAGAGTTAGCTCTACAAATTCTAGAGGAAGCAAAAAAATACTCTTATCACAACATTAAAAGCACATGTGTTTATGGTGGTACTAGTAGAAGAGAACAAATTAATGTTGTAACCGAAGGTGTAGATATTATTATAGCTACTCCTGGACGTTTAAATGATCTTGTGATGAACAATTTTGTTGATGTGACTGGTGTAACTTATCTTGTTCTGGATGAAGCTGATCGTATGTTAGATTTAGGTTTCGAGCCTCAAATACGAAAAATTGTCATAGACATCCGTCCTGATCGACAAACCATCATGACTAGTGCCACTTGGAATCCAGAGATTCAAAAATTGGCTGCTCGTTACTTGACCAAACCAATTAAAGTAAATGTTGGTGCTCTTAATTTAGCTGCTGTACACTCAGTTACTCAAGAAATTCTTTTTGCAGATGATGAAGACGAGCGACGATATTTATTAAATGACTTTGTTAAGTCTTTGACAGAAAATGATAAAGCCATTATTTTTGTTGATCGAAAATATGTTGTAGATGATGTGGCAAGCGACCTAATTATAAGTGGCGTTGATTGTCAGTCCATTCATGGAGAACGAGAACAATCCGATAGAGAGCAAGCTCTGGATGATCTAAAAACTGGAGCAGTCAAGATTTTGGTAGCAACAGATGTCGCTTCTAGAGGTTTGGATATCAAGGATATAACTCATATTTTCAATATGTATTTTCCACGCAATATTGAAGAATATGTTCATCGTATTGGACGAACTGGCCGTGCTGGCCGAACTGGAACTGCTATTAGCATATTCACTCGGGAGGATGCAAGTAATGCTGAAGCTTTCATAGAAATCCTTAGGGAAGCTCATCAATACGTTCCAGATGAGCTGAAAGCCGTGGCTGCCAATTTTAAAGAACGGAGACGACGAAAAATAGCTGAGGATGCTGTAGCTGGTGGTGGCAGACATTTTAGAGGCCGAGGCCGTAAACGCTTTTAATTTCTAAGTATTGAGATGCATGTTTCTTTATAGCAGAAAATGCATGATAATTTATTTTCATTACAAAATCATTTTTGAATCTCGGGAATTCTTCCTTTAACACTTTTATTTCTTTTTCATTTATTGGCTTCTTTTATTAGTTATGACTTCTCTCTTTCCTTAATATTTTATTTTTATTATATATTGGTTTCTTTTAAAATAGCCCAAGACTATATTTTGTGCTTTTAGTTATTTTATAACCTACAGTCTCTGATAGTTCTGGTCAATTTAAAAAGTATCTCTGTTAGCATAAATTGAGTAGCCCACAATCATAATGGAAATTTTTGCATTTAAATGTTAAAAGTTTTTAAGCATTTGTAGAATAGTTTAATTGCTGTAAATTTTCTATAAAAATATTTTTAAAAATGATTTGTTTTTGTTTTATAATGCAATAAATTTTCTTTATTTCTAATAGCTTTCATGAAAAGTATGAGTATCATTATTAACTTTTGAATGTACATATTTTGATTTTTTGTTAGATTCAAATTTGTGTGATTGTATTAATAAATTTCTTTTTTTTTTAAATTTTTGGTCTCTTTTTTATGTACAAATAAATAATTTAATTTGTGCTAATTTTAAGATTTAACATGCATGTGTGCCTTTACTTAATTTTATTTTAATTGGAAGTTCACTAAGTGACTTTAAGTTAACCACCACCATTGAAATCAAGGTTAATAAAGGGAGGGGGCATAATTTTAAAATATTAAAATGTGTCTCTTTTCTAAATATTATGTACTGATTTCATTAATATCTTTTCTGCTCGACTCAATTTTTTATTTTCTGAGTAGAATGTCTTGTTACATATATTGATATCCATACTTTGATGCTAAATGAATTTTTATGTTAGAAGTGAAAATTGGAATAAGTGTTCAATTTTTTCTCAATGTTTTGAAGTTGCATTGATATTTATAATCCGAAGTCTACATCAATATTATAACAAGTTATGAGAAAAATACTTATATGGTTGGTGTTGAGTTTTTCAGGATTAAACTTGCACGAGTGTGAAATAAATTATTTTATAGAATTTTGAGTAAAGGCATTTTCTACTGACAAATGGAGGTAAGATCTGTGAAAATGAAAGCTAGAACAATTCCAATTATTTTGAATTCTCAAGTATCGAAATATTTTTTTAGCAAATTATGAACAAATGTGAATTATAAATATTCTTCTATTAACTAAGCGCTAATTTTAAATTGACAACTACATTATAACTACATATAATAAGTAATTGAATATGGGTTATGAGCTAGTGTAGTTATTTTTTTTTAAACAAACACTTCAAGCTTTTTATTTTCCTTAAGGTCTGCTGACTAAATCCAATATGCCTGGGGTAATTTTAAACCATGTGCATAAAACATTTCCTTTATTGATGCATGTAAATGAAATCTGATTCTGTGCAAGTAATCAAAAGGTAAATTCATGAGTTTTCACTAGACAAAATGCTTGTATTGTGAAACATATTTAGAATTAAGAGGTACATTAAAAATTTTCTTTTAAATTTTACAAGAAAATGCTTAAAATTTAGATTTTAGGAGCTGATTCCAAAATGGTGGTGGTAGAGAATATTTGTGATGCACACAGTTACTGGGATGTGCTATGCTATAGTTTTCATTTCTGGTAATATTTTGAGTCTTACTAATGAGAAAATATAATCTGATAAAAAAAGTTGAATATTAGTGTAAGAGAGAGATAAAAAAAAAATAATTCTCTTGTATTTTTCTTTATGTATTAGAAGATTATAGAATTCACACACAGATAAGAGTTTCTTGTAAATAATTATAAGATATTTAATTGTTGTAAAAAACATGTAGTATTTTTCTTTTGAGAGATTTATTGTGTACTATTTTACAAAGAGTGTAAATTGTGATTTTTAAGAGGCTATAATGCATTATGCAACAAAGGCTTTTAAAATAGCTTTTTGTTAAATTTTAAAATTTGATGATATTTATACTGTACCACACAAATCATTTTCTCGTTTATGGTGTAGAAGTAATTTATTTTTTTCTGTACTAAGGGATTTAGAAACGTTTCATTCCCCCTCTAAAGATGTTATTTGGTTGGAGAATTTTTTCATCCCCTAACATGGAAACCTTAAAAATTTCACTTGTAGTGAAAATTGACATATTAGATTTTCCTGTAATGGGGAAGAGAAATTATATCTTCTTGGTTGCAAAAGTGTACATTTAAATTTTTTTATTTAAATTATCATAGTAACTCTCTTAAGTTGTCAGATAAATATAAGTTATAATTTATTTTTTTCAGATTTATTAATTCATATTTTGTATTTATTCTGCAGTTAGCAAAAGGCTTGAAAACTGTTATATGCAAAGGATTAAATTGTTTCTGCACATTTCATCTCAACTTTATACTTCACAACAACACATTTGTCAATGGTTTGAAGTGATTCTCATGTTTTTTAATCAATTTACAGCATAAATTTCATAACAATACTGAATTTCTAAACATATATTTTTTCAGAATTTTATTTATCACCTTGCAGAAATATATAGAAAGGAAAAATTATGTGTTTGCTCTAAGATTACTTTTACCAGCATTGTTTGAACATATTCAAAAGAAATTTTAAAATAGCTTATGAAAGGGATAATAACTATAGAATGAGACAGTGACACAATTTATCTGTTAGCAATCTTATACATATTTTTAGGTATGCATGGATCAGAAGGTACAGTTTTTGTTGCTAAACAAGAGAAATGGAATTTAAAAAGCTTCTTAACACTATTTCTAAAAAAAATGATTGTATCTTTATTTAGATTTTTAAGAAATGGAAAAAACCTTTTATATGCCATATTTATCAGCCATCCAGTTTATATTTGTGTGTGTTTTATACTTCAGAAAGTAATATAAACAAACCGATTGAAGGGAATGTTGAAATTCAGGTAATGTGAAAGTCTTTATGGTAAAAAAAGTTGATGTGTGTGCATAGTAAAATTAAGAAAAGAGAAAATTAGCATTATAAAAGAATCTTTATATGGCAAAAGATAAATAATCCAAAGAAAGTAGGGTTTTTCATTTTCTGTAATACATAAAAAGAGTAAATACATTGTAATGTTAAAATAAAGACAAAACAGATTTAATGAGTCCTTTTCTCCCTGGTTAATTCTCTGTTGAGTAAAATGTTTCACTTTCTCTTTTAAGTGAAGATCCCATACTTAAGATTTTTTTTTCAGATTTGGTACCACTAACACATAAATGTTTGCTGCTTTTCCAAACATTGGAACAGTTGGATATAGTTAGCAATATTTAAAATTTTGGAATTTATCAAAATATCTTTCAGCTGACGCTACAATAATCAAAACATATTTAGGCCAGATTTTTGAATCTTTTCTTTTTTTCCCTGAAAAAAAGGTAAACACTATTGGAAATAAAACAACAATCATTAGTTTTCGAATAATGGGCTATGTTATTTTTGGAATTATTCTATTAAAAGAAGTATAAAGAAAGAATTTATTTCATTGTGAGTCAAACCTTTGCACATTTTAATTTTTTGTGATGTGGATTTTAAATTTTTGTATAATTTTTATTGTTTATCATTGGTAGATAAATATTGTTTTCTATTCTTTGAAATTCAAAATTTTTGAGATTCTTTTGCTTTGTTTTTTTAACTACGTTGATCATTTATAAAATTTAACTTCACTCAAATTTTACATATTGATACAGTGATTAAAATTTTCTTCTCATTAACTGTATCATTAAAATCTAAGATAAATGGCTCTGAAATATTTAGTTGTCTTTTAATTGTGTGTATTAATAAATATGTGGGATAAGTGAAAATGTATGGATTGATATAATTCAGTATGCTGTATGATTTTTCTTGACTTATAAATTTTTACAAAATTATACAAGTCATTAGATATGTTTTTGTAATCTTTGCAGGTCTTTATATTTAATTGAATTCCATGAAATATGTTTAAAATTGAGGTTACTTTATTCTTAATTTTTTTTAAAGTAAATTTATCAAATTGAGATTTCATATTTACCATTAAATTTCCATTGTTCAGGTAAAAAATATTTTAGTTTACAAAAAATTTGATAGTATGCTTCTAATGTTAGCAAAAACTTGAACTCAATGTATTGTTGAACAAAAATTAAAGTGTCACTGTTTTTTTTATTCTACATTTGGTATGAATATAAATATGGAATATTTGTATTTAAATTTTATTTTCTCCCATAATCCTATAGCTTTGCTAAGCACATCAAGATATATATTACCTAAATTTTATTTATACTCATATAAAGATGTTGCTCTAAATTTTGAATTGAACCCATTACAAACAGTTTGACTGAACTTCTAATTTTTCTTGCATTAATATAAAATCCTTACACAAATATATTTTTCCGTCCCCCCCCTTTTTTTTTTTTACTAAATTGGCATAAAATTATTCTGAAATCTTTAGATGTTTAATTTTGCGATGTCTGAAAAAAATTCCTGGACTGAGTTTAATATTGCATCGCTTTTAACAATTTAATTGTTATATTATAGAATATACATTTAAAAAAAAATTTTAATGTTCATGACATCAATGCAATACAGTAGATCTCAAATGTTAAATCCTGTTTACTTTATGTTTTGAGTCCTAGGATTATTTGTAAAAGAGAGGATTATCGATTCTAATAGTATAACATTATGTATATATTATGTATATATATATATATATATATGCTACCGATCCATCTTTTAATTATAGATGATTTTATGAAGGAAAAAATATAAAGAATTTATTTGATAAGATATACTGATTATATAAATCTGATACTCATTCAATATCCTTTTGATAAGAATAAAATTGAAAGTTCTTGAATATCTGAATAATTTTATCTCCGAAATTATAAAAAATAAATAGTTCTGGGAACCCTAGGTTTTTTAAAAAATTAATCATGATAAATCTGCCATATATTCAGAGTCACCATTTTTATCGGATTGAATATAATAGGAATTAATCCTTACTCTCTATAATAGGTTTTTTGCATTTGACAAAATATTAAATGAAATTTCTATTCCTTCAAAAGCAATGCAAGAAAGAAATATAGTTATAATAAAGGCTGGATATTCATAAAAGTCTTTTATGGTATTTGAACTACCTGTAAAAGCACAGGTTACTGTAAAGGAAAAAAAAAATCAGGTAGGAAAACCTCCATACATGGAATGTTAAAACAAAAATTTTCATCTTATGGGCTTTTATAGAAAAAAAAGTAATGGGTTGTAAGTATTCAAAAGCAAATTGTGACCAATTAGTAGATAAATATAAATTTCAATTTATTAATTTTTTGGAGATAGATGAATGGAACTTCCAAGGATATTCTAAAACAGCTTAGAAATATTTGCTTGTAATGGCGTTTTTACCCACAAATCTTTATAAATTATCAAAATTTCATAAAAGCGATTTTTTTTTTAAAAAGAAAAAGTTCTGCAATTCGTAAAACTGGCTCTTTTTTGCATTAGATAATAATACATTTTTTTAAAGGCAAGATAGTTAACTTATAGAAACTTTCTTTTATGACTAGTGTGTATACAAATTTGAAGTATTTAGGTATAAGACAGCTTTGAAATCTCAAAAGATTTCAATGTCTAGTTATTGAAGTTGATTATAAATTTCTATTATCTTTACGAGTACTTAATGTATGTATCTTAATTTTATTAAATTTATAAAAGATAATAAATTTAACCTCTTTTTCTTAGATGTTTGACTGGGATTAATTAACTCTTGCCCATTATTAAATAATAATACTTTACCATTAAAATATTGATGTGAGTAAATGAACCAATAGAAATAGTAGACAAAGTTAATTCGATAGACAATTTTAATATTATTTTGAATGACTCTACTGTCAGACATATTAAATATTTCAAGAACTGATTATTTCAAAGTTAATCAAGCTATACATATCAAAAATATTACAAATTCTTTATTCATAAATTTAGTACAAAAGTCAACAAAATTAGTTCATCCTAAAACTGAATACTGTACTCTTTTCTTATGAGAATAAATCTTATTAGAATGCTTTTTTTTTTGCTAAATTTTTTACTAAACATTGGTCACTTTTTCCAGTTAAAAATATTAAAAAGTTTTCAATTGTAACAAACAATGGGTAAGTTAATATTTTATTACAATAACAGTTCAGTCTGCCAATGTACAGGAATGTGAATGTTTGAAGGTAAGTTTTATCACAAATGTTTTTGAAGGGTTGGTTTTTAATATGTTTAATTATCTTCTCAGCACCATCTATACAAATTAAAAATCTTGCAGCATTCTTCTAGTTGCCGGAGAATATCAATCAATGGCGCACTGTTTGCTGGGGGTAAATAACTCCTGTAACTTGCTGCATTCTAGACAAAGCTCCTTTCACTTTTTCAAATATTAATCCACTTCATTAGTGCCAATATCCACACACTTGCATCACTTCCATTTCTATAAAACTCGATGATCACAATCCTTTTAGGAGAATAAAATAGAATAAAGACAACATGCACAATTAATATATAATTATTAGTATAAATGAGTTGCAAATTTTTTATGATATAATGTATTTTCTTAAGTGGTTTAGGCAGTAACAGAAAAATTTAAAAATAAGAAATAATGTTGAACAATTAATTCTGCTGTGTTTCTATAGTCCAACAGCAGAACATTACAAAAAAAAATATAACACATTTTAAAGATATGTAAAAAAATGTTCATAGAATTTAATTTCAATGAATATTTTTAGTAACATCATAACTGAAATTAAAAGACACCCTGAAAATAAACTTTTGTATCTTACATGCTTGACAACAAAAATATCAAATATATTTACAGTTATTATATATATATATATATATATATATATGAAAGGATAAAACTATTCTATAGCAAGATGAACATCTTAATTCTTTCATTGGAGCATAAATGCTGATAGAATATCAAATATTTATTTTTAAAGAGAATAGTTTAATTTTTTTAAAAAATAACATTGGTCATTAAATTCATTATACAAGTAATTGATACAGCAGTTGTGATGAAAAATAACTGACCACAATTGCTGTTGATTTAATTTACAATAAATAAAATATGTTTGGTGCAAACAAAAACCATAGTCCAGTATCATTGCATATGTAGTGTTTAATACAATAAGGACAAGTTCAAAATTAATAGATACAAAAACGAAATAGTTAATTACTGAAATTTGTAGCAGAACAAAATAATAACTCCATTCTGTTTGAAAATTGTTTTCATAATTTAAGCATTAAAACTTAAAATGAGACTTATAATTTGTTCAAATTTATACCGAAAGAAAACTTAAAATCTGATTATATTCTCAGCGAAGTAGTATACCCTATATTTTCTTCTTTCTTTTGAGACAAACATCAGGGGTGGCTCTAGGGCCGGACCTATGTCCGGGGCGGCATTTGGACCAAATTTTAAAAATACTTTTTTTTGTTATGGAAAATTCGGAAGAAGTTAAAAGTACACTATCTAGGGAAAAACATTCAGAACGAGATAATTTCTCTTTTATATGAGAATATTAAATTATACATTGTTCATAACATTAAACAAGGTAAATATTATTCGATAGTTTTAGATTGCCCCCCTGATGCCAGCAAGATCAAACAAATGACATTTATAGTAGGTATACATGTATTGAGAAATCTAATTCTAACGAAGTTATCGTTAAAACTAATGCGAGTTTTTTTGGGGGGTTTCCTTCCAGTTGAAAGATTAACTGGAAGAAAACTTTCAAATTTAATAGTTGAGAAACTTAAAAAAAAAATTAGGGCTAAATTTGCTAGATATGCGGGAGCAGGCCTACAATAACGGAGTGAATAGGAAAGGCGAGAAATCAGGGGCTCAATTTAAAATAGGAAGTTTAAATCCGCGAACAATCTATGCGCCATGTAGTAGCCACTCTTTAAATTTGGTCGTTAATGACTCTGTACTACAAAATATAAAACGACGATCGATGCGGTTTTTACGCAATACTTAGATAAATTTGAATCAAACATTTTCCTTTCTTACTTTTATTACCATAAGCCTATTGTATCATTTTTGGAACAAAATGAAATAATTGAAAGTTCAAAAAAGTCTTAAGTATTGTTAAAATTAATAAAGACAATGATGCAAACAATTAAAATAATGTTAAAAATCAAGTACATTGAAATTTAAGTAAATACAAATATTATCCATAAATAATATGACTGTATATTTTAATTGTTATTTCAATTGAATTGTATTTATATTTTGTCATGATCTTGTACAGCCCGTAATATATTTGAATAATAAAAAACCATATAAACAAGCATTTAGTTGTTGCTCGGAGTGTCAATAGATGTGAAAACCGGATTGATGTTGATAATTTTAATTTAAACATTATGAAATTTCAAATTTTAACTAAAATAAATAAGTTTTTACTTCTATCAGCAGTCTCTGTAACTGCCAATTTTTTTTTTTCAGTCTTGAAATTTTGTGAGATTCCAAAATCGTCATCACTAAGTCTCTTCAGAATTATCTGGATTGTGTCTCATCGAATACATTAAAATCAATAGAACTAAATGGGAGAAAAAACCCAAACACTCAAAGTAGAAAAACAAAAAATACGCACCAGCACTTTGTTTAACCCCACAAGCACGATTCAACACTTCTTGCATCACCAATGCATATATAGTCACAATCACTTTCTCCACTTTTGATACCTGAATAAAGTACCGACTCAGGAAAAAATTATTTTATCTTTTATGACATACATATTTCGCTAGTCATTGAAGATCCATTAACAGTAGTTTGCAAAAACCTGGTTGGGAAATGAAGATTATAATGGTTCCCAGAAATTTTTAATGAATTTTTGGTCTGATAACTGAAGTGGTTATTCTAATGCCCATATCCACTTTTTGAAACTTTGAATGTAAGATAAAACGTATTGTCCTCTGAAAAAATGCTTGCTCTCCTAAGGTCCAACTAAACAATAGTAGTCTAATAATAATTTGATTAATCTAAATAACAGTGTTCTAGTCCATGACTATTAATCCATGCTTATCTTCTCAGCATTTTACAAAACTGTATATAATAAGTGGATGTTTGTTCATCTTTACATATGGTACAATACTCTATTTAATATTCATAAAATTATTTATTTACAAACATGAACTCAATGTACCAGTGAATTTGAAGCATTATTACTTGCTTTTCTGACACCATGAAATTTCTTTAATGCCCATTAAGCTAACAAGGTGCCCAAAAAATCATATTGATATATCTATGAATTTTTTGTTTCCTATCATACCATGGACCATTCTAAATAGGTTTATAAAACTCCACAGCTATATGTGTATTTTTTTATCAAGTTACTGAACAATTTTTTGATGCATGACAGGAGAGTAAACAATATTTCACAACTACTTTTCAGGTAATCTTTTAGAAAAGAGCCCAATAAATAGTAATAGATTATTTAGATTTCTGCCAAGTGCAACTGAATAGGAAAACTGATATGAAGTAAATCACTTTGTTTTGATTACTTGAGATTTTCGAGTTATGAGCAGTACTATTCATAACATATATGTTATGGCATTTTAAAAAAACAAGAAAAGATGTTTTATGACGAGGAATTTTGTATTCTAAGGTATTTTTTCACTTAAGAGTTCAACTTTATAACCAACTTTAAATACATCACGCCTAAGATTAAAAAATCTTTTTACAGCAAAAGCAAAAGGATCGGACCAGATATGTTTAGACAAGCACAAGTTCGAAAATGTTAAAATACTAATGTCAGGTGTGCAAAACTTGTAAAAAGCATGCAATAATTCTTTAGGATTTGAAAAAAAAATATTGTGAATCAAAATCCAAACATATTTAATTACTAACACATATGCAAACACAAATCCTTTAAAAAATCACCAGTACATTTCCTGGGAAATTCTAGTTCATGTATTGATTTTGGAAAAGCAAACGGATTTTACTAGGATTTAAAACTTGCATGTGATTTTTGTAATAATATTGTGAATTAAGCTAAAATTTCAAAACAGATTCCCATGGCACAAATAATAACCCCTGATTTTAATAAATCTGATTGAACATTAAAAATTTACCTTCAAAAACCAAAGATTGAAACTAATAGCAAAATTCTCTCTCCCAATTTAATAAACTTCTTTTATATGAATATATTTATAATACAATGTTTTATATTTATTAAAACAAATTCGACAAACAATTTTCTATTTTGATTAGTTTTATGTATGAATTGTTATTTATAAGAATACAAATTTTAAACTTGGATGGATTGTAGAGCTTTGTTTTGAATTGTGTACAACTTGTAATATGCTGAGGCTTTAAAAAATAAAATAAAGTTACAATTTTTTTTGTCTATGCTGTGTATTGTGTTATTCGAAGAAATGTGTATGGAATTAGATCTGAGGTATATTTACTTTTTAATAGCTAAATTTTATGAAACATTCACCTTTCGTTTAATCTCTTGATACTAAAATATTATTCAATCAATCAACTTTATTAAATCAATAAACAATGCCAAATACCACAATATGCAGTCAACAACGGAAAACCCTACCTGCACATGTTTAAATGCAATAATTTTGTTTGAGCATGCTTGAAAATAACTTATTTATAATATTTTTATATTCTTTTCTTATTAAGTTTTGAAAATTTATTACAATTTGGAATCTATTTCCCATGGAAGAGAACAGAGAGAAATGTTATATTTACAAAAATTTATGTCTAGTACATGAGTACCTGAAAGACTAGGGTTTAGCTAAACAAAAGACATCTTGGAACTGCAAAGGCATTTAGATTTTCACTTTTGAAAATTTATGTGGCATAAAGATTCATTTTTTATAATTTTTTGTGCAATTACATTATTGTTTGCGTAATGTAGTTATTAGATATTTATTTTGTTCACTTCAAGTGTACATGCTTTTTTTTAAATACATGACTTAATTTTCTAAATTTTTGCCAATTTATTTGTCTATGTGTTGGCTCACACAGAAAAAGCCTGCAGAGGAATTTGTTTTAGCGCATGTGCTGAAATTGGTTAACAGTAATATTTAAGTACCACCTTCTTTTATATATTCATTATAACGTATGCTATATTATTTTGGTAAATATTTGGAATTTTTTTATGGTAAGAAGATTTAAATAAATTAACACCACATAAAAGTTTCAGACTATTCAGTGAATTTTATATCATGCTATTCAAGAAATGAAAACTTAAGATATTTTTCCAGGATGGATTTTTGTCTATGTGTCATATTTAGAAACAATTGAAAGAGAGAGTGATATCTTTATAAATGCTCTAAAATATAAGTTTTGTAAAATTTTAAAGTACAACAAATTGAATGGGCAGGCCATATTGTCAGAATGGACTAAGACCGCAGCATCAGAAAAGTGTTCAATGCCCAACCAATTGGCATTCAAAGAAAGGGCAGGCCAAATCTAAGATGGATTAGATGGCATAGAAAAAGATCTAGTTTTGAAAACTAAAAACTGGAGAACACTAGCAAGAAGAAGTCTAGCCTGGAAAGGCTTCTTGAGAAGGCCAAGGCCTACCTGGGGCTGTTGAGCCTCTGAAGAAGGATTACAAAATGGAATATATAAAATAAAATTAAACCATAATTTCAAATATAAAAAAAGGTATTTAGATGGCACCTTGTTGCTCTAAATTCTTTTCCAAATAGTGGTATATAAAAACAGATGACTACTGCTTTACAATAATTTTATCAGAAAAGTTGACAAACCAAACTTCGTCATGACTTGCATAAGAATATTTATTTGGTGTTTGTTTCCATGCAATACATTTTTAAGCTTTTATCCACAAAGTTATGAGCATGCTTAAAGATTTGCTTTACTTGATTTTAATTTATTTTAAATAAAAAATCTGCAATATATAAATTATTGCAAAAAACTGATACTTAAGACAATGAATTACAATTCTACTCTAAGACAACAAATTTGCAATATGTACGAAGATTTTTATTTAAAATTGATTTTATTTCTTTTACTTTCAAAGTGTTGCTATTAGAAAGATATTCTTGTTCTTGAATGCTCTTTTATATATGGTAATGCAGTTATTGTTAAGGTTCCACCAACAATATTATCAATTTGCAGTTTACTTCGTTTTGTAAGAAAAAAGATTGTTCCTGAATTCCTCACTTGTCTGAACTATTTTGCGTTTCATATTATTTATATGTGTGAATGAGGATGCCATAAAAATATTTCCAGGATCAGAAATACAAATAAAATCATGCAAACGGGAAATAAAACGCGTTTTTTTAAACTATAAGATCAATTTTGAGAAGAAAAAAACTTTTTCAAATAAAAAAAACGTAAAAGGAACTAAGAACTCATCCTACATGTTAGTATAGAAGTCTTCAAAGTGCACAAAGACTGACAGACTGTCATATAAATTGGTAGAATGACCACATCTATTTTGAATCATGCAAGTCATTATGTAGCTTATAATGAGTACATTTCATGAGCATTATGATATAATATACATTTATATACTGTAAAAAAATGTTTAATTATCCGAAAAGATCTTATTATGGAATAATACATATTTCTGTATGTTTTTACAAAAATTGGACTTTAAAGTTCAGTGGAAATTAAGTACTAGCAATATTGCCCATTAAATCTTTTAATCGTGGACAAAAATAATATATTTATCATCATTAATAAAATTTAGATTCGTAGTGTAAAGTTAATTAAGACAAATCGAAATTGCACACAACTCCCTTAATATGTTAACTACATATTCAATTAAATATTATAGATTTATTTGTTTAATTTTTTTTACGAAATATTTCTTACATTATAAAAAAAAACCATGAAATTTCCTTTGTATAAACTTGGTAAAGTGCAAGCTATCACTAAAATACCGTTTTGTTGCATAAGGAAAAAAAATTGAAATTCCTTTAAAGTTCACAAAATTTATGTATATTTTTAACTGGTGTTTTTTTAAAAATAATCTGTTCTGTATATTAATTTAGACGAAAACACCTTGGATATATATATATATAAAATAGGCATTCTGCTGTGTTAAGAGAAAAAGAGATAAAAGCTTACAAATGAAAATTTTTGCTATGTTTCACAACCTTAAGTAAAACTCAACAAATGATTAATGGATTCAGAAAGTGAAAGAATTGTATGTGTGTGTGTCCCACCTCATTATTTTCAATATAATAAGACTTTAATATAATACTTACATTAGCTAATTTTAAAATATTTTGTGCCTTAAATTTTTGAAAAAAACTTTTTTTCTCCAAAAGGAAAAAATACCATTTCCATAGCAAAAACTTATGCACGATGGATAATACTGAGGCTTTCTACTATAGGTTTATAGATAGACCTATTCCTCCTGCTCTTCCTATATGAAGCCAAACGCCCTGGTGGTTCTCTTTTCCTTCAATGCAGCAGACAGGAACAAATTATTTTATCTCGTTTCCGGAGTGGCCACCTCCGAACTTTGACTTTTAACGATGGAAACAAAGTTTTTCCTACTTGTGTTAGGTGTTCTGCCTGCCAAGCATCTCCAGAACACATTGTTGTGTGTGACTGCCTAGGACTCACAAAACAAGATCTGTATGAAGACCCTCTAATGGTGTTGGACATTTTGAGAGTGTGTGAGATCATGAATTTCGTCTAGCTTGGCTAGACTTGGAGATGGGCAACAACAACAACACTGTAGCTTTACAAATGGTGATCACTCCAATCTTTTGTTACGGACAGTTTATATTTACAGGAAGTAAAAACCAAAGAAAATGATTTTCTTCCAGTGCATAAATCTCAAAAAAGACATTAGTATTTATAATACAAGCAGGAAGTACACATCACTAAAAGTTGAATAAAATTTGTTTATATTTCAGTTTTTTTGATAATTGTGTTCAATATTCCATTAATTTTTAATTGAGTTCGAAACATGAGTATAAATGTATAAGCAAATAATTAGACGATTTCAAAACAGATGTAATCAGTGCAGAAGAATGGGAGGGGTCTAATTACAGACTGTTAGATAAATCCATTGAAATTCTTAAAAAAATATTTTTTAAAAATATCTATATAAATCTGTTTTAGTGGAAAAAATTGGGATGTTTATACAAGAGAGTTGATCCATTTAATCATATGCATACGTTGCAACATTATACAAGTACGAATTTTCCTTACTACAATCAAATTTTGTTGTAATATCCCATTATAAATAGCACTTATTATTTACAGAAGAGATCATGAATCATTTAACGGAAAATATTTTCTCTATTAACATTATATAAGCATAGAAATTAACATTTTCCACAGTTTCTATTGGTAGTTTTACATTGATAATACCCAATTGGACCAGATGTGGGGGGAGGGGGAGTAACAATAGAGCAATAATACCAAAAAACTCACACATTTAATTTAAAAAAAAATGGGATTGAAACCACTATAAGATTAAAATGTCTTACAGTCATTCTATGTGGCAAACAATGATTGATACATTTATCTTCCTACTTCAGAAACTTACAGAAAAATAGTTGTAATCAAACGATTTTTTTGTTCTTGTTAATTTTCACCACCCCCACCCTTATTTTAATTCATTCATGTGTACTCTTTTTGTGGGATTTGATGAGAGATACAATTATTATTTTACAAACACCAGGAAATACTTATTAAGTAATATGAAAATTTTTAGAAGATTAAATGCAGTTTACAGTAATCGCAGTAAAAATGGCGTTGCATTGAAAAAAATAGTTATTATTAGAGAAAGAAATCACAGTGAAATCATTACAGCCTACAATACAAAAAAAAAATGTAATTTTTGGATTTAGTAAATTTTTATTTATAACACATTTCATGATAGAATCTCATGACAAAATAACTAATATTGTTCTGCAGAAATAAAATATTATGTGCTTCTTATGTGCTTTTCGCTGATTTTTCTTCCACATTTTGAAATATTTACTACTACCTTTTGAAAATTTTAAATATTATGAGGTGAACTAGTTATTACAACATATTTAGTTTCAGTATCTATGTTCATAAAATTAAAAAAATATTTTAATGCTTTTAAAAATCCTTTCTGTGTGAGCAATATTTTACATTTTCATCAATTTGAATAAAATGATGCAAAAAGATAGTATATTATGCATTAAAGTTCATTTTAAAAATGACCCATAATTTATCAAGGATTAAAGTCATATAGTAATTCGGCACTAACAAGCAAACTACTAATACAGTGATCATATTCAAGTAGTCATGCTTTTAATCTTCTTTCAAAATTTTTGCATTGGTATCAGAAAAAAGTTTTCAATATATTTCAAGGAAAAATTCGCATGGATAAATTTCAAAAATATCCAATTTTCAGAAAGAAAGAAAATCCTTAAAACTTTATTCTGCATATTAAAATATCTGTTTTTGTAAAATTAGCAAGTGAGATAGTGTAATTAATAAAAATAATAAATATATAGTACTTATTCTTATAAGAATCTTGGAGTTTGAAGATAGAATTTTAAAATAATTTCCACACACACACACACACACACACACACACACACACACACACACACACACACACACACACACCACACACACACACACACACACACACACACACACACACACACACACACACACACACACACACACACACACCACACACACACACACACACACACACACACACACACATCTTTTTTGAATAGAAAGGGCAAAGTGTTGCAATTAAGTTATAACTGACCGTCCTTTAACAATTATAAATGTCCCAATCCGCTCAATCTTTGACAATAGAAGTCAACTATTTTCCTTTGCTAGCAGTACTAATAGACAGAAACTAGAACCGATTTGTAGTGGTGCTTTATGATTAGCCCTAGGCCTCCCAAGAGAAACACTCCTGTAGATTTATTAACAGCAGAATCTATGAATAGAAGTATTTATAATCGTCATAATCTCCTCTGTCAAATTTTTTTAACCAAACAACTAGCATTAAAGAACTGGTCACCGAATACAAGATTATTTTGGGATATTAACAAAATGTTTTATAAATATAGAGTGGCCGCGGTAGCCAAGTGGTCAAGGTATCGGATCATGGCTAGCGTGTCATGAGTTCGTGCCGAGTACCACTAAAGATCCACCGTATAGGGGAGCGATGCACGTTAAATCTGTCGAGAGCTCAAACGTCCTCCCGATGGTGTGGTGTGGTAGTTAGGAGACGGGGTACCAGCTCAGGTGTTATCCTCGTCACTTGACCATGGTTTAAAAGTATGAAAGCCCTCGTGTAGCTGAACAGTGCGACGTTGATATTCACACACTCACTCATTTACCAAGAGTATACCCTGGCATGGGACCGGGCGAATTTCACTGTTAAGCCTAACTTCATTTAAAAATTCATATAAAATATTTAATGCAATCAAATACGCTTATATTTACAATTCACTATCACTGAATATATAGTACGAAAACTTTCGCTTTACTTATAAAAAAATATCGCGAATTTTACTGAGAAAATGTTTTTATTTTAATAACAAGATATCAATCATTGGCATGGCCAAGTAATTTTAGCGCGTTTTTCACATGTTGTATTTTACAATAATGCAACTAATGAACTTTTTACTAACATAAAGTAGTATGTGGACTGTACCACTCCTCTAAATGTACTACTATTGAGCTGAAAAGTAATAATGACACAAATCTAAAAAAACTTTTTGCAAACAATAAATTTACTCTCTAGGTAAAATTTATAAAAATATATAAACTAGCGAAATTCAGGAAAATTTGTAGGAAAATTCGGGAAAACTATGGGAAAATTTAAATATGATTCGGCTCATCTAGGGCACAAATGCGACCAAATGCCGAAAACCCGAGGTCAATTGGTTGCTTATTAGCTGAGAAAAAGGCACGACAAAATATGGAACGAAGACGAAATTTGCTTCCTAATAGCGCTTTTGTTCCACTATGTGAAGAACGCGCGAAAAAGTACTCTTTACGACATGATGATTAAAATAAAATAAAAGCAAAATTTACAAAATACTATCTGGCAAAACCCAAACGATAAATTTACTCTCGTATAAACATGTGTTAGGCTTGAATTGATACAAATATTTTAATTAACAGCTGTAACACAGCCTCTTACGTCATTACTTGGGGTAACCAAAATTAATTAATAGAATCTCGGGGTAAATTAATATATTTAATGACATAAGATAGCACAGTTACAAAGAACAGATACTTAGACAATTACAAGACAAACATTTAGAGAAAATAAGTGAAAATAAGTAAATTTTACATAGTCCAGGAATGGACATCGAAATAGGGAACGCACGCTTGTTCCGATCCAAACTCTCTCTGACCGTACTACAGTGTTTCGTACAGTCACACTTCCGGTCCAAGACAATACTGTAATGGCGGCACCTACATTTCGGTCTTGGAACTATGGCGTTACAGCTCCTCCTCTGGTTCCGTTGACGTCTCGGCTCGGAAACAGGAGGTACTTTTTTTTTTGGGGCGTCCTCTTTTCCTCAGAGGAGCTTCTTCTAAGACCAGGGTGGTCCATACACTTTTCCTACGACAGGAATCTTTGATTGCCAGGGTGGCAGTTCTTCCGAGACCAGGGTGGTCTATAAACTTTTCCTATAACAGGATTTTTTTATTGCCGGGTGGCACTTCATACGAGACCAGGGTGGTCTATATACTTTTCCTATGATAGGAAATTTTTGATTGCCAGGGCGGCACTTCTTCTGAGACCAGGGGTCTATACTTTTTCTATGGAAGTCTTTGATTGGAGGCGGCACTTCTTCATGACCAGGGGTCTATACTTTTTCTATGGAAGTCGTTGTTATTGGATGGGGGCCCTCCCCCTGGTTGGAAACATGATTCAATTTTTCCCGCATTGAATTAATTACAAATTTAAACTTTGATTTTTAAATTTTATATATAAACAGACCAAAATTAAATTTGACAAAATATTACTAACAGAATAATAGTACAGTATTATGCCACAAAAAATAATATCTTATTTTCTTACAATATACAATTCAAAAAAATTTCATGAATCACAAAAAAAAAAAAAATATTTTCGTTAAATATTAATATTTCATAATACAAAAAAATAAAAAACTTTTTCAAATACAAAAAAAAAAAAAAAAAAAAAAAAAAAAAAAAAAAAAAAAAACATATATCATAAAAATGATCAGAAAACATTTTGGAAATATTATAGTTAAACAATACTGATGTATCTGAAAATTTCTTTACACATAAAAAAAATACTCTATACTATAATGCACACTTGATGTGAATAACAATAAAATTCTCTAATTTCAAATGTGATAATTAATTTACAAATCAATATTAATGAGATTAAAATAAAACAAATTCTTCAATATTAACTATCTTCTACTTTAGTACATCAAAACCAAAATAATAATCTATATATATAAAGGAGAAAAGCGACTCACTCACTGACTGACTGACTGACTAATCACGATATCTCTGGAACTATTCAACCTACAGACTTGAAATTTGGTAGACATGTTCCTTTGATAGAGTAGACATCAGCTAAGAACGGATTTTCTGAAATTCGAAACGCAAGGGGCGTTACGGGGGGTACGGGCTTTAATAATAATTGTTTCCATGTTTAAACTACTTGATGTACAATCTTGAAATTGGGTAAGCGGATTCCTTTCAGAGAGTAGAGATCCGCTACAAAATGAGTTTGGTGAAAATCGATCCCCAAGTTGCGTTGCAGGGGATTAGGGGGCGTTATAGATAATTATTTCCATTTTTAAACTATATGACGCACTGTCTTTAAATTTGAGAGATATATAGTCCTTTCGTAGAATAATGATCAGTTACAAAACGGGTTTTGTGAAAACAGACTTCTAAGTGGCGTTGCGGGGGATTAAGGGGCGTAATAGTTAAATATATACGTTTTTAAACTACTTCACCTACCTGCTTGAAAATTGGTAGGAATGTTTCTTTCATGGAGTAAATATCCGCTACGAAACGGGTTTGGAGAAAATTGACCCCCAAGGGGTGTTGCGGGGGGTTAAGGGCAGATATAAATAATTATTTCTTTTTTTAAACTATTAGACTCACAGTCTTGAAATTCGGTTAGCAGATTCCTCTCATAGGATAGAAATACACTGCAAAATGTGTTTTGTGAAAATCGACCCCTAGGTGGTGTTGCGGGGGTTCAAGGGGCGTTATTGATAATTTTTTTGCATTTTTAATTAATTGGATGCACAGTCTTCAAATTTTGCTAAGCATATTCCTTTCATAGAGTGCAATTCCCCTACAAAATGAGTTTTGTGAAAACAGACCCAGAAGGGGCGTTGCGGGGGCTCAAGTGGCGTTATAGACAATTATCCCCATTTTTAAACTGTTCGACGTACAGTCTTGAAACTTGATAAACAGATTCCTTTCGTAAAGTAGAGAACCGCTACAAAATGGGTTTCGCGAATATCAACTACCAAGTTTAATTTCGGGAGATTAAGAGGCGTAATCGATAAATATTTCCATTTTTAAACTACTTGATCATCCTGCTTGAAAATTGGTAGGCATGTTCCTTTCATGAAATAGAGTTCCTCTAACAAAGAGTAAAATGAAAATTGACCCCTAAAGATGTTTGCGAGGGGTCAAGAGGAGCTACAGAAAAAAATTCCTGTTTTTAATTGTTAGACCCATATACTTGAAATTTGTTAAGCATGTTTCTTTTGTTGAACAGGGATCCACTAAGAATAAATTTTAAGCAATCAAGTTCTGGGGGGTTGAGGGGGTTACTGGGACATATTTACAAAAAAAATTACTTTTTTCGAGCTACAAGGACTATAATAATGAAATTTGGTTTGCATTTTTCTTTTGTTGAATTGAAATCCGCTAAGAGCGGTAATTTTGGAAAACGGCTCTCAACGGTATTACGGGGATATTGATAGTAAAACTTTTGTTTTTTTCTGTTAGATTTAGACTTGAAATTTGGCTTGCATGTTCAATTTACGGAGTAGAGATCCACCGAAAATTGGTTTTGCGGGAAACCACTTGGTTTTTGAGTTACGAAAGAGCAAACATCATTCTATGCTTCAATTTTAGAGATTTTTAGAAAATACAAATTAGATGAGTTCTGCCCTTTTTTTTTTATCAACAGGTGACAGTTACAGGTATAAGTATATTTTTCAATTCAATCGAATTCTTAATGCTAGGACTTAGATATCAATAATTTATACATATATATAAGCAGTAAAAATTTATAAAACATCATGAAATACCCAGCGAAGCGGGCGGGTAACAGCTAGTATTTATATAATATTCATTATTAATAAAAAGGAGTTTCAGCAGTTAGCATGAAATGGATTTATAAAACAATTCAAATACGTTTAAATAGAAATACCGTTCATAATTTAATTCATTCACTCTGAAGTTATCAATAGTACAAACTTGTTTACACTTAGTAGAAGTACTTGAAAATATTTTCCAAAAATTTTAAATAAAAACAGAAATGTAAATACTTTATCAATAACATGCAAGGTTTCAAATTTTATATAGTAATACTTCGTAATCAATCATATACTTTCAAAAGAATTATTTTTATGTTAGGCATAAAAAGAACAGGAAAAAAATTATTATAAGAATTGCAATAATTTCTTGATAACAAATCCATATACGTGTTATTAGCATAAAATTCTTAATTAGGAAGAAAATATGCACTCATAAATTATTAACCTTCAAATAGCATTAATCAGATCAACCGATAGAATGAAAATTTCGTTTTCAAAAGATTAGGAAAACTGACAAATGACTATCAACTTTAAATTCAATTATGTTGTTTTCCTGTAACACACAATATATACTACGAATAATAATAATAATCTTATACACATACACAAATAACATAGCATGATTATTTAGAATAAACAACACTTATCTGTTAACAGATTTTCTGGATGAAAATATTCATTCGCAGGTTGCGAATCCTCTTATTGTCGGGATGACAAACACTTCCACCCCTAAGGCTGTGGGGGGGGGGAAGCGAGAGAGAGCTGGGGTCGGGCCGACGTTTGGGCGCCAATTGTAACTGCCTCTTACGTCATTACTTGGGGTAACCAAAATTAATTAATAGAATCTCGGGGTAAATTAATATATTTAATGACATAAGATAGCACAGTTACAAAGAACAGACACTTAGACAATTACAAGACAAACATTTAGAGAAAATAAGTGAAAATAAGTAAATTTTACATAGTCCAGGATTGGACATCGAAATAGGGAACGCACGCTTGTTCCGATCCAAACTCTCTCTGATCGTACTACAGTGTTTCGTACAGTCACACTTCCGGTCCAAGACAATACTGTAATGGCGGCACCTACATTTCGGTCTTGGAACTATACCGTGCGTTACACAGCTAAGATATGGTTTTTTTTTTCATTAATCCTAATGGCTTTCTTCGTGTCATATTAGTATTATATTTTCTGTTCTTATGGTTATGACAGCTATGGTTGCGATAACAACAAAAAAGAATCGTTTGTTCTTACTGAATTAAAAATAAATCACTAAGAACAAAAGATTTCTTTTCGTTAAAAATGAGTCATCGCGTTTGTTTTATGAATATCTGCTTTTTAAACATTTTTTGAGAATATAAACTATTGTTGAGAAAATGAAACAAATAAAAATAAACAAAAATGAAATAAACAGTGAAACCATTTTTATGAATGTCTGATGCCCAATATATAAACTAATAAGCTTTCAACTTAGTCAAAATATAAACAGAAATCCAGAGAGCAACAAATCCCGAAACTTTAAATGTCTGATTCCTTCGAATGAGCTAGCTAAACATGTGCCGTTTTCTTTACATTCAAAAATATATCTTTCGGATTTTATTAAAAAAAAACTCGAAGCGAAAAGCACATATTGAAGTTCAAAGTTTTGTGAGATATTATTCGAAAAAAAAACGGACTTAACCGCTATCTAGTGTCTTGTGAAAATTAATATGAAAATGTTCCAAACTCAATCACACCGGTGTGATCATGGGCCTCAGAGTAGGGAAAGCGCAATAACATATATGACACCTAGGGCCCTGTTGGAAGAAACGCGCGATCACGTGTGTGGTCATGGTCCTGAACGGGCTAACCCTTTCGCGGTTTTTCCCAAGTTGAACATGGGCAGGCGAAACGTACTCCTGGTTCATCCTGAAAATTGTCTCATCGGAAACATCCTCATTGTGAAAATTTATACTGTGCAATCGGTCTTCCGTGAATTATTTCACACGTGCTTTTTTATGGTTTCGAATTATTGAAAGGTATCACTCAGTAGAATTTCCAGCAAAAAGAGGACGACCTTCTGCTGAGCACCCCCCCCCCCCTTCACGCTTGTCTGAAAGTCACTTTGCTGACTACATTTCCCAAACAGAGAAGAAAACTAATCCAACACAACATTGTTTTATATTATTTGCTGCTCAGAGAGACGGTAAAGCACGGGTAGCTACCGCTGTACCACTGTTCAATGATACTGACCCCTGAGGTACAGGGGGACCCAAAATGTGTAACATTCTGGCACTTTTAAATAAGTGTCTTTTATATTTCTTTTTCAAAAAAAAATCTCTCAAGGAATTTTGATACATGGCCCACTTCTACGCCAGGGCAGTAAAGAGATTATGTTTAACAAGATATATATGTTTGAAAATAAGCATTGAAATGAATTGAAATTTTTTTTATCCACATAATCCAGAAATAAAATGAACCTGGAAGTGGTTGAAAAGTAAGATGTCAGCTCAGGTGTTGTCCTCATCACTTGATCTTGATTTAAAATTACTTAGTCCATCGGTTGAAGCCCAGCGGCTTAGTGTTAGTGTATCAAGCGTTCACTCCACAGATCCGAGGTTCAAATCCCGGGCTAGGCAAGGTTGACTTAGCCTTTCAACCCTTCAGGGGGTTGATAAAGGAGCACCAAGCTTACTTGGGAACTGAACTCCAGGGATTTCGCATCAGACTGACCACTTGACTGAAACATCTGCTCATGCACCCCAGCGCCTAGGTCACGGGAACTGAGATAGGCACAGCAGGCCTTGGCCATCATGGGCTGTTGCACCACTGAGTTCAGTTCAGTTTAAGTCCATCAGCAATAGACCTCAAGCTGTTTCCAAGTGATTTTAATAATCAACCAATCTGTAGTATTACTTATGATAATTTGTTTGAATGACCTTTAACTATCTGGTTAAAGATTTGATTTTGAGAAACCTAGTTAGAAGGCGGAGTCTAGTTGCGAAGTGTTGTTAGAAGGTGAGAAATATGTCGGTTTTTATAAAAATAAATAATTAGAAGTCGAAAGGATGTATTTCTTATTAGCAGTAATATGTCTTAATTTCACGAATAAAAAATAATTTAATTTAGAAAACTTTCTTTTTGTACAAGTTATCGTTTCAAGCCAAGCACAAGCGGCTGTTTTGATTCAAAAAATCAAATTGATTGAAAAAAAATCAGACTCATATAATTCAAAATGTGACATAAATAAAATAGATTTCAGATTAAAATATTGATTAATTGAAAAACATTAAAATGCTTCTCCATTAACTCATACACATATTGAATGTTGTCTGAATATAAAATACTTTTTAGTATCATTAGATTAATATTTTGGAAGTCACAACAGACATCCTGAATGATTTCATATTACATATGAAACGAAATATTATATCTTATAAAATAGATTTGTACGCGGGGAGGTCATATAAAGTTTGAATTTAAAAAAAAAATAATCGAGATCGAAACTAATTTTTGTTTGTTATTCTTAAAGTTTTTCTACGTAGTCATCACCATAAATGGTTATCCAGATATATCCCGGTTATTTCTTAGAAATAATTAAAAATTTAAGATAACTTATAAAGGGGTAGCTCTAGTCCGGATCTAGTCCAGACCTGTGTCCGGGGTGGCAAATTTTAGGGAAGGCATTTGGAGTCAATTTGAAAAATACTTTTTGTTGCGAAATAATTACTTGTATATGACTGTAAATAATATTAAAAATATTAAAAATTAATTTTAAACTATTTTTTTTACACATTAGTTATTTTTTCACAATGCAGTCACTTTGACTGCTTTTGGGCAATATAGGTATATACTAAATTTCAGTCTTTCTAGTGTTAATATGGCTAGTTCAGAAAAAGAACAAAAAGTGCTAGATGTAAGTGTAACATAGAATTTCAAACTTGGTGAATTTAGAAATATGGCATTATTAGTAAAGACAACATTGCAGTGTGTGTTTTATGTTCTGGAACAGTGATATTCAGAACATCGTCTGTAAAACGGCATTCTGAAACTAATCACAAATCCTCTTGTCAAAAAAGTGAACCCCACAGCAAAAATATTTAATTGCTTAGAAACTACAATTCAGCATGCATTCTGCTAAAAGTAGCATCTTACAATCCTAATATAAGTTATTTGTCATCCAATCTGCAACAACAGAAGTCACACTCATGTTACTTTAATTTGAATTACACGTATAACTCAAACATTTACAAATATACAGTACAAAATTATTTTTTCGTAGTAAATACAGTGTTTTGAATTGGTAGTATTTAGTTTTATTATTTTTCCAATAATCACAATTCAAAATTATTTGACGGCACGTCTTTATACTTCATTAAACACTTCTTTATAACAAAATTTAACGTTGATTCATAAAGGTTAGCCACCCCTGATGTAGATTAAAAGTTTTATTATATATCAACTTTACATTATTTAAAGATATTTCTTTATATAAAAATAAACAGCAAAATATAACTATTTCTTCAACAAAAATAGAGCTAAAATTGAATACATATTATTTTTTTTAAAACATATTTATTAAAATAAGAAATAGACAACATAATATATAAGTATTTCCCTTCATTATAGTTAAATAAAAAGATAAATAAAAATTTTAATGCCAGTCTGGGCTTGCACCGCTCTACTTTCATATCACAAAATCAGGGGTATACTGTGTGACTTTCAATTTGACACGGATCTGAGCATTCAGTTGTTAAACAATTTCTTTGCGGACTGGAATTATTTTTTATATGAGGGAAGAATTTTTTTACTAAGATATATGTAGAACCTAAAGCCAGAAACAGATTACATGCAATTTTCTCTCTGCAAACAACTAAATCTCTCCAGTAATAACATTCAGTAGTTTATAAAATAGCTGTAAATTTATATTTAGTGTTATATTTCAGATTTTTTTATAATTCCTTAAATGTCCATAATTCTGAAGATGTTTGTCAAGAAGATCCATTACAAATTTATCAACTACCAACCACTCAAAAATTGACAGGTTTGTAGAACAGTGCTGAGTGCCACTGAGAATTGTACATTTGTGCCGTATGTGGCACACGTGCCATAGGTTGCCGACCCCTGTAATAGATCTTTCTGGTAGGGATAGAAATTTCGATTTATCTCACCATAAACAATTGTACATTTTATCAACAAGGAGCATACAAAATATTTAATTAATATTTTTCGCCAGCAATTTTGATTAAAAGTTTATAAATTTTTTTAAGGCAATAAATATGCATTCGTAAATTTATTTTCACTAATAATTGAAATATGTATGGATTTGTTATTAATGTTAAGTGTGTACATTTAAAATATATGAATATAGTACACAAATATAAACAATTATATGGTATATTTTCCATTATTTATTTGCGGGGTTTTCGAATTAAACAGTATTATTTGATTTTCAGGTTTTTAGAATTTGATTTTAGTTTTTATAGATAATGGGGCACGTACCCCTTTTCTGGAGTACAATTTGTATTTTCCTTTGTATGGTTTTTTTAGTCCTCACGTTGGCGTGGTGGAGAAGTTTGGAGAGTGGGGCAACTCAGATGTAGTCCTCGTAACCTGAAGGAGGTTCAGAGTTGTGAGGTCCGTCACCAACAATTCTTGTGCAGCTACAAAATGCAAAGCTTAAGAAAAATTAAATTAAATTGCACGCTTTTTTGAGAAACGTATGCCGTGTAAAAAGAATTAGATGTATTTAGTATAAATTGTTTTTCAGTTGAGCTAATAATTCAGATTTTCGGAATTTAAGAGAGATAATACGTAATAAAAATTGATTATTCTCCAATATATGTACATATATATGTAGGAAGAGAAGTATGTGAATAAAACTAAAACCATATTGAGCTCAGAAGTGATATGAATGATGCAGGTGTTTCTGTCAGTTCAAAAACTATCAGGAGGAGATTAACAGACGTTCGACGAAGAGTTAGAATTTCAACAAAAAAGCCTTATCTCAATTTACAGCAGCGTTAAAAAAGATTACAGTGGGCAAAGGAACACATTAATTGGAAAATGATTAGTTTTCACTAGTTATATGAACGCATGAAACTAAAAGATATCGTTATTCGGTAGTGATGGCCGAAAATATGTAAGACGTAGAATTGGAGAAATGCTACAGGACTGCAACTGGGGAGTACTCACATAGTTTTATGATTTAGTCATGCATATCAGCAGATGGTATCGGTCGCCTTCATATCATCAATGGGACACTGAATGTCTGAAAATACATTGACACCATTCTAGAACCCAAACTTCTACTTTCGATTAGGGATCTATTTATCAACAATGCTTCATTTATTTTTCAGTAAGATTCTGCTCCTTGCCACACATTAATGGAAAGACTGGTACCGCTCTAAGATCATTGAGTTGTTGTGCTGGCCAGGAAACAGTCCTATCGAAAACTTGTGGCACCGTTTGAAAACTCTTATCCGAAAGAAGTACCCATGAAATAAAAAGAAATTTATTGAGGATGTAATTGTTTCCTGGCATCATGTAATAACGAAGGAAGAGCTTAAAGCTATTTTCAGCTCAAAGAAACATCAATGTGAAGCTGTAATAAAAAATAAAGGCTACACCACTGAGCACTGATAACTCAATGCTATTATCAGTATCTAATGTATATCCATCGTTATTGCAGCATAACTTTTTTGAATTGCAAGTATTTACGTTTTTTTTTGTATTGAATTCAGAATTAAATTTTCTTTAAAATGATATAAAAAACTTTTATACCGTTTTTCACACAAATGGAATGAAAAATATAACGATCAATACAGAAAAAAAAAAGAAAAAAAAGGTAAAGTAAAAGTAAATGTTATCAATATTTATTTAATATTTGAATATTTTTAAGTATATTAAAAAATAACCACAAGGAAAGAGCACTTTAGCAAATAATATAAATAAATGTAGCTGAATTACCCAGTATTTTCCAGGTTCATCTTTCAGTCAACATATAATGTAGTGAAGCTGATTTAAGTCAAATATATAAATATAATCTTTTACACCGAGGGTGTCAAACTCAAAAGCTAACTTGGGCCAAACAAACAAGGTTTAACTTTAATTGGACCGCAAAAAAAAAAAAAATATTTATAGAAACGTTAGTTTATATCGAATAATACTTTATAATGGTGGTTCTTAAACTGAAGTCCACGGACCTCCGGATGTCCCCAGCATCTTCCTAGAGGGTCCGCGTAGATCTCTCGTTTAATGTTAATCGTACTAGATCATTAAATTGCTTGCAATTAAAAAACTCTACTGTAATATATATTTCGATCAAGAATATTAATTAACTGCGTTTTTTTTTATTGTTTGCAACTATAAAGCCTTCGCAACAGCGTAATATATCAAAAAACATTTGGTAAGGAAACATGTGCTAAGATTTAGAACTGAAATCTTTGCGTGCCAATACGATAACGATTGCATTTAAATCACTCAGCCATGTCTTAGGAGTCATGGGGAGGGGGAGGTATTTTGGGAGATCCACTATGTCTGCCTGATACATAAAGGGGTGGGCGTGGAGTTCGAAAGCTTAAGAATTGCTGCATTATAATATAAATAAAAGAACGAAACAAATTTAATGTTTATTCCCTGACACTTTACATTTTTTCTCTGCTACTAACTTTCCTATTTTGGGAGAAATTTTGATATTTTGTTATAAATTATTGTATACCGATATATTAGACGGCCCGCAAAAATGTTCGCTGAGGGCTACCCCTATTTTACACCAATGTAGGAAATTATTTCTGTGAAACCCTTTCCTGGCGGATCTCTACTCAGCAAGAGAAACATGCCAACTCTATTTCAGATCTAATAGTCCCCAAACGGTTTGTCTATAACACTAAAAAAATGGGATGCTTTGCCTATAACACATCCCCCGTCCTTGGGAGTAGGGTTTGCAGCCCCGCGATCACCGGGATTAATATAACTAATGCCGGGATTTAATTTTTGTCTGAATTATATATTGAAAGTTTTTTTCAAAGTATTGTGAATCTGGTATTACATTTAATATATCTTATTTACTTTTTTTGGTACTGTATACGTTTAATGTCAGTTTCGTTACGTGTTGAACCTTGAAGGGCTCGAGGAGGGTGCGTATGTTAAGCCGTGAAATTTGATATGTTTTCTCTTATATTCTTCTGTAACTTTCTCCCCATCGTGAGTGGGGTCAGAACGGACCAACAGGATGTCCGGTGTCAGCTAACTTAAAGGGGACAGAAGCAAATAGAATTTTTGGAAGATATCTAGCTACAGTAAATGTTTTATTTTACTCTTGAGGGAAGTTACTTGAGGTTCAAATAAATTATTGTGTTCTCTACCATCAACAATCTTGTTTTCGAGAAAATTGGTACAAATCAATCTCTTACATTTAGTTCGTATGAAATAGCGACAGGTAATTATGTTTTTAATTTTTAATTATGATGTATTATTTTAAGATATAAATTAATATACAAATACTCTCTTAGTACCACCTATAAAATAAACTTTGAATAAGGCGCAATTAATGTTAGTACCGGCCTCTTTGAATATAGACCTTATGTATTTACCTCTCGATTAGGAAAATTCTATTTAAGTTAGGGTTTACAGCCCCGGGATCCCGGAGTTTCTTCAAATCTCAAAATTCCGGGATTAAAATAACTAATCATGGGTTTAATTTTTGTCTCGATTATGTTTTGAAATCTTTTTCTCATCAAAATTTATATAGAGAGCTTCCACTTCCAAAACGAGACATTGCGCAACATTCATTGCTGTTACCCAGTAATAAAATTTTTTTTGACTCATTTGTCTGACGTTTATAATTAATTTTGATTTTTCTTTTCTGAATTATCAATCATGAATCATTTTTCTGAATTATCAATCATGAATCATTTTTCTGAATTATCAATCACGAATCATTTTTCTGAATTATCAATTTAAGTCAATACAAAGGATTTTTTTTAGATTTCTCTCTCTCTCTCTCTTTTTTATACATCAAGAGATAACTTGAGAGTAACATTATTTTGTTATTATAAGTACATTCTTATAAGCTGTTATTACTTTTTGGATCATCGCAAAAGCATTTTTTCAAAATTCTTTCTGAATATTTAAAGTTTGTGAATTAACTCATTTATTGGTGAGTAAGTCAATGTTTTCTTCTTTTTTGATCTACGGAGAGGTAAATTTAGTAATATTTTTTTTTGTTACCATTATAAATATATTTCCAAATTAGATTGCATGTATTAATATTTAAATGTTGTTAACAATATTTCGAAAAAAAACTTTTAAATGCTAATTTTTAAATTCAAATGTTGTTAACAATATTTCGAAAAGAAACTTTTAAATGTTAATTTTTAAATTTGAATGTTGTTAACAATGTTTCGAAAAGAAATTTTTTGAGGAAGCTAAAAGACAAAATTTTGTTGGACTGTGAAATATATATAATGTATATATTATATTGAAGTCTGTTTTCTGAATATTTTTATTAGAGTTAATTTTAGTATTATTATGATTAATTTTTAGTGTTATATGGTAATAAGATTTGTAAGAAAAGGGAAGTGTTTTTTCAATGGGAGTTGTATAAGTGAAAAAAAAATTTAGATTAAAATTTATGTAAATCCATACTATCAATTATGCTTGATGTTTACAGGCATATGCAATTTTGTCGGAAAAAAAGTTCAGTTCAGACTTCAAAATTTTAATTTTCAAAAAATTGCTTCCTTAGAACGTTTTACCCCATGCAATTATCAGTTAGAAATATATTAAACATTATATCATACTAATAAATAACAAATGCTTATTTACTGTTTGAATAATTGTGTAAAATCGAAATCTAGATTCAAAATATGAAAAGTTATGAAAAATAAATGATGCACACAGAAAAGTATAACAATGACTAAATAGAGAAAACATTTATTTTTATAACCCCACATTTTAAGAACATTTAGTATAATGAGAAACATAGAACCTTTAATATCATGAGGAATAAAAGCATATAACATAACATTTCAATAATTACACATTTCCCCTATAAAATACAATAGCTTTTATCTATTGTGGAATTAATTGGGAAAACGAAGAATAAGTTGAACATTATTCTTTGTCACAAAATAAATACAACTAAGAACCCAAGCAAATAATCTAGACATATGAACTGATTATGCCCCTATGGAGCAAAATAAATTTAAATAAAAATTGCAAATTATATTTTTTAAATCGATTTTTGGATATAAAAAATTCTAGTTACTTTATTTACTTCAAATTTTCAATTTCAAGTACATCAGTGATTCTCAAACTCAATTTCTGAGTAAAAAAACAGAATCTTAAATCTGAGGTCTCTTTGATGAAAGTTATGATAATCTCCTTATGACATTTTATTTAAAAGAATTCTGGGTTTTCACAAATTGGAAGCTTACATGTATGACCTAATTAACTGCAAATACAACTGAATTATTCCCTAATGAGGAGTACGAAAATATCGATTAACTTATCTTTATTATAATTTATTATTTTCTCGAAAAGAAAATTTTGAATTTACTCTTTAGTTTGTTCAACTAATGAAAAGAAATTGCTTAGAGGATTGTTTTTTAAAAATAAGATTTGTGTTTAGTGGTAATTTTATCAGTTATCTAATGCTTCTCAAACGGAGATATTTGTGCTATGCGTATTATGGTTATGTAAACTCTAAGATGAACACATTAATGGGTATAAATATCACATTTTGAGAACCACTGAAATACTAGCACTAAATGATTTTAAATAATCAAAGAAATGCAGAATAACAAAAAATATTTCTACATATATTTATCAAAAAGTTAAACTAATTTGTAATGGTAAAAAATTATCAATTTATTATTATCAAATTATCATTTGACCATATATGTATGCTTGAAACTCACAGGGGGCTCTAAAACATTTTTTTAGTTAACAATTAAAAATTACAAATGTAATTCTTGACTTATCAAAACTCAATACATATTTAATAGCTTTGGTAAACATTAATTTATTTAAAAAAATGAAATATCTTAGGGCAAACATTTAAAAATATTCTTATTAAAGAAAGAAAAATGGTATCAAATACATTTCAATTTGACCCAGAATATGCACAAGAAAAATAGTCATTTTAGAATTTTAGTCTAGTGCTATCCTACATTTTAAAAAGTTTCATTGTTTATATTAATTTTATGTTAAAATGTATGTGCAAAATAAATCAATTAAAAAAATTGATTAAAAATTGTACTTTTCATTTTAAACCGTTTATTAAAAATGTTTTTTAATGACGACTACTATACATCTTGGCTCTCATGAGTGTCTTTTCTCTAAATCTAATCTATATCTAATACTAGTCTATTAACCTTTCATTATCAATTTGGATGCGATACAACATTGCGTTTGTATGAAAAATTTTCATTGTTTAACATGTATAAATAACAATGATTCATTTGATCCAACTTTTTGCAGAAATATTCATCACAGTTATTTTTTTAGAATGGTACCATGTTTAATCAGTTATTAAAATAGTGATTTCAACAAATAAAAGATTTAAAGGTCAAGAATCCGGTTTTATCCCATTCTGGTAGTTCATGGTGATTTATCTAACAGCGTCTTCCATAATGCCTTATCAGCTGCAAGTATTCGCTTCATAACTTTGCGTAATATCATTGCTCTTCTTTGTGGCTCATTTGTAAAAAAGGGAGGACAAGACTCAGAAGTGCATCTAAAGAGCCGTAGATCCTTTAACATTTCGTCTACGGTAACTAGATTCTTATTATCCGTCGTATACCAATAAATGTACTGTTTTTGGTTTTTAGTTTTCTCATGGAACTCCACTTTGTCTTCAGTTCCATCTACGTCAGTATTTACCCCCACGTCCACTTTGTCTTCAGTTCCATCTACGTCAGTATTTACCCCCACGTCCACTTTGTCTTCAGTTCCATCTACGTCAGTATTTACCCCCACGTCCACTTTTCCTTCCATCACTGATCCAGAAGTCGCTGCATTGCATGTAAATTCCTCTTTTACCCAGGAATAGCCGACACAACTAAGTTTTTTCAAGACAATACTGAAAAACGCTGATTTTTTACATCTGTTTTTCTTATTTAGGTACCATTTAGCTGTATGTTTTAATTCATGCTTCTCCTTGCTAATAATACCGGAAAATTTCTCGTGAATATCGCATACTCTTGAATCACTAGAATCAGTGGAACTTTCGCAATTATCAACAACGTGACGATCAAGATGCTTCTTAAATCTTCTTGCATTAAAAAATGTCTTGAAGCACAGCAGACATTTCTGCTTTTGGAATATAAATCCAGAGAAGATGTTGGTTACAAAAACCATATCTGCCGTTATGACGCAATCCACATCTAAAAAAAAATAACCTTTATCAGGAAACATAAAGATTACATATTTAGTTTATTAAAAAGAAACGACGAACATAATACATTTTTGAGAGATAAGTTAAGTTATAAAGCAAATGAGATTTTTAAAGAATTCCTAAGCAATTGAATTATTTCTTTTATTTATTTATTGTATTTATTTATTATTTTTTTTATTTATTGTTACTTCTAAAATATACCTCTTAAATTTCTTATAAGGTTCAATGTATAGAAGTTCATACAGGGTCCTATTTTGATGTTATACACTGAAGCGCCAATGAATTAGGGATACCTACATAATAAAAAGTTGAGTCTCCTCTAGCCTTGATAATAGCTGCCACACGACGAGACATAGATTCAATAAGTTTCTGGAAAGGTTCCTCGGGAATGACTTGGAAAATATTGGCTAAAGCTACCCATAGTTCAGTAAAGTTGTGACGGATCTGTGCGGTCTTCACTAATCCTCTCAATTATTCTTTCAATTTTTATTTATTTCAACCAATCTCCACCGGGAGCCAAAGCGTGATTTATGCAAATGAGATATTTTATATAAGTTCGGGTTTCGCGAGTTAACGTGAAGGTGAAAGCGAAAGAGAGAGAGAAGTAAAGTGAAGAGTTAGAATTTTAAAGAAAAGTGAATTGAAGCATCGATAAATCAACTCGCAGTTGTTGACAAATTTAGTGTGAAGTAACGCGACGAGCAAAGCTGAAGAGCTGAAGATTGAATTTGTAAAGTCCAGAGTGAAGCTTAGCTTTTATCTGATCCAACCTGAACCAAAGCACTCCACAAGACGGACCTGCAGAAATATAGGAATCAGGTTAGTGACTTAGAAATTATAAATACGTGTACGTGTGTTAACTGTAATTGTGCGCGCTGATCTTTCGTGGATTCAGTTCAGATTCCCTAGTTCCGCTAATAGTTACCCCTTCTCATTCTCCACTGTGTTTTATTGTTCTTAAATTTGAATAGTGTATGTGTAACTTTCCTTGATTAAGAGATATCAATAAATATAGTGATTTGTAAAGATGTCTTTTGAATTCGTTAATCCGCCTACACGTCTAGAAAGAAGTAACGGTAGACGGGGAGATGATAATCTTAGGAGAGGTTATATTTCACGACATTTCTCATGATTCAACGTTAAACCAGCCTCTTGCAACAATCCGAATACTTCCCGTAAGTGCCCTACATGGCGCTCAAAAGATGGAGATGAAATGATAACATCGTCCATATAGCAGCATGTAAAACGCCCGAGAACTGGTTTAAGGATTATTTCAATCGCCCTCTGAAAATTTGGAGCTGCCCCCGAAAGGCCAAATGGCATGCGAGTAAATGCAAAAGTACCATTTTTTGTAACAAATGCCGTCTTATGAACATCTTTGGGGTCTACCGCCATCTGAAAGTATCCGCTGCGTAAATCAAGTGATGACATAATTTCGGTGTGTGGAATATTAGTGATCAAATCATCAATTAACGGTAGCGGATATCGTGGATACCTCGTGATCGCATTTAATTTTCTATAATCTATTGCGAACATATAAGCTTCTGGGTCGTCTAACGGCAAACCGTTATTCTTCCGACATAAAACAACTGGAGACGCGTAAGGCGATGTTGTTGGAATTATAGTTCCCTCGTCCAACATCTTCTTAACATGGTAGTTAATGATACCTTGTTTGACCCTGTCATAGCTATAAGGTCTCGAAGAAACAGGAGGATTATCACCCGTATGAATTTCATGACAAAACACATGCATGACTGACATGACTTATCTGAAAACAAGCCTTGAAATTCCTTAAACAAAATCTGCAACTTCTGTTTTTGCCCTGCATTTAACTTAGTGTTTGATAAATCTATCTGTACCGGTTCGTTCGAAATTGCCACTTTCTCAATCTGCGAGTCCGGAATGATTAATGATTTCGTAAAAAAATCAAAACTTATCTTTGCATGTGACATAAAATCAATGCCCAAGATGCATGGATATTGCATCTCAGCAATCACATGAAAATTCCACAACTTCGAAAATTCCCTTATCTTAATTCGTAACTCAACGGTGCCCAAATTTCTGCACTGCGACCCTTGTGCCGTAACTACTTCCGCTAACGATTTTTTAATAGGACGAAAAGAAAAATATGATCGGTACATCTCCTCTGAAATAAATGACTTCTCCACACCTGTATCCCAGAGAGCTTTTACAAACGTGTCATGTAAAAGAATCGGCACATATGGAAGATCAACTGGTGATAACCGTAATGAATAAAGTTTAATCCGATTAGGAGGATTTGACTCAGCTAGCGACCGCTTACCTCCTGCAACACGATCTCTTAGAAAGTTTAAATTGGCATTTCCTTGCCTTCCGCTGGTGCAATCAACACGCCTCCAATTCCGCTTTGCTGAATCATCAATAGGACTTTTCCTAACCACCATTCTTCTGTTCTGATACCAGTCTGTTCGATGATTTGGTTGGTTGTTGCGATTTCCTCCCTCGAATCCCTGATTTCGATAATCACGACGAGAAAAATTATTCGCACCTCTGCTTACTCCTCTCTGATCATTTTGTCTATTTCCGACCCCTGTATCTCTCCAATTTCCATTATTCCGTCTTTCCGCAGGATTCCTACTCATATCCCAACCTCGTCTAGCAAAATTATTACTCGAACCCTGGGTTTCTCTGCAGCGATGGCGTTTCTCATACCGATCGACCAATTCTAATAACTGTACTTTCGTTGTGGGGTTTCGCACTTCTAAATAATCCATAATCTGGGGCTCGAGTCGCATTACTATGTGATCGACCAATTTTAACTCATCATAATTCAAACCTAAAGTCTTATGGTTTTTAATAGCTTATAAATAAAGTCGGACGGGGCCTGTGATCTCTCCACTGCTTTGATGAAAAAAACTGAGCCTCTAACTCCGATTTATTCCGTACCACTGGAAAACTATTTGACAACTTCTTTTTAAGCGATGCGAAGGCAGTTGCTTCTCCATTTACACACGCAAATCCGATGACCTCAAACCAGTCTAATGCTCTCCCAATTAAATGACCCTTTAAATACGCACACACCAGATTCGCTGGTATCTCATAATAAGCTATATTATTATCAATGTTGTCAAGAAACTCCGATACATTCTCTCTACCTGAAAAGAATAATTCTGGCAGAACCCTAAATCCAGCACTTGCTCTTAATTCCGGTATTTCAGTTGGGCGCCAGTGTCGTGAAATATAACCTCCCCTAAGATTATCATCTCCCCGTCTACCGTTACTTCTTTCTAGACGTGTAGGCGGATTAACGAATTCAAAAGACATCTTTACAAATCACTATATTTATTGATATCTCTTAATCAAGGAAAGTTACACATACACTATTCAAATTTAAGAACAATAAAACACAGTGGAGAATGAGAAGGGGTAACTATTAGCGGAACTAGGGAATCTGAACTGAATCCACGAAAGATCAGCGCGCACAATTACAGTTAACACACGTACACGTATTTATAATTTCTAAGTCACTAACCTGATTCTTATATTTCTGCAGGTCCGTCTTGTGGAGTGTTTTGGTTCAGGTTGGATCAGATAAAAGCTAAGCTTCACTCTGGACTTTACAAATTCAATCTTCAGCTCTTCAGCTTTGCTCGTCGCGTTACTTCACACTAAATTTGTCAACAACTGCGAGTTGATTTATCGATGCTTCAATTCACTTTTCTTTAAAATTCTAACTCTTCACTTTACTTCTCTCTCTCTCTTTCGCTTTCACCTTCACGTTAACTCGCGAAACCCGAACTTATATAAAATATCTCATTTGCATAAATCACGCTTTGGCTCCCGGTGCAGATTGGTTGAAATAAATAAAAATTGAAAGAATAATTGAGAGGATTAGTGAAGACCGTACAGATCCGTCACAAAGTTCGTTGGTGCTGTGTGATGGCCTTTCACGCCTTGTTCCAAAACATCTAAGAGATTCTCAATAAGATTTAAGTCTGGGCTTCTAGATGGCTAATTTATGACAGAAAAGTGAAGGGAATGCTCACTCAACCAGCCAGTAGCCAACCGGGACTTCTGAGTGGAACAGTTGTCTTGCTGGAAAACTCCACTACCGAGCTGTTAAAAGAACATCATAAACGGATGGAGGAGATCACCCAGCAACTCTATGAACCGAATTGCAGTGAGGGAGGTTGGTACACGCACCAAATATCCCAAACAGTGTCAGGAAAAAACACCCCAGACCATGATTGAGCCACCCTGCCCTTGTACAATTCCAACCTGACATGCAAAATTCATGGCTTCATGAGCCTGACGCCATATTCTCGGTCTTCAGTAGGCATTAAGTAGTAGGGATTGAGATTCATTACTTCATGCTACTCGTTTCCAGTCCTCAACACTCCAGTCTCAGTACTCTCTTACTCAGGCAAGACGTGCAGCCCAGTGGCGAGGATTGAGCAATGGTACTCTCGTAGGTCGATGGCTTCTGAAACCCATACGGTGAAGCGTGCGTTGCACAGTCCGTTTACTTACTGTACGACTGGCATCGTCATTCAACTGGGTGGTAATTTGAGCTAATGCTTGGCTTCACTGGCTACGTGCCATACGCCTGAGACGTCTGTCACCACGCACTTGTCAAGGCTAATTGTCCTTCGCAGTTTGCCCGATTGCTAGTTTTTTGTCCACCATCCATGTATTCTTGATATACTCTTGACACTGTTGACCTTGAAAATCCTAGTTGTCTGACGATTTCAGAAATTGAATGGCCCCTGCGTCGAGCACCTACGATTTATCCGCGGTCGAAGGCGTCTTAATCTGACAGTTTACCCATACTGTAAATTCAACAACTAATTCAGAACAACCACAGTACACGCTGTATATGCAGATACCTCAGCGTCCTCACTTGGGCATTAATGATACGCAGCGCTACGCATTTTGCATAGTCCTTGTTATCCTAATTCAGTGGCACTTCAGAGTATAAGTATTGCAATAAGTAATTAAATATATAAGTATTGTAATAGTTAATTAAAAATACAGTCGACTCTCGATAATTCGAAGCTGGAGGGACCAATGAAAAACTTCGAATTATGAAGAGGGTAGAAAAAATTCCTAAAATACACGAAGAAAATTTTTTTTCTATTTCATTTAAATCTGAAACTATTATATAAAACAGCAATTGTACATATGTATAAAATTATTTTAAAGTATTTTAAAAAGTGCATATTATATGCAGTAAAAATATTTTACATAAGTTAAAAGTCCTGTATTAAAAGAATACATTCATACACAATCCTACGCACATCTCTTCTTCACAATAGTGGAACATCCTATCTGAACACATGTGTAGCAAGGCCACGTGTAAAATGAAAGAGATGGACGGCTGACAACAGATGCGGTTGGTCTATTGTCCACATGAAAAAGGAAAGAAATAAAAGTGTATTTTCGCCTGATGAATCGGAAAAAACTAAGAAGGGGTAGCAAACAGATGGTCATTAAAAGGACTACGTTAAAGGAGAGACACGCAGGGATAATACAACACAAAACTTGTGCTCCAACCTGTTTGCTACAGGTCTGTACATGATAGTGAGTGTTCGAATTGTCGAGAGTTTCATAAGATAAATTCGAATTATTGCGTGTTGTAGTCTGACTAGCCAAAGATTTTACCTCGAATTTTTGAGTGTATACAAACGTATTGCTTTAGATCGAAATATCAAAAGTTTTTCTATGGACTAAGCATATAAGCTGGTGTCCAAAAGTTAGCATAAATCGTAAAATGCGAGTAAATATTCGTAAAATTATTCCAAATTTCTTGCGGATATTAATTGGGTGAAGAAGAAACATTGGGTCTATGCAAAAATTTTCACTCGACTACGCCCTGCGCGAAACACCGGCGCATGTCGGAACGCGGAGAAACCGATTCACGCTGCATAGGCAGTTCAGACAAGTTTAGTGCAACTGATGTGCGCAGGAACGTTGTTAACCATCAAACAAGGTGAATGATGGCACAAAGACGCCAATTGGACATGTTTACGAAAGGAAGAATCGTTGGAATGCTGGAATCCTCACGATCACAAACCGAAGTGTGTCGAATTCTGAATGTGGACCAGTCTGTGATCTCAAGACTGTGGCAGAGGTTTCAAAGAACGGGAGATGTTACCCAACAATCAGTATCAGGTTGACCAAGCGTCACAACCCCTTGCCAAGACCGATATCTGGTAATAAGTTCGCGACGTCAGAGGGGCAGTACTGCCAGAGTACTGGGTTCAGCACTCACAGTCGCCACAGGAATACGAATTTCGAGACAAACTGTTTACAGGAGACTCACTCATGCTGGCCTGTATGCCAGAAGACCAGCAGTTTGCATTCCCCTCACGTCTGCGCATAAACGTGCTCGTTTGAACTAGAGTTTGAAACAACAACATTGGAGTGGGGGAGAGTGGGCCAATGTGATGTTCAGTGACGAGTCCCGGTTTAGTCTGTGTAGTGATTCTCGGCGGGTAACGATATGGAGAGAACGTGGAACCCGTTTTGAACAAAGAAATATAACGGAAAGACATCATTTTCCCTCAAGGGGAGTAACGGTATAGGCAGGCATCATGATGGACGGCCGCACAAACCTCCATTTATTTAACATGGGGTCTGTGACTGCTCAAAGATACAGAGACGAAGTTCTTGAGCCTTATGTTCGCTTCTTTCGAGGTGCTGTCGGTCCTGACTTCATATTCATGGATGATAATGCGCCATGACACCGAGCGGTGCTGATTGATATCTTCCTTGAAACGGAAAACATCCAGCGCATGTAGTGGCCTGCGAACTCTCCTGATTTAAATCCTGTCCAGCATGTATGGTACATGCTCGAGAGACAAATTGCAGCCCTTTCGCACCCATCAAGCTCCGTTACAGAACTGAAAAGAGCTCTCCAAGAAGCCTGGAACCGTGTGAGCCCACAACTCATTCATCATCCCATAGCAAGTATGGTAAATCGCTGTGCAGCGTGCCTGGCTGTCAGAGGTGACCACACGCCTTATTAAACTGCAGCATCAGTATTTTATTTAATGTTTTCTTTCATTTTTTCTTTAAAGTGTGAATCCTTGCTATGCTCAGTTTTCTTTCAAACTGCTACTTTGGATAATAAAATTCATTATTATCATTCTTTTGATTTGCTTCTTTATTTTATAACCATTTTACACTCGCATAACACGCTTCCCGCCATTCTGATTTACAGTTCCTTCTTTATTTACATAATTATCAAATTATGCTTAACTTTTGGACACTAGTGTACTTCGAATTAGCGAGAGGTTCGCATTATCCAAGGTTTGAATTATCGAGAGTTGACTGTATATAAGCATAGTAATAAGTAACTAAATACATACGTAATATAATAAGTAAGGAAATATATAATTATTATAATAAGTAATTAAATATATGAGTATTAGTCATGATATGATAAACTCCCTAGAGGGGCGGCACATTAGGTCTTTGCATGGGGGCGGCCGATACCCTAGGATCGGCCCTGGCTCAAAACTCATGCGCAAATTTCAATATATAACCATGCCAATATCTTGTTGGAATAATGTGCTATTTGGAAATAATAAGAAAAACTAATATTTTTGTGGGCTTCCATGGAAGTATAACAGTAAGGAAAAAAATTAAGAATTTAAACTGTAAAGAATTAATTTGGAGCACTGAAACACGCGACTGGGTAAGAGAGCGACATTACCTGGGAGTACTTGTCAGCATCATGACTAAGTGGTGTCATATTTACTGGAGGTATAATGAAAAATTCTATTTATTTAAGTAATATGATTAACAATTTTTAATTATAAGCCCAAAATTTATGAATAAGAAGAGAATGTTTAATATCAAGATAAACATCTTAAGCAAATGGATCTGAAAATACGTTTTTGTTTTCTCTAAATTTGCCTGGAAGTTCTAAAAACACCAATCCAATCGTCATATTTAAACCCAGTTGCAGATACTTAAAGGAAACTGCAGGATATAATTGGACAACTCAACATGAAAACTTAAAGCAAGCTAAAAATAGTGATCACCAAAAAATGGAGGAATATTCATGTAGAGATTATGAACTCTATGCTTTTAGATTTATAAGTTGCTGTGGATGTTAAGAGTTCTACATTACAAAAATATTACAATATGCAGTCGACTCTCAATAATTCGAAGTTGAAGGGACCAATAAAAAACTTCGAATTATGAAGAGGGTAGGAAAAAATCTCCCAAAATACACGAAAATAAAGATTTTTCTAATTAAATTTGAAACTATGTAATAAAACAATAATTGTGCAAATGTATAAAATTACTTTAAAGTATTTTTAAAAAGTACATATAAAAAAGTATAAATACTAAACAAAAGTTAATAGACCAGAATTAAAAAGAATACATTAAAATAATAAAAACAACTATTAAAAGAATACATACTATACATAAATTATTTTTTTGACGAAAAAATCTGTAATCTTTTTTTTGTTTTATGGCATTCAATCTAACTTTGTCAGTAGACTTTCCTACAATAAATAAAGCTCAAAAAACGTCCGCATCAACATGATTTTGAAGGAAAATGTTGCTAGATTTGCTTCGTGACACCTTAGCTTCTGTCAGAGTTATTAGACACAACTCCGATGGTGATCAAAGGGGCTACGTTACAGGGGAGACAAGCAAAGACGATACAACAAAAAACTTGTAAGCTCCAACCTGTTTGCTACAGGACTCAACATGATAGTGAGTGTTTGAACTGCCGAGAGTTTTATTAGATCACTTCGAATTATCGCGTGTTGTATTCTGGCCGGCCGCAGATTTTACTTCTAAATATTAAATGTACCAAAACGTATTGTTTAGTTCGAAATATCAAGAATATTTCTAGGGGCTGGGCATATATTTTGAATTAGGGAGAGGTTCGTATTACCGAAGGTTTGAATTAGCGAGAGACGACTGTATATATATTTCCAATTTTTCAGGGTTTTTCTTTAATTTTTCAAAAAAGGAAAAATTAAAGAAACTACTATTTGAATTTATACCTGAAAATTTTTTAAAATTTTGTTTGTTAAGAATAAAATTAAGCGCGATTCAAAAAATTCCCATATTAAAATATCAAACTCTTTATTGAACACAGATCACAATTTCACTGAAATTTGAAGGTGTCCGAACACTTTTAGGAGTCACTACACGTACGCAATATACTCAAGTTTTAACAACAACAAAAAATTAAGATTTATTGATAAGAAAATGCATTAAGAGTAAAATACGAGGCTAGATCAAATATAAATGAAATTTTTTTAATAGTGGCAAATTTTTTTTTATATATTTTGTTACAGAAACTATGAAAATTTAAATATTCACCTTGCCTCATTTTATTCTTCATATGCTCATTTATTTAGTCACTAGCGCGCTGAATAAATACATAACTACAGAAGTTGCACAGTTAATTAATTATTAAACTTTTAATGAGAATGAAAAAAACAGTTCCATGGAAATTTCGTAAAAACATGATGATGATTCCATAAATTCGCAACCCTATTCTTGATCAGCAATGAATAACAGTAAAAGAAATCAGAAATAAAATGGACATAAGTTATGGAATGTTACATCACTGTAAAGTGGTTACCTGCCATTTTGAATGTAAATGAAAAACAAACAAACATTTGAATTGCTACAAGGTAGAAAGTAACTTTTTGACATAAGTACTAACTTGTGACATAAGTTACGTGCATCATTACATCCTTGAAACAAAAGGAATGGTACGGAATGGTAAACCAAAAGGAAAACTGCTTCACTTATAGAAAAAAAATCAAATTACCTGCTGGAAAAGTCTTTGCTGAAATTTCTAGGAGTGCACAGAATATTGTGTTAGTCAATTTTATTAATGATGAGTCAACAATTAGAGCAAAATATTACTGTTAGCTTTTGGAGAAGGTTGAAGCAGTGTATTGATCCAAAAGACGTTTCATTATGATCCGCTATGTATTCCTTCATCGTAACAATACAAGATTACACAAAGAGAAATAGCAACACTGGAGAAATAATAGAAACTTCACTAAAGAACATTCGAATATCCTCCCTATAGTACAGACTTATCACCATTGAACCTTAGATCCATTTGCTTGGATCCTTCAGAGAAGCATTAAGAGAAGATTTTCTCATCGACTAAGGTGGAATTTGTGTGCAACTGGTTTCTTATGCGTCCGATTTCTTTTTACCACACAGGAATTTAAAAAAAATAGATCTCTCAAAACACCGGGAAAAAAAGTAAGGATATTTAAGGAAGATATATAAAAAATAACATTAGTATAATTTGGATAATAATACTTTAAAAAGTTCTTTTTAAAAAACGCCTCGTTCATATTTAATCCAAAGTCGTATTTTGAGAAAGGGGATAAAATTGAATTACCTCGAACAGGTTCTTTACCTTCTGTTACTATCCAGTAATAAAAAAGCATTTTACATCGGCGGGTCGCTAATTTCGACATTTTGGAAAGTTCTTGAAGATAGTCTTTTAGCTCCTATGAGAAAAAAGAACAGTCCTTAAGAAACAACATAAAAGTAGAACACAATAGTTAACCAAAGCTAAGAGGTATAATAGAAAAGTTGATATTATTTACTTTATTAACAATTTATTTGCATGTTAATGAGGACCAAACAGTATTGTGCTAAAAGCGATATTAGCTCCAGAATAAAGGTTCATCAGTTTTTTTTTTGTAGAATTTTTTGCAATGCATTTATATTGAAATTGATATGTCAAACTTGAGATACAAGAAAAATTTAGTGAGTGACGTACTACTGAGAATAATAATTTATGCTATTGTGAAATTTATCTTAATCTTGATTCTTGAACTATTTTTTTAAAATAACTTTTAGTCAAAAAATTAACACAGCATTTCTACCGTATAGCTTAACACTAGTTTAAGTAACATTATATATATATATATATATATATATATATATATATATATATATATATATATATACTTGACAATAGATATTCTCTTGCATGAAATTATCTAAGTAAAAGTACCATCAAATTTAGTTTATAGAAAATATGAAGGAAATTATTACCAGAGGTCTTCAAACTTTTTCAACTCATGAAACCCCTTGAACCTTTTTGAAGGTGCTTTTGTGGAACCTTTAGAACTAGAAAATGTTTTCGTAGAACCCCATTCCACACACATACTTAGAAGAATATATTTCTCGAAATAATACTTAAAGTAGATCAACATGTTTAAATTTTCTTTACATAAAGAAAATTTAAAAAAGTAATGCATTTATTATTTTAAAAAACTCTAATATAATTTTTACTATAATTTAATCATTAATAATATTAATTTTTAATCCAAGTGTCCCCTACCCAAGCTTTATATTTAGTCACTTGGATATGTGCTTGCTTTTTTTTCACACAAACTGCCGAAGTCTAGGTCTATTGATATTAAATGCAATCGCATTACGTATTCTGAGTTTAATTTGTTTTATACTTTGTTTTTGTAGCCACTCACATTGAGAAATATATATTTCACTTAAACATAATTTTCTGAATAGCATTAAAATGTTTATAGCTGTGTGAGAAATACTGAGTATTCTGCGGGAATTTGCAATATAAAATTTATTAGCTGTTCTTGCTTAAATTTAGATTTTAACATCGAATCTGTTGATATGCTAATAAGTTTTTTCCTCTCCTTCATTATAGGTATTTTCCAACCACAAATGCAAAAATGGGCGTTTTCCATTAGAAAACTATTTAGTTTTGTAAGTCATTGTGCTAACGAGTATAAAATTATCTTGTGGAACGCGAGATAGTAAACAATAGAATTTTTACAATCTAGAAGAATATATATATATATATATGTTACCGTTAAAGTGTATAATTCAGTTATTTCATAGAATAACTAGGTATTTCATGAAATAACTAGACGTCAGTTAAAGTATATAATAGATGAAATATTTCATACCTTACCTAGTCATTCTACGAAATCACTAGGAATTCCATGAAATAACTAAGGATAGATCGTTTAAGTGAAAAATACACAATTTCAAAGATATTTTATGAATTAACTGATCATAAATAGCTAAAATCTCTCGAAAAATACATTTTATCTCTTTTTCGGATGAATAATTGATAAATGATAAGGGAAAGCGTGTAATATAAATTATTATTGCGCATATTGCTAACATTAGTTAAACGGAAAGGGGAAAAATAATATGCTACAAGAATAGATTATATTTAAATATTATCAACAAAAATACATGCTGGGAAGAAAATCTGTTGCTTCATAAAAACATTGTGTAAACTTTTTTAATAAAAATATAAGAGAATATTAGTTTAAATTTTATGAGATACTTTTATTTTAATTTCATTATTTATTAAAGCAAGGATTGCTGTGATGACACTTTGGATTGGATTTCTTATTATTTTTGAAACAAGCCCACTTTTTAACATTACACTTTTTTTTTTGTAAGAGCACTTTTTAAATCCTTGTTCAGTACCGCAACTTTGAGCTGTTGCAAGATATCGAAGCGTTGTGTCAATGTTTTGAACTCTTTAATGGAAATTAATTCTCGCTGACATATACTGAACTGATATCTAAAGTACAATTGTTGTATTCGACCATCTCTAGTTCCCCGAAAAATCCTTCCTAAAGCAGCTAGAACCGGTTCAAAGAACTTTCGAATGCCGTATTTCATACTTTAATGTGATCAAGTAATCGTTATTCTATAAAATACCTAGTTACATCGCTCCGCGGGGAATTCAATAATTTTATATACTTTAACTTTATTTGTCTAGTTATTTCATGAAATACCTAGTTATTCTATGAAATAAAAGATTTCACATATTAACGGTAACATATACAAAGGGATAAGCTTTAGATACTTGTAACTATACAAATTTCATAGAGAACGTGAATCAATTTTTAGCATACATATTTTTAAGTTTCTTTTCAATTTTTTATTGTGACCTGTGGAACCCCTGGGTATGCCTTGCAGAACCCCAGGGTTCCATGGAGCACAGTTTGAAGACCAATGATATTTACTTTCATCTCTTATAAATTCAGTAACTTAACTGTTTCTCAATTTAAAAACAAAAGTAAGAATTTCTTCACTTGGTTTATAACAAGAACACGTAAACACACCTTTAAATGAATTCTAAAAATAGCAATGAAACGAAACATTTTCTTTTGTATTTAGATTTTTTTGAAATTTAAGATACAGAAAAACGTTTGGACCAATAATCTTCGATCCAGTCCTTTTAATTCGTAATTTCCTTCCACAATAACTTTATCTAATTTCTAATAACTGTGTTCAGTGGCGCACACAAGAGGGGGTCCACGGGTTCGAAACTCCCTTCCCCTGAAATCCTACGTAAAATATCATACCATGCAGTTCACCTGAGCAGTCTACTTCATTTTTAAATGTTATCAAGAGAGTTTTATGCTATAATTAAAAACGTTCTCACCAGATTACTCACTATATCACACTAAAAAAATTATGCTCTAGAACACTACAATACTATTCTTAGAACACACTAAAAAATATCACTAGAACACACACACACACAAAATTCGAATGTAAGCTTATATAGTAAATTTCAATAAAAATCGAATTTAAAAAAATTATTGTTTTTATTTACTATCATTATTGTTTTTATTTACTAACATTACCTACATTTACAGATTTCACCGACAAATTTGTAAACAAAAGAAGAAAATTATTAAAAAAAACTAAAATCGTGATTTAATGAATTTTAGAGAAAATTACAATTCTTTTTAAAAAATGCCTATTCATTTATAATTAAAACAACAGAACAATTAAGTAAAGAAATTATGAAATAATTTTATAGTTACAGCACTAATACGTTTTTATAAATTAGCTGTACTAGCAGCTACCCGTCCGCTTTGCTGGATATTGTATAATGTTGCATGAATATGCATTGTTTATATATACAGTCGGACCTTCATTTTACGAACCACTATTTTGAGAATATCTCTATTTTACGAACTTTTTCCTGGAACCAAGAACGTGATACATATTGAAAATGAATCTCTATTTAACGAATTTTCCACATAACGAACTTTTTTTTCAGGATTTAGTGACTTCATTAAAGAGAAATCCGACTATATATATATATATATATATATATATATATATATATATATATACATTGACTGAAAAAATATTGAAGAGTAATGTAATTTTGACAATGCAATATTGAAGTATTAAGAATTAAGCTTTTCCAAAATTTGTCATTTTTAGCAGAGGTTTTTTCCTGTACAAAAAAAAAAAACAAATTTGGAATAAAATTTAATTTCATGAAATATGCGAGAACATTTGATTATAATACTAATTCAGTTGTTAAAGTTCTCTCATGCACAAAAGTTAAGTAAAATAAAATAAAATACTACATGTGAAACATCTTTCAATTTAAAGTACTATATCTTTTCATGCACTCTCAAAATGAAGATTTATTTAATATATACAGCTTTTTTAGAAGCTTAACACTAGAAAGACTGAAATTTAGTATATACATTTATTGCCCAAAAGCAGTCAAAATGACTGCAATGTGAGAAAATAACTAATGTGTAAAAAAATTTGTTTAAAATTAATTTTTAATATTTTTTATATTATTTACAGCAGTAATTCCCAAAGTGGTCTATATGGACCCCCAGGGGTCTATGACAACCAGAAAGTGAAAAAATAATTTGGGGATCTATGAGGTGGAAATGGGGGCTACGATAGTGGCTCTCTTTAAACCAGATCTTAACCTTGATTTTAAAAGAAAATTTAATCAAGTGGAAACCAGATTTACCTATTTAACAGATTTATTTACAAGCTTAATGAAGTTAATTTACTGTTATAAGGTGACAGCATAAAATTTCCTAAAATAAAAACCATAATTTCAGTATTTTTTTTTGTTGCCAGAATTAAGCTAAAGTAGTATAATTTTGGACGTCACTAACTTTCCCAGTTTCTCAATTTGTCACAGACAATCTGATTGGAAAATAACGTTTTAACCTATGTGCAGCATTTAAATGTCCTTTATTCAAATTTTGAAACTAGGTTTGAGAATGCTTTGAAGACATTGGCAATGAATTCATGGGGTCACATTGAAGCAAAAATGTCAGATTATAAGAAGAACTCATGATCGGAATTGGCACTAATAAAGATCTTAAAGTAGTTTAGAAACCGATGACAGCAATTTTGGTTTTAAAAAGTTATATCTGCTATTCATCCCGAATTATGGAATATCTTGAAAAAGTTTTTAATTGCTTTTCCAGATGAAAGGAGCTTCAGTGCTGTTGCCAATCTCCGAAAAAAAAACAACTAGACACTAATATAACCGAAAAGATTTAGGGATAAACTTGACAAGATTAATGCCAAATGTTGAAAACTTGTTATTGAATTTCCAGATTCATCCCCCCTCATTCATATATTAATTAGATTTTAATTTAATTAATATAAACATCTGTTTTTTAAGTTCTATAAACATCGTACCTCCTACAGATTGAAATTAACATTTTGTGAAGTAAGTAGTTCTACAACAGCTAATAAAAAAAACACTCAAGCAAAATTCAAAATATTAGGGGTCTACCCAAAACCAAAAAACATGGCAAGGGGTCTATGAGACAAAAGAGTTTGGGAAACTCTGATTTACAGTCATATAACAAGTTATTAGTAAATATTAACAATAAAAAAAGGTACTTCACTTGGAGAAAAAATATATTCTAAAAAATTTTAAGAAATGGTGTCATTATATGCGTAATTGTTTTTCTAACTGAAATTAAAAAGCAGTCAAAATGACTTCTTTGGCCTATCTAGTGTTAAAATTAATTCCAAGAAAGTCTGTAGTCAACTAAATTCCCTATGCAATAGAACAAATGAAACATATTTTATAAAAATGATTATTCATTCATTACATTTCATTTCGTCAACATTTGTAACCAGATTCGTTTTTTAACTAATTGTCTTAAAATAGTTACAAAACGTTAGCAGGTTGTATAGAAAATTTAGAACAATGGAAACAAATTTCATTAAGAATATAAAAATGATAAATTTTTTAAAAAAATGTATATATATATATATATTCTTATGTTCGTTAAAAAGAAAAATTTCAAATGTTCATATGGATAAAATTTTTTGATTCAATTTACTCCATTTTGGCACGTTTAAATCATTTTTTTTTTCGAAAGGTATATAAAAATACTTTTTCTTAAAGGAAAGAAAATTAAAAGTAGGCAAGTTAACAGATTAGAATGAAAAAAATCTGAAAAAAAGTAATAATCATTTAATTTAATTTGAATGATTTTTTGGGAAAAGTTCATAAACCAAGTGTGGGCTGAAATAAAACCCAACCACCGTTTTTCAACACCACCAAAAATTTTTTACATGTAAATACTTTCTTTAGATTTAAAATTTATTTATAAAATATTTAATTATACAGTCGGATCTATATTTAACGAAGTCGCTAAATCCCCCAAAAAAGTTCATGATATGGAAAATTCGTTATATATAGAGGTTCATCTTTCAATATACTTTATAAACCACATAAAGCAAATTTTAAATTCAAAAACATTGCATATTAAAAAAAGGAATTGTTCATACCTTTTTGTAAATAAAGGTATATTTATTTTATATAACTTGCCCATAAAAAAGGGGGGGGGGAGGAAAAACTGCTAGGAAAACAAGACAAAAGAATGTCGAATACAACGTATTTTCAACATTAAGAAAATAGTTTTATATTAAAATTAATTAACTTTATGACACTTTCTAATTTAAAGCATGTAAGTATAATTTTAAACATACATTATTTTATAACTTGAAGTTCTAAACGTATATTAACACATGCGTTATTAAATTTAATTCCTCATAAAATCTGTTAATTTTATATGAGTTTTTTATTTGAAACATTTCGGAATTTTTTTTTCTAGTTGAGTCAGGTCCTTGGTAAAACCTGCTCAAGATTTATGACCACTATAAAATGTGTTCAAAGAGAGAATAACTTGAAATGTCCAGGAATACTTTAAAAATAGGGAGAAAAAAATAATCACAAAAGGAGAGAGAGAGAGAAAAATTTCATCATATAGAAAATGCACTTCGCTATTTAAAGGTTATTTTACGAAGAAAATCTTGAAACGTTCTTGGTTCCAGGAAAAGTTCGCTAAATAGAATAATTCGCAATATAGAAATTCGTTATATAGAGGTTCGATTGTATACGGCACGAAGCAGTCAGAAAATATATGAAATAAAATGCAAATTGTAAAGAATTTTTACCAATCATTTTTAGAAAGACTGGAATTTAATATATACCTATAGTGCCCCAAAACAGTCAAAATGATTGCATTGTGAAAAAAATAACTGTAAAAAATTGTTTAAAATCAATTTTCAATATTTTTTATATTATTTACAGTCATATAACAAATTATTAGTAAATATTAACGATAAAAAAATTACTTCACTTGGAGAAAAAATATATTTTAAAAAATTCTAAGAAATGGTGTCATTATATACGTTATTGTTTTTCTAATTGAAATTAAAAAGCAGTCAAAATTACTTCTTTAAGCAATCGAGTGTTAATACAAAATTAAAGTACGTATATATAACAGTCAAAACATTAATTTTACATTTTCAAAATTCTAAAATTGCAATTTATCAAGCGATCGAAAATGTATTTTCAAGTAGTCAACTACACACAAATTAAAATCATCAATACATAAATACAGTATATTAATATGAATTAAAGCAATTAATTTAATAGTTTCAATACTATCGGTTTCTCATTCAGATGTTGTTTCAACGGGCAGAAAGGGAGATTCACGTTAAAATTTTAAAAACATTGTAGAACTTGAAATTGCAAAAATTTGAAATATTTAAAACATAAAACACTGGGTTAAAAAGTTCCAGGGTATTTTAGAGATTAAATATAAGCCTAACTATAAACCAAATTTCTCTTACCTTCAATCGATAAATATTCAGGAACACTGCGAAGTTAACGGCTGCTAAGGACAATTAGAGAATCAGCTGTGAGAAAACCGGCCAGTAAAACCGCTTTACGCTTCATGCTCAGACGATTTCATTGACGGCGCAACCTATTACGAAAGTTTTCGTTTCACTGCGCATGTTCTTTCTGTACCAATCATATTAAACATAATCTATTAATATTTGATGGGAAACTTGGCTTTTTTCAAAGGATTGTTTTGCTGGAACACACGAATCCTGCCTTCATTCGGACTTGCTTGCGGGATTCTATAATAAAATTCGCCCATTTAGTTTTTTTTTTTACATGCTTCCCTTTTAAATTGGCTGATTTGATAAAATAAGAATAATTAAATTTAATGTTAATTAAAATACTTGAGCACATTATTTTAGAGACGTTAAGGTTATCCTTACAAAGAACTTATTAAACAAGTATTTTAGTGGATCTATACAACCATCAAGGTTAACAATCTGCGGGAATACTTTATTATAAATATATAAGGTATGAATGTATACCTTATTTACCATATTACGAATACCTTACTCAGCTCAAGATTAGTAATGCAACTATTCCTATTTGGAAGAGGAATATTCAATAAACTTACAACAATAATTAATGTAATAAATAAATACTGCATAAACCACAACCTCTAGTGTTCAACTTTTCAAAAATCGCTATTGCCGTAGTAAAATTTGGAAATTTTTTTTTCTCTTTCTCTTTAAAAGTAAAACTATGAATATATATATAATTTAACGTATATTTCAAATGTTTCTAATTTAAAGGAATGGTTGAAAGTTAGCTTTTTCGCATAATTCAAATAAGAAAATTTTGTACAAAGGATATTATAGCATTAATTATAATCAAATAAAATACAATGAATTTAATTGAAATTTAAAACAATTAATTTAATAAAAGATGATAAAAAAAGTACTTCCTTTCTTCAAATTATAATTGTTTTTATCTGTCTTTTTGTTTCATTATTCCTATTAACGAAAAAGTTATGTATTTTGTGTCTTTAGAAATTATTTATTTTGTCTTTCTTTCAAGAAATTTTGTATAAAAGATATTATACGCTGCTTATTTCAGATATGAAGGCACTATCTTTTTTAATAACATAAAAAAATTATTTAAATTAAATATCAGTTTATTTTAAAGAAGAGTTATAAAAAAAATTTGTGAAAGAAGATTACAAGAGCTCATTAAGTTCTAATTGTCAGTATTTTCTAATTTGTGCCATATTTATTAAAATTGCCTATGATACAGACTTGTACGAAAGGCAACAAGGATCTTTAATAATATGATGTAAAAATAAGGATAATATCTTTAATAATCTGATGTAAAAATTGTTTTTAATATATTTTTTCTTTTTTAAAAATGCGTTATATTAAATCGTGTGCGTATTTTGTGTCTTATAAATTATTTATTATTATTATTATTATTACACTGTTGGCCACCGTAAATGTAACACCCTGAAGGAAGCACGCAAATAGCATGAAATTTACAACATGCATTAGCGGAGGTGAGATATGCAAATGATTAGAATTTCAGCGCAGACACACATCACGCATGCCTAAAGCGATACTTAAGGCTTGGAGATTTCGACGATTTCAAGTTCGGCAATTGTGTTTTTCTTGTGGTTTTTTCAAAAAACGATCAGTTATGTCTCGTAGAAAACAACGATCAGCTTTTGATCAAGTATCCGAGTTCGACAGAGGAAGGATAGTGGCCTACCGAGATTGTGGATTATCTTTCAGGGAAATCGGTAGTCGTGTTGAACGAAACCAAACAACTGTAATGCGGATATGTGACCGTTGGATGCAGGAGGGTACGACGGAAAGACGTGGTCGATCGCATCCACCTCAGTGCACCACTTCACGTGAGTACAGGCAAATTGTGCGTATGGCAGTGGCGGATCGCTCAGTCACATCACGAACCACAGCACAGCACATTGAGTCTGTAACGCATCATTCAGTGTCTGCGCGTACCATTCGACGCCGTTTACAACAGAGTGGTATGTCCGCAAGACGTCCATTGCTTGGTCTACCCTTGACGCAGAACCACAGACGTCTCCGCCGCCAATGGTGCGATGAAAGAAGGATGTGGGTGGCAGAATGGAATGAAGTTGTCTTTACTGACGAGTCACGCATCTGTCTGCAACACCACGATGGTCGGATTCGAGTCTGGAGACACCGTGGGGAGAGGATGCTGAACAGCTGCGTTATGCACCGCCACACTGGTCCTGCACCGGGTATTATGGTATGGGGTGGTATTGGATATCACTATCGCACTCCTCTAGTACGTATTGCCGGTACTTTAAATAGCCAGTGCTACATCTCCGAGGTGTTGGAGCCAGATGTCTTTTCTTACCTTCAGGGCTTTGCAACAGCCATATTTCAACAGGATACTGTGCGACCACACGTAGCACGTATTTCCCAAAGGTTCTTCGTCAATCATCAGTTTGAATTGCTTAACTGGCCGGCTCTCTCTCCGGATCTTTCACCGATAGAAAACATGTGGTCCATGGTTGCTCAACGATTGACCCAGATTACTCCCCCAGTTGCCACACCAGATCAACTTTGGCAACGTGTGGAAGCTGCTTGGTCTGCTGTACCCCAAGAACATATCCAAAGTCTCTTTGAACCAATGCCGAGGCGTGTGGCAGCGGTGATCTCCAACAATGGCGGCTACTCTGACTATTGATTCTGGCAGGAACCACACTTCACAGAAGTCTATAAATTTAATCATTTGATACTTGGTCAACATGTTATCTACAAAATAAATTTTGTTGTGCTATCTCTTGTCTTTCTTGGTGTTGCATTTACGGTAGCCAGCAGTGTATTTGTCTCTCTTTTATTCAAGAAATTTTGTACTAAAGGTACTCTACACTATTTATATCAGGTATGAAAGCGCCATCTTTTTTAAATAATACGAAAAATTTAGTAAAGGAATTATCAGATTATTTTTGAGATAATTTATAACAAATTTTATAAAAGATTCTAAGAGCGCCCATTAAGTTTTAACTATTCGTATTTTTTAATTTGTGTCGTATTTCTTAAAATTGCTTGTGATGCAAACTTATAAGACTTTGATAATCAAATGTAAAATTAGTTTTTAATATATTTTTCTTTTTAAGGTATCTCCGACTGGTTGCGACAAGTATTTTTTTAAAAAAAGGAGATATGGGGATTTTTTTTGTTATTTTTAGATTTGTTTAGTGCATTTTAAGAAAAATGTGCTAAAATTATTATTAAGAGAAAAAGAAATTATTATTACTAAAATGGGAAAAATAGGTAAAAATTGACAAAAAATAGCATAAACGTGGCCCATTCTGCACCAAAGGTTTCTGAACAAATTTTCAATTTTTTTCGATTTAATGTGTTGCTATATTATTCATTTTTGAAATGACCTCAGGATAAGAGATATTTTCTTTTTTACAAAAACTAGAGCACTTTATCTCGGTTACTATATGAAAATGCTTAATCAGACAGTGATTATATTCACATAAGGGACTGTAAATTTTGTAATAAAACAGTGATTGATACATATGAAGGTTAAAACAATTCTACTTAACAGAACTTACAGAAAAAATTTTACAATTAATTATGTTCAAAACTTTTTTAGCAATCGCTAACCTCGTTTGATTATTTTAAAAAAATCACATTTTGAGTAAAACGCGTTTTAAAGTATGACATCTTGCTTAAAGTAATGGCATCTGCTTTTACTAAAACACTTGTAGTTTTTGTTCTAGTAAACGGAAAATGATAAACTTGGTATTTTTATAAAGCTAATAAGATGACCCATAAAATAAAATCATAAAAAAAATTTGCCAATTTTTGGCAAAATTCACAGTTTTAGGGTAGTCGGATACCTTAAGTAGTTTTCTAGTTGATAAGGGATGTTGTGTTTTCTGAAACGTACGGTAAATTTACGAATATTAAAGCCCTATAACCTTTTCCTCTGATTATCAATAAAAGAAATATACAATGAAGTACGTTTAATGCGAACGAAATATTAAACGAAATATAAGTTAACACGAAATAATACAACGGTCCCGACAAACTACTATGTATTTTCCTGCATTATTTTCTCTTAACACGAAACGAAAATCACTTAATATGAAAAGATTTCCCTTCTGGGAATGAACAAAATACGGAAAATAACAGGCGGATGGATTGTCCTACTGTATTATCGGAAGAATTTATTGCAGTAGATGATGATATTGTGTGTACAGCTCCAATTATAACTGACAAATACAATCTGGAGTTTAATCAAAGTTCAAAAAATATCATTGATGCAGATTTCAACATTGAAAATGAAATGCATAATGCCGCTCCTGTTCCCACAACATCCAAAATGAGGAATGTCATGAAAAGTATGTTTAGTCATTTAGACGCACATTCCGATGGTGAAATGATTAACAAAACGGACGACATCGAACAATTTGATGCTAAAAAACAACGCAAATATCATATTGATTTCTAAAAACTCAATACATGTTTTGTTTTTCAAAAAAAATGTGAAAATTTTAAATTAAATTTCCTTAAAGCTCTTGTGAATCATTTTATTTCATTGGTTTTTATTAAATATGTTCATAAATACATATCTATGTGAATAAAATGTACTCTAATAAATTTAATGCTGTTGATATATATGGTTTTTTTTTGTAATATACTTTACCTTTAACACGAAAAAATATTTCAGTCCCTTCATTTTCGTGTTAAGTAATTTTCACTGTATGCAATACTATTGTGGCTCAATGTAATGAGCTTAACGTAATAAAAACAAAGACCTTATTGCAAGTACAGATTTTCCAGCAAATTATTCATCTATTTTAAAAGAACGAAGTATTTTCTTATAGAGTAAGAAGGACAACTTTATTCAAAAATTTCTCACAAAAAGATAAGAAAGTCAGTACTTTTTGCTTACTTAAGCTGATCGAGGATAAAAAAAAAGTACAGTTTTTTTTCTTGTTTTACGCATCAGTGATTTTAAAAACACAAACTCTCTCTCTGGATTGTTCTTAGGACCATTTATAACCAATGTTTTTTATTTATTATTTTTTTTTGTGTATGTGTATTTTTGCTGTCAGACATTAGAGCGTTTTTTCCCCTCAGGTGTCTCAGAAGGTTATGTAATCACCAGGGGTTTTTTGTAGCTACCGCCGTATTATCCGTATCAATGATATGGTGTCTCCAAGTAACAGTGGGCCCAACGTGTAATATTTCGATGCTTTAAAAGCTTCTTGTTAATGCTTTATTTTTATTTATTATTTTAAAAAGGGTTCTATATAAGGAATTTCGGTACATGGCCCAATGTACTAAATTCAAAGACAAATTTGTACTTCCTATTTTTGAAAAAGAAAACATAAAAGGATGGTGCATTGAAGCATTTTTTTAAGCAAACGATTTAAATAAATTTTTACTGTAATGAAAAGAAATCAAGACACAAATTTTAATATCTTATTAACTTTTTCAAGGTATCCGATTGGTTGCGACAACTTTTTTTTTTTAAAAAGAAGGAGATATGGGTTTTTTTTGTTGTTGTTATTTTTAGATGTGTTTAGTGCATTTTAAGAAAAATGTGCTAAAATTAAGAAGAGAAAAAGAAATTATTATTACTAAAATGCGAAAAAATAGGTGAAAATCGCCAAAAATTGAATAAACGCGGTCCATTCTGTGTCAAAGGTTTATGAACAAATTTTCAATTTTTTCAATCTAATGTGTTGCTATATTATTCAATTTTGAAATGACCGCCAGGATAAGAGATATTTTCTTTTTTACAAAAACTAGAGCACTTTACCTCAGTTATTATATGAAATTGCTTAAAAAACAGTGACTATATTCACATAAGGGACTGTAAATTTTGTAATAAAACAGTGATTGATAAATCTGAAAGTTAAAACACTTCTACTATTATACAGAACTTACAGAAAAAATTTCAGTAAATTATGTTCACAACTTTTTGAACAATCGCTGACCCCGTTTGATTATTTTCAAAAAATCACATTTTGAGTAAAACGCGTTTTAAAGTATGACATCTTGGTTAAAGTACTGGAATCTGCTTTTATTAAAACACTTGTAGTTTTTGTTCTAGTGAACGGAAAATGATAAATTTGGTTTTTTTTATAAAGCTAATAAGATGGCCCACAAAATAAAATTATAAAAAAATTTGTCAATTTTTGGCAAAATTCACAATTTTAGGGTAGTCAGATACCTTAAAATTTTTTTAATCCCAGTTCATTTTTCTAGTTTGCCAATAATTTTTTAATTGTTCTCTAGAATCATGTTTTTAGTTGTTATATAAAAAAAATTTATTTCTCCATAATGAATAATTCCATGGACTTAAAAGAAATTTAAATTTGTTTACACAATTTTTTCTGAAGAGAATCTCATTTATTTAAAAACTTCTTTATTTGTTTTAGATTTGCAGTAATTTCTCAAAATTGATTTAACAACTGTTTTCATCCTAAAGCAGTGGCATCAAAGCTTTGGTTCACAAAAAATGATATAAAATTTTTTTAAAATCGAACTTAAAAAAAAAATCGATTAAGGATTTTTTTCTCTTTTTACATCAAAATAAAGTGAATTTATGTAGGAATTTGTAATCTTTTTTAATTCATGGGAAGATCCGCTCTTTATTTTCATTTATACTTAATCCAAGCTATTGTGTTTTTTAATAAAAAAAATTACAAACGATTGGCTTAGTTTTACAATTTAATTACAAAAAGCTTGTAATTAAAATTGTAATTAAAGCACAATACCTTTAATTAAAAAAAATTTAACAAAAAAACACCTAAAGAAAATTAAGTGTATTGTTTTAAAAAGAAAGAAAAGTGTAATGAACAGAAAGTCGAGGAACATCATCAAAACAAAAGACTAACCCAAATTTCATAAAATTAAAAATGAGACTTACATCATCTCTGCATTAGAGTGATATTACATACAATTGCTTATAAACATACTAAATCACTATAAATCTATAGAAGCAAAGCAAAAATTGAAGAATAACCAGACAGTATAGGTCACACAAAAGTAATTTAGCCACAGAAGTACAATAGCTAATTTTTAGCCTTAGGAACTGAGATTGAAAGCATAAACATTACTTTTAGGCCAAACAACTTTCAGTTGTAATTTTCTATACTACTGGACTGTAGAGAAAAGAACTTAGAGCAACCAAATACAACATCAACCTTCTCAAAAATAAGATACTTCAACTTGATCTCTGCTCTTTTTTTGACCCAAGTGTATAGTCTTCGATTTCATTCTGCATACGGTGTGCGTGCTTTAATCATGACTTGGAGTATTAAGGCAGCGTTTCTCAAACTGTGGGGGTGCGTTCCCTAGGGGGCGTGATAACCCTACGAAGGAGGCGCGGGTATATTTAAAAGCAGAAAATAAAGGATTATTTTTAAAAAATTACTCATTCACTGAAAGGAAGCAAAACACAAATACATTCTGAACTCTATGAATAGTAATATATTACTTATACTATAACTTAATGTATTTATTACTCAAAAGTGAGATGCCCAAAATTTAACACTTATATTGACAATTTGTACATTTTATAATTAAATTCGAATTGCAGCTTTAGCGCGTCAAAGTACATTATTATAACAATTTCAATGCATTATCATTGTATGAGGGAAGGGAAGGGGGTGAAGAAAATAATATTGATTGAAAATTGAATCTCCAATATTGAAAGTTTGAGAAGCACTGTATTACAGAAAGAAATAAATACACAGTAATAGTAATTCACAATCTATTAAAATACCTTGTCACACAAAAAAAATACCGAAGAAAAACATAAATAAGAATAATTATTATATCACTCAATGCATTGCAATTGTATGGGGGGGGGAGATGAAAATATTGATTGAAAATTGTGTGACGGATCTGTACGTGACCTTCTCACTATTCTCTTGGGGAAACTTTGGGACTTGCATTCGCGTTAATTCACAACCATCCCTTTCAAGAAGAAACCCTGATATGGAGATTAGTTTAACTATATAAAGTCTGGTTTTTTTGTAATTGTAAGAGAGAAGGAGTGGAGGAACTGTTGTGGAGATACGAATGGGAGATTTAATTCATTTTCACAACTTGAGTTAAGAACGGATTGAGACTTTATAGTCTAAGATAGATTAGGTTAAATTAAACTGATTACTTGCGCTTGTTCACTTAGGGTTCATTGGCTTCTTCATATCACTCCTAGGGCTCCTCTTGTAGTTTAACTTGTGGTTGATTAGTGTGCTTGAATAGTAATAAAATAATAATTATTATGGAAGTTTCTGGTCATGCTTTGTTTCCCCCACACCCTTAGGTAGGCAAGACGGTAAAGGAGCGGCTTCAAATGGAAGTCGCTCACAATTGGGTCGCCAGTATTGAAAGATTGAGAAGCACTGTATTGAGGGATTAGCTGAAATCAACTCAATGTAGTAAACTAAATCAAAATCAGCTTCTTCTTCTTCGTTATCCAAATCATTCAAAAAATGCCAAATGAGAAGTCGTCCAGATATTGTCCATTATAGATAGATTTAAAAGTTTTTCTGTTGGAATTTTTGCAGACAATGAAAAGGCTTTCCTTCAATTAGGTACTATTCCGGAGGTCCGAGATTTTTATATCCTAAGGAAGATGAATAATTGTGTACCTACATTGCCGTGTAGTATTTGGGGTATCATTGAGTACTTTCTTGTTGGTCACTGCGTTGTCCCATTTGCTTGAGCCATGCTCCCCAGAATATTCTGAAATTGCTAATCAAAAATTTCATTCTATGGGGATAATTGTGTTACTGGAATGGTTTATGTCATAGAAGAATTCATTGCAAAAGGTAGAGAAATTTTGTCAATTTGTTGTTTTAATTTAAGAAACTGGGGAAGTAACGTAAACTGTAATCTGTTTGTAAGAGTAGTAAAATTACTAAACTATTAAGAACCTTGTGGGATTTAGATTAGGATACTTTAAAATGGAACTTAAATTTAGATAATTTTGTGAGGAAGCAAAATTTTACCCAAAGACTGGACTTTCGCATTGTCTAGGAAATTTTTGATCCCATTCGATTGTTGAGTGCAGCAACTTTGCCTCTTACGATATTGTTGCAACAAACTTGAAGTCTGAATTTAAACAGGAATTCTATTTTGATAGAGGGAATTCGTAATTCTTATAGACTGAAGAGCCCCCCAAAAAAACTGGTACAGGCATGGGTAGACAAATAAAGATATATGGAATCAATTAGAGTGCAGCACAGCAGTCGGCAAAGCCTATATAAGAGAACGAGTGTCTGGCACAGTTGTTAGATAGGTTACTGATGCTACATTGGTAGATTATCAAGATTTAAGTGAATTTGAAGGTGGTGTTATAGTCGGCGCACAAGAGATGGTACATAGCATCTCCGAGGTAGTGATGAGATTTGGATTTTCACGTGCGACTATTTCACGAGTGTGCCGTGAATGTCGGGAATCCGGTAAAACATCAAATCTACGACATCTCTGCGGCCGGAAAAAGATAATGCAAGAATGGGACCAACGATGACTGACGAGAATCATTAAGCGTGACAGACTGCAAACCTTCCACAAATTGCTGCAGATTTTAATGCTGGACCATCAACAAGTGTCACCATGCGAACCATTCAATGAAACATTATCGATATGGGCTTTCGGAGCCGAAGGCCCACTCGTGTACTCTTGTTGACTGCATGACACAAAGCTTTACGCCTCACCTGGGCCCGTCAACACCGACATTGGACTGTTGATTAATGGAAACATGTTGCCTGGTCTGACGAGTCTCGTTTCCAATTGAATAGAGCTGATAGACGTGTACGAGTAAGGAGACAACCTCATAAATCCATGGACCCTGCATGTCAACAGGGGACTGTTCAAACTGTTGGAGGTTCTGTGATGGTATAGGGCGTGTGCAGTTGGCGTGAAATGGGACCCCTGATACATTTAGATACGACTCTGACAGGTACGTAAGCATCCTGTCTGATCACCTGCACCCATTCATGTCCACTGTACATTCCGACGGAATTAGGGAATTTCAGCAGGACAATGCGACACCCCACACGTCCACAATTACTACAGTGTGGCTCCAGGAGCACTCTTCTGAATTTAGACTCTTCCGATGGTCACCAAAATCCCCAGACATGAACATTACTGAATACATCTGGGATGCCTTGCAATGTGCTGTTCAGAAGAGATCTCCACCCTTTCTTACACCTACTGATTTATGGACAGCCCTGCAGGATTCATGGTGTCAATTATCTCCAGCACTATTTCAAACATTAATAGAATCCATGCCACGTCGTGTTGCGGCACATCTGCGTGATCGTCGGGGTCCTACACGATATTAGGCAGGTGTACCAGCTTTTTTGGCTCTTCAGTGTATAAAGTGGCTTCAAGAAACTCATGTGCTGAGTATTATGGAAATTCCGTGTTATTTTGAAATTAACAATACAACTAAATGCATGTGTGTTTATCCTGATGCTTGTAAAGAGGCGCATGATATTTGTGCATTCTTCAGAGCTGAAACTTCCTTAGGCATAAAGGTTTTTCCAGTCAGTAATAAGACACGTTTATCATCTCCATTGAAATAGGTAGAAATCCCTAAATTAGAGAATATTAGATGCTTTTTTTTGTACCAAATTGGCACATTCGGTGCAACAAGTACTTAATGTTACAAACTTGAAAATATTTTTTGAGGGATTCCATGGTGTTCTTGTTTTGCTTAGAGCATTGAGGGAGTTGGTTAGTTTTTATGTAGAACAGGATTAGAGAAATAAAACACCTTTTCTTCTAGAAGTGAGTGTCGTCATGTGCTTAGTAAAAGAAATCCGAACTAGTTATGATCTAGAGAAGGGAATGAGTATCATCTGTGTTAGTACTAAAAAAATACCGTGAACACCCAATGGTAGAAGTCTAACTTTGCTCTAAAGCCAGTCAAACAATTATCTGGGTATAATGGAATAAGCTTCCCACACACACACGCCTAAGGTGGTCCTACCAATCCACCCCTTTTTCAGCCACGTTGAGGCTACAAGACAGGACTTTCGTGAGAGTATGTTGGACTTAAATAAATATTAAGCTAAAAATATTAAGGTCAAGACTAGAAAGATTACTCATCATTGTCGCAGAGTTAAATCAATAAACCCACAATTGGATGATGCTTTTATACTTGAAGAGCTTGAAACAATTGTAAAGCAATTTGATCTAATGTGAGCCCCTGGCTTTGATGGGATACAAGACCTCATGATCATGCATCTTGGTTCCTGTGGCAAACAGAAATTGTGTGTGTGCTCAAAATTTTTAATCAATCCTGGAACAGTGCAAATTACCAAGGGACTGGCAGAGAGTCACCGTGATATCTATTAGGAAGGTTAATAAACCAGTGGTTCTCCAGCTACCCATCTGTTTTTGGACATTTTATCTGAAAAATTCTCGAAAAACTTGTATTGAATCGCAATAGTTATCATTTGGAAACTAACAATTCACTTTCGGCCGAACAATATGGCTTTAGAAAGGGTCATTGACCACAAGATTAAATATTGTATTTTACTCAACATGTGTTTGGGAGATGCTCAAAATCATAAACCTACTAATCATACCATTGCAGTTTTACCTGATTTGATCAAAGCTTTTGATCGAGTCTAGAAATATAAATTAATCACTAAATTATACGGCAACTTTTCTATTGATGGAAGAGCGCTTTCATGGGTTATTGATTTTCTGAGCTATATGTCAATTATAATGGATCTGTATCTGGTACCTTTAATTTCAGAGGGGATTCCTCACAGGGTTCTGTTTTTTTCAGCCCTACACTCTTCTCTTTATATATTTCGAGAATTGAATCCGTTATTACCAAAGATTGAAAAATAGGTTTATTTGTTGATGATATAATACTTTAGAACAGGGGCAAAGATATTAACAAGATAGAATCCAGGATCCTAAATATAAGTGATAGGACCTGGAGACCGTATAAAAATTTAATTTTTGTAAATTTTTTCTAAATGGGTTTTTTTGGTTTGAAAAGCACGTAAAAACATTCTTTCCTTTTTTAAAACATTTTTCAAATTGGAAGTGCATATCTAAACCGAACGGTTCTAGAATTAGCTATTGGGTATATAAGGATGGCACTACCATCCATCAGATAAATAAGGATCTTTTTATCTGCTTCGAATTATACTAAAAAAGAAAGCCTTCTATCGATATTAATTGAAGTCAACCATCAGCGCACACATGGTATTGTAGTGAAAGTCCCGGCACTGCTATAAAATTTGACGGGATCAGAAAAGACCAAACTACTGTGGCAAGTTTAACTTCCCGCCACTTAAAATCCATTAGTTTCTCAGGTGGTTGCAAAAAGTTTGCATGTATTGCATGTGAAGCCACGCTTCGTCATCTGCTCAGTTGTGTTGCTTTGAAGCAAGACGAACTGTTCAAAAGACCCGATGTAGGGCTGGGGGCGCTGAAGACGAACAAACTCATGGATCAAATATGATTCAGAACAGAAGGATAAGAAAGAAGACGATGAATTCATGGATGAGATTTGATTTCTGTATGTTGTACTCCCAGTCATTTGATTAATTCACTTTGATGGGAAGATCCATGTGGTTCCCGAGTTTTGTGAACGAATCAATAATTAATGAAACATCCGAAATTTCTTATGAGAACATAGGCTAAATTTTGCTATTTAAATTTGTCTAAGAAGAATGTATTCTGATCCGCAAGGAAATTTTAAAAATTTTATTCTCTTCTCGAACTGGTAGCCTAGATTCTAAGAATTATAAAAAATGCAATGAGAGAAAAAAGGGATAGAATAACTTTAGAGGAGATACAGAATGCTGAGATTTGACTCGTTCAATCTATTCAAGCTCAAAGCTTTCCGAAAAGAAATCAATAACAACCTTACTTTTTTTAGAGATGAAAATAATATTCTTCATGTAAAAACCAGAATCACTGATACCCTTCACTTTGATTCACAAATCCTACTGTCTAGTGATAGTATGGTTATAAAAAGATTTGACGAACATTTCCATGTAGAAAATTATCACGCTGGAACTCAATTATGTCTGAGCCTAATACGGGAGAAATATTGGATATAGGTTGGAAGAACTGTTCGAAAAACATGGTAAGATTGCTTAAAGATAAATCCATAATTACCGATCCAGTCTTCTTACCTGCTGACTGTGTCGAAGATGCAGGTATTTTAGAAGTAGTCGACCCACTATACTCAAAACGGGGTGGTAAATCATGGATTGCCATCTACACTTGTGCCTTTTTTCGAGAAGTGTGTTTCGAATTAGTTTATCCGACACTTTCTACTGACATCTTTCTGTTATCTTTTCGAAGTTTTATGGCCAGAAGAGAGAAACCTCAAGTGAAATATTCTGAAAATGGACTTCATTGGCATGATGTGCTAACAACAAATTAGTGATTATCGATGGGTACAAAGTTTACCGATCTACAAAAATACAACGTTTAACTTAGAAATTTAGGAAAACCTTCTCCCCCTCCCCCTCATAGCAGCTTGTTGAGGTGGCTTTTAGGAAAAACTCATGAGAACGCCAATAGATTTTTTCAGGAGAATCTTAGGCAGAACCATATTCACATTGGAGGAACTGACGACTAACTTATGAATGCAATAATATCCATAAGTTAATAATGTCCGTAAGTCAATCCCATCTGTTAACCTATCAGTCCGAGAATTTTCAGGATCTTATTCTGATCGCTCTAAATATGTGTTTGTGTGGTAGATCAACATTGAACTTTACAGATTTGGTTGTGCGGGATTTTAATCACCTTCGCAAAAGATGAGATTTATAACTAAAATAATGCAAGAAGTAAAAAACGTTTTTTAAAAGTAGAATATCTTGAACAGTTCAGCAACAAAAACAAGATCCTTGGTTCTCTAATATTAAACTAGTACATATTATTTTGATAGGCAATGCCGTGAAGAAGCGTCTTTAATGGCTTTTAGCAAATGTCATTGAGCTAATAACGAGAAAGGTGGACTTGCTGGCAAAGTTCGGTTAAAGATTCAGTATTCTGTGTTAGTTCGTCCCATTCGACAAATATCCCCTCTTTAGGTTAATGGGAGTCATTTGAAAAATTTTTCTATCCAGAAAGACCAAACGGCCGACTCGCCTGTGGAATTTGTAAAATCTGATGTCGCAGATGTGAACCATCCTCAATTGTCCGGAGTTGATAGTGCCATCAAGAGAGCTAAAGAACTAAATTTAGATTTACTAATATTTTTAAGTAACTATACAGTTCTTATAAAATATATATGTAATGTTTTATATATTTTTTTATATTCATCTCTTTGTAAGAAACCTTTCCCTTCATAATTTAATTTAATTTTTCTGTCTGTTGCAAAATACACATGTGTTGCTTTTAAGCCTAACTATTCAATATGGCTCTGTTTTCTCTATTATGTCAAAAATTTCTGCTGTACGGGGAAGGTAAATCCGTAAAGTATACTTAGCCCTAATTTGCTGGTCCTAAATCAGCAACAAATTTAGAAATCATAATAGGTCTCCATTTTTGTCCATTGACCCTTTTGGTTTCCTCCATTTTAAAGTTCTAACTCTGTTTCCTGCTATACATACGTTTATTTAAATCTTGTACAATATATATTTACACCATTTTTTATAGTCATGTGTCCGAAATTCTGGTTTCCATCTTCTATCTTTGTTAGTTGTATAGTTTAGTCTTGTTATTTTTTCATTTTATTATACTATATATATATATATAAATACAAGGGGTGATCAAATGAAAAGGTACGAAACGACACAAAAATGAAACAGTTAAATATTTGCATATTCCGCCAAGGGAGAATGTAGCGAGACATCTCAGGATGCCATTGGAGACTCTGACTGGGATCGGATCATGCGCGGGTGCCCGCATGCGCAGAAGAGAGCAAAGGCTCTTATAAAAAGCGGCGTCCAAATGATGCGAGCACAGAATGACTCGAGCACAGAAAAAGCATTCACTCCGATGTGTACTGTGAGACACTCCGACGCCTACGCAGGTCCATCAAGAACAAAAGACCGGGGCTGCTCAAGGAGGGTGTGGTTCTGCTCCATGATAACGCGCGTCCACACGTCTCCAGAGTCACACAAATGGAACTGGACAAGTTCCAATGGGAGACGTTGGACCATCCGTCCTACAGTCCGGACATGTCACCCTGCGATTTCCATGTGTTTGGTCCACTGAAGAAACATCTGAAAGGAAATCGCTTCAACTCGGACAACGTACTCAAGGACACTGTGAAGGACTGGGTCTCGTCACAGCCACAGGAATTCTGGGAACAAGGAATCCTGCGGCTTGTTCATCAGTGGGATCGTTGTGCTCAGGCCTATGGTGTATATTTTGAATAAAGTCTATATTTGTACCCACCGTGTCGTTTCGTACCTTTTCATTTGATCACCTCTTGTATATATATATATATATATATATATATGGAAAAAATTTATATAAAATATAGAACATAACAGGGGAAGAAAAAAAAATAAGATCAAATCTAATGAAATACAAATAAGAACCTAGCGAGTCAAAATGCAATTTCGGACTTAGGACCGAATAAGTGGGGTTAAACTAGTTTGAAGGCGCCAACCTTCCCCCTTTGCAACTCGGTAGGAAAGACCAAAATAAAATAAATAGAAATTTAAAGTATAAAAATTCTAAGTATAAAAAATCCAAAGTATAAAAAATCCAAAGTATAAAAAATCTCATAGAAATATGAAAGAACAACCGACTACTATTAAGCAAAAAATTCTCCCAAAATGTTTAAGCAGAAAAATATCAAAAGAATTACCCAGTAAAAGGATTCTTCCAAAAAGATTTTAAAACTTCTGCTCACAGAGCTTATTCCAGGAGATCCAACACTCTTGAAACCGATGGAAAGCTTTTATACGTTGTGATAAAAATCTAAATTGCACTTAAACGCATCCTTTATACCATCTTGTAAGGAAGACGCCAAGAAAGATTACATTCAAATTTGGTAGGCTATAACTTGGTTGGTTGTCACAAATGTAGAAAATTGGTTGGTTGTCAAAATGTAGAAATTTGGTTTGGTTGCTAAAAATGTAGAAATTTTTCATATTATAGGATTTTTAAGAAGGGTATATATATATATATTCAAAATTTCTCTACAAGAGAAAGATGAATTACATGATTAATACTTAAAAGAATATCAATTGCTAGATAACAAGAGAACAGAATTTAGAAGGAGATATGAAAGATTGAAATAACAGAGTAAAATATAAAAGAATGGGTGCTTCAGTATTATCAACATTGCTGACTTAGGACAGCTTGTATACATAAAATTTTCTTTAAAAAAATCCTTCTGTATAAAAGTGGGGTTGAACATGTTTTTTGGCCAGCCAACCTTCCCCTTTTTTTGTTAATAATACCAAGCAAATACCAATTGGAAATAATGGATAGGAAATCTAAATCCATTATAAGTAAAAGGTAACTTACTCAAAAATTGCATACTGAAATGCAGAGCCCGCGCTAAATCTGAGTACAATAAACAAGTTATTGCCAGATTCTGGAACCAAATACAATTTCAAAACAAAAAAGGCCCATAAACAAGGTGAATAATGGCACAAAGACGCCAATTGGACATGTTTACGAAAGGAAGAATCGTTGGAATGCTGCAATCCTCACGATCACAAACCGAAGTGTCTCGAATTCTGAATGTGGACCAGTCTGTGATCTCAAGACTGTGGCAGAGATTTCAAAGAACGGTAGATGTTACCGGACAACCAGTATCAGGTCGACCAAGAGTCACAACCCCTTGCCAAGAACGATATCTGGTAATAAGTGCGCGACGTCAGAGGGCCAGTACTGCAAGAGCACTGGGTTCGGCAGTTACAGTCGCCACAGGAATACGAATTTCGAGACAAACTGTTTACAGAAGACTCAATCATGCTGGCCTGTATGCCAGAAGACCAGCAGTTTGCATTTACCTCACGTCTGCGCATAAACGCGCTCGTTTGAACTGGAGTTTGAAATATCAACGTTGGAGTGTGGGAGAGGGGGTCAATGTGATGTTCAGTGACGAGTCTCGGTTTAGTCTGAGTAGTGATTCTCGGCGGGTAACGATATGGAGAGAACGTGGAACACGTTTTGAACCAAGAAACATAACGGAAAGACATCATTTTCCATCAAGGGGAGTAATGGTATGGGCAAGCATCATGATGGACGGCTGCACAGACCTCCAATTTCTTTGACACTGGGTCTGTAACTGCTCAAAGATACAGAGACGAAGTTCTTGAGCCTTATGTTCGCTTGTTTCGAAGTGCTGTCGGTCCTGACTTCATATTCATGGATGATAATGCGCCATGTTACCGAGCGGTGCTGATTGATGGCTTTCTTGAAACGGAAAACATCCAGCGCATGTCATGGCCTGCGAACTTTCCTGATTTAAATCCTGTCCAGCATATATGGGATATGCTCGAGAGACAAATTGCAGCCCTTTAGCACCCATCAAGCTCCGTTACAGAACTGAAGAGAGCTCTCCAAGAAGCTTGGAACCGTTTGAGCCCACAACTCATTCATCATCTCATAGTAAGTATGGTAAATCGCTGTGCAGCGTGCCTGGCTGTCAGAGGTGACCACACGCCTTATTAAACTGCAGCATCAGTATTTTATTTAAAGTTTTCTTTCATTTTTTCTTTAAAGTGTGAATCCTTGCTATGCTCAGTTTTCTTTCAAACTGCTACTTTGGATAATAAAATTAATTATTATCATTCTTTTGATTTGCTTCCTTATTTTACAGCTATTTTACACTCGCATATCACGTTTCCCGCCATTCTGATTTACAGTTCCTTCTTAATTCACATAATTATCAATTATGCTTAACTTTTGGACACCAGTGTATATCTAAACACCAAGTAGTCGTTCTTCCTTCATTGTATTATGATGTTCTTAATTTCTCATTGTATGTATCTCAAACTGTTACTGGTTTTATTTTTTATGAGTATAATATAGAGTACTTGAACTGTTCTTTTTAGTATTGAAACTTCTTATATACAAAAACTTACCTTTACTTCTTACTTGTAATTTATCGTATATCCATCTACTTTCAACATTTCTCAAGTTTCACAGGAATTTCACAAGTTTCTCAAGTATTCACATGCTTCATAAAACTATTACAATTCATACCTATGTAAATTGATTTTGGATCAATCCTTTGGAGTGAATTCTTCCTAAGAGACTGATTTAGGAACTGAGACTGGGGAAGGTCAGTTTTCCTGGTATCTTTAGTAGTAGCAAAAAAGATACGTATCATTAAAACCTATATTACGTGTCATTTTAAAGAAGATTTGATGCTGAATTGAAACAAAAGAATAGAAACCATATATCTGAAGTATTTAAAAAGTTACATTCAAATTACTCTTCATAAGAAACATAGTTTAGCATTTTGCTTTTGTATAGCAAATATTCACTACATACATGAGTATTTGCATTCCATAAAACAGTATATTTTTCACAAATATACAAAAATTAAAAAAATTAAAAAATGTCTCCAATTTTAACCATTACTGTTCGTCGGCGAACCCATTGAAGCTGCTGGCGTTCCTGCACAAAGGAACTCTTAAGCGGTCTGCAGTGCAATACACTCCAGAGAACTGTTAGAGTAACAACGACACACCTGAACGAAATGAAGTTCTGCAGTTCGTCTCTGCCATACGATTAAGGTGTGTATCATCCGGTTCTAGCGTAACCTTCATTTGTTCACAGCTGAACTTGCGATTGGCCTGGTTCTCTTCACTATTTTCATACATGCTACATTGTGTCCCATACGAATTCCTAGTGCACTGCAAGAAAAAACCCTTTCAAGAAAGCTGATCATTGATCCTCATCACGATTCTCCATGTGACGTCTTTTGTCGTCAAGAATCTAGGTGACTTCTCATGAAGTATTTACCACTGAAGCGTGACTTTAGTGGCTGCCTAGAACTGAGATTAAGTTGATTATAAAACAATATGGTACCCAAAGAAATAATCAAACTATCGAAATTTTTTATTGTCTTATTTGATACCTCGAATCTTTATAAACATGCCTGCAAAATTTCAAAGCTTTATCTGCCTATTTTATCAAGTTATGGAGCAATATTTGATGCTGGACAGCAACTACCACGTACACATTTCAGATCATCTGCTAGAATAGAGCCTGATAAAAAATGAATTAATTATTTTTCTACTGCGCGTAAATGAGACTGGCATATGTAGAACTACATATGCAGTAACAAATCATTTCAAGAAAGAATTGTGCAATTCATGCAAAAATTCTAGTTTGTGTATTGTTTATTGGGGGGGGGGGAGAGCAAATGGATCTGATCCAGATTTAAAAGTTGTGTGAGCTTTTTATGATATTATTATGAATGAAATTAAAACTTCTAAACGGATTCTCCCAAAGCACAAATACTAAATCTCATTTTGATAATTCAGATAATTAAAAATCTAATTCACAAGAATAGAAAAACTCTCCAATTTTTAAATGTTTGTTTTTAATGATATATATATATATCCCATGTGTGGGAAATTTAACACTTTTACTATTAAAATATTTTAAGATTTTTATTTAAACAAATGAACATACGCAGTTCTTAGATTTTGATATATTTTACTTATAAATTGCTATTTGATTTTGCTTTCATTCCTGTTAAATATTTAACTTGCGAAGGCTTTTAAAATCATGGAAATAAAAAATAAAGGCATAAACATCTTTTGTACATGTTGCGCATTATTTGAGTTGTCAAACTGAGCATGGAATTAGTTCTGAAGTGTGTGTATATATATTTTTTTTATAATTAGTTTTATGAAATATTGATCTTCAATTCGTTTTCTTCTATATATTCATTATGGCAGTATTCTGTTTAATTGTTCTGCATTTGTGAAATTTCTTATGATAGGCAGTTTTAAATAAGCTAATTAACATTTCATAAAAGTTTCAGACTATTCGATGAATATTATATCATGTTCAAAATCATTTTTCTCCATGTTGAATTTTTGTACATATACTATTATTCAAAACCCTAAGGCTTTTTTGATAATTGAAGTATGGGCTTGAAATTTTTTATACATACTCTGAAATGTATGGTTTGTAAAACTGTGCATGTGGAATGAGCTCTAACATGTTTAGTACTTTTTCTAAAAATTCCACAATCAAAGTTAATGTTTTTTTTGAGAATTTTTTCTAGTTTAACTACAAAAAAATTAATAAAAAAAAATCAAAGAGCAACAGTAGAAAAAAAACCCATGCGCAGTTTTATGTAATATATCCTAAGGTACTTGGAAAAAAATTTTTGAAAGAAAAGAGACATATTTAAAAAAGCCTTAGGCATTTAAAAAAATGTTTAAAAAAGTTCAAAAAATTTTACAAACATTTTGCAACAAATTTAAAATTTGTTGTATGGAGTTATTATTAAATATTATCTTTTATAAAATACAATTAAAACCAAATATCAAATATTAAAAATAAAAGAAATGTAAAGATGGTACCATATCGCCTTAAGTACTCTGGGTGGAGCTAGTTTAATACGAAGTAACACAATAAAGCCTGTGTTTTGCATAGTAGAACATTATTAAATAAGGCTAATAAAAATAGCTATTTATATAACGTTTAATGTGATTTACAGGAATCTAATAGTATTAGGATCTATTGGCTTTGTGTGGCTGGATTTGTGAAATATTCTTTTCTAATTTAAAAAATAAATATTTTAAGGGAAATAATTAAATTTAATTGCAAAATCAAATTTTTTTCCTAAAAAAAGTGTATTTTAATAGTTGTGTTCTGATTTCAGAATTTTTTCACATATGATGTTGGTTTAGCAATAATTCTAAAGTTTTATCCCTTTGTGATATTTTTGATATATAATTGTTAGAATTAGATGCATATATATAGAGAGAGATAGTTTCTCTCTCTCTTTATAATTGGATCATTGGGTTTCATCTTTAAACTGTTTATGTTTTCATCCTTTTAGATTTTGTTTAAAAATGCTGAAAAAATGTTCCAGAATTCACATCAGTTTGATGAAGACGTAATAGCAAATTATTTACAAAATATAGAAGATAAAAAATATTTGTTTTGTTAACTCTGATGAAAAAAAAAGAGTGGAAAGTTAATATAAAACGGAGGATTAAGGTGATAATAAAATTTGAATAGATCACTGAATATCTTTCCCCTTTACCATAGGAGTGCGAATTCCTTCATCGAATAAAATAAGAAAACTATGCCTGAATTTTAGAATATTTTTTAAAGAAAAAACTGAAAACTGGCACATAACTGTATTATCATATTTCATTAAAAAAATTTTCCTTTTACAAAACAGAAAGAAAACAGAGGGGGAGAAAAAAATAATTGGAATTTTGCCTAATGAATGCTTAATCTATGAAAAATGGAACAATTTTTTTAAAGATTCTTTAAATGAAAACTTTATTGATTTGGAATATGCTCTTCTCTAGTCATTATTTACATTTGTAATAATTTCCTTTTAATGGAAATGTGCACAGAAAAATTAATTCATCTTAGTTAAAACAGAAGTTAAATTTTATTTATTTTGCTCCACAAATTGTACTTTATAGCTTGCAGGAAAGCAACTCTTATAGATTATTCATGTTATCTTAAAGGCACTAAAAGGTTGTAATACTATTTAAGAGGTTGTAAAGATATATTATCTATTGTTATATTATGCCAATTAATAACTAATACTTATATGCTGTTTGAATAATTGTGTAAAATCGAAATCTAGATTTGAAATATGAAAAGCTATGAAAAATAAATGGTGCACACAGAAACGTATAACAATGATTTAATAGAGAAAACATTTATTTTTATACCACCACATTAAAGGAACATTTAGTATAATGAGGAACATAGTGCATTTAGAATAACAAGAAACATTGAACATTTAGCATCATGAGAAAAGAAACAAATAACATTTCAATAATTTCACAATGTTCTCATAAAATACAATAGCTCTTAATTATTGTAGAGCATATCAATGGAAAAACGTGAAGTTTCAAGTTGAACATCATTTTATGTCATAAAATGACAACAGCTAATATTCTACATATTTACACTGATTATGCTCTTATGGAGCAAAATCAATTTATATAAAATTTGCAAATTATATTTATGAAATCAATTAATGGATATAAAATTTTTTAGTTACTTTAAACTTTAAATTTTCAACAAAGACATCAGTGGTTCTCCAACTCAATTTAAAGAGTATTTTTTACTCAGAATCTTAAATCTGATGTCTTCTTGATGAAACCAAAATTTTTTATGTATTCACAATAAATATTGTTTTATGACATTTTTTTTTAAAAAAAATTCTGGGGTATTAGTGTTTTCATAAATGGAAAGCTTTCATTTGTGTAGCCTAACTAATTTCAAAAATAGAATTCAATTATTCACAAATGAGGAGGACGAAAATGTCGATTGACTTATCTTTATTATAATTTATTGTTTACTTATAAAGGAAACTTTGAATTTACACAAAGTATATGTACAATAGGTTTGCTGGATATATAAAACAAAACCAGATTAGACGGAAACAATATGTTAAATATTACTCGTCTGTGATCAGGGAGGCACACACAGCCCGACCAATGGTCAAAAGAGAATATATATTCTCTGCCCCTTTGAGTATTTGAGCTTTGGCAGGAGTGGGAGAGCTAGGTTTATTTATCTTTGCAGGTCTTCCTCTTCTGCGCAAGGGGCTTTCACAGGGTAAATTTTACATCCTCAAAAAGGAGTCATCTCTAATTCCGACGTAACACTAGTATTCTTATGGCTTAGGTAATTCTTATGGCTTGATATAACCAGAACTGTATCTCCAGAAGTATATGAAGGAGCAGGTCTCCTTCTCTGATCCGCAAATACTTATTTTTGGTCTTGCTGTTCTTGTAAGACCTCCTTGGTTTCAGATACAGGCAAAAGGTTCTGTGTATCAATGCAATGTTCGATTAAAGAGGTTGCCTTTCCCCCTAGACGGGAACTAGAGTTTTATTCTGAAACAAGATTACTTTCTTTTTCCGGATGGCGGTGAGTTTTTTTCAGTTTTTCAAAATCATGGACATCAAGTTCCTCAAGCCAGCCTTAAAAAAAGCCAGAAATATAGAAGAAGAAGTCTCTCCCTGCTTTATCTGGTTCCTTCTTATGTTGAACGTAGAGCTGACAGAATTTGTCTCCAGTAAATTTGAAGCATCGCAGAGTAGCATTTCTTTTACCTGCTTATAGTCTTGTCCTTCTTCAAGTTCTCGGACGATGAGAGATGCAATATCAAATGCCAGGGTGCCAATCAATAATGAGTCCTTTTTTAGAATCAAATTTTGGCAGCAGATTGCTGAAATTCTTTAAGTCATACTTAGGAGCCCAGTTAGTTTCTTTCGTATTTTCAACTGTTGATTGGGAATCTATGGTAGATGAATGCTGACACTCGAGCTGTAGTTAAAGTTTGGATAAATCCTACTGTTGTTGTTTCTCAAGTTTTTCTTGTTTAGCATCCAAAACCTTTTCTTTTCGCAAATTTTCTGCTCCTAACAATACTGCGGCTCCTTTGGCAACACGTTCTTCCGTAAAAACTTGTAAAATTCCTTTGATGAGTTCTTCATTATATTTGCTGATTAGTTTATCATTTGAATCCCTTTAAAAATCTCTCCCACAAGCAAACCACAAGCTCTTCCGAAATTTTTAAATATTCTTTAGTTTTTAAATTTGATATATTTATTGTGAAATATCTTAAGGTATCCGACTACTTGAGACAACTTTTTTTTCTTAAAAAAATTGAGATATGGGGATTCTTTTGTGGTTTTTAGATTTGTTTAGTACATTTTAAGAAAAATATGCTAAAATTAAGAAGAGAATAAGAAATTATTATTACCAAAATGGGAAAAAATTGGTAAATATTTCGAAAAAAATAACATAAAAGGGGCCCATTTTGAACCAAAAGTTTATGAACACATTTTTAATTTTTCAATTCAGATATGTTGTTATGTTATTTATTTTTTAAATGAACTTCAGGATAAGAGATATTTTAATTTTTACAAAAACTAGAGAACTTTATCTTAGTTATTATATGAAATTGCTAAAACAGTAATTATATTAACATAAAGGACTCTGTAAATTATGTAATAAAACAGTAACTGATAAATCTGAAGGTTAAAACACTTCTACTACTATACAAAATATACACAAAAAATTTCTGTTAATTATTTTCAAAGCTTTTTGAACAATCGCTGTCCCCGTTTGAGTATTTTAAAAAAAACACACTTCGAGTAAAACGCGTTGTACTCAAAGAATTTTTTTTTTTTCTCGTTACTCCCTTAAGCGTTGCTGAAAGTAATGGTATCTGCTTTTGGTAAAATACTTGTAGTTTTTGTTCCAGGAAAAGAAAAATAATGAACTTATTATTTTTATAAAGCTAATAAATAAGATCATAGAAAAGATCTAAAGCTAAATATCATAGAAAAGAGATAAAGTAAAATCATAAAAAAAATTGTCTATTTTTGGCAAAATTCACAATTTTAGGGTAGTCGGATACCTTAACATAAAAGAGCTTCTTATTCTAAATTTACACAATGACACACTATTAGTAATTACACAATTAGTTCATTTTATACTGATAATTAACACAATATTTCGTTTTATATCAAAATCAATCAATGACATTTGTTAAAATTTAAAAATTTTCCGACTAAAATAAAGTTGAATACTAGGTTTTAGAAAGATACTTTTCATTATACTGATACATTAAAAAATAATTAATACATAGCAGGAAAAAAATATACCTAAATTTTAGAAATATATTTGTTTTATTTATACGTACAAAATATATAATACCCTTATATCAAAACAATATATTTCAACAAAAAATATTAAAATTGACATTTGAAATTAATTCAAAACTATTCTTTAATACAATTCAAGATGTACTAAAAATTCACATTTCTCACAGTAATTCAAAATAAATATTTACAAATTTACTTTAAAGGGACTTGGTACCCTTTGAACAATTTTTTTTTATTCATGTATTTAAAAATTATATTTTAACATTCTATATAATGCTTATATAGAAGAAAATGATACGAAATGAAGTTTTGCACATATTATCCACACAATTTTAAAAATTTAAATTCTTTAAGAAAATTTGGAAAATTTTAAAATCCTACTCCATCTGTAATTATTAGTTTTTTGACCTGAAATTTTTTATAATATTTTTAAGGATGTTTTAAGCATCTTCAGGGATCGATTTTACAATAGCTTCATTAGTTTAGGGGGAAAAAATAAAATGTGTTGAGATGCATGCTAAAATTCAATAAAAATCCAATATCTCCTACATATTAATTTTTTAAAAAAAAAGTATTCAGTTTATAAAGATAAACTGATTCTTAATTTTGTTACATCTGTTACATATACCACACAGGAAAAAAATTGAAATGATTGGTAAATAAGTAGTGTGGAAGGAGTAGCATTTTAAATGCATTAAAGTATCAAAAAAAAAACTGAGAAAAAAAAACACTTTAAAATTTATAATTCTAAAAAAATAGTTATAAAAAGCTTAAATAAATTTAAAATACTTCTTTAATACATCATCTATATAATTTTCTTTAAAATAATTGTATTTTCAATTACAATAAAATTATGTGTGAGTGTTTTTCTATTTTAGAGAAAAGCGCTCACACACACTATTTAAACAGAAAAAAAAGTATTCCACTCAAATACGCTTTTACCAGGAACAAAAAAAAAAAATAATAATAATACTTTAAGGGTACTATTCACTGATTCTTTTAAGGTCAATGGAATATGAATGATTACACTCATCTGAGAATTTAAAAGATCACTTCCGGGTTCGGAAGCTGAATCATAATATTTTTATTATTCCTTTTAATGGAATTATAAAATTAAATAGTGGTCGTATATACTTAGAATATCTATATCAAATAATATTCTATAAAGTTAAAAAATTATGAAGTTTAATATTTTAGCTTTAATCGTCAATAAAATCATTTATAACAGGTTTCGAAACAATATTTATCGAGATTAATTTCGTTTTAATGATATAACGAATTGATCACAAAATCAAACAATTACTTTTTCATACAAACTGATATGCAAATTCACAATTAATAGCATGCAAGGTGATAAGGCTACACAAAACCCTACAAATTTCAAAAATTCCAATTTTTCTTTCTTTTTTGCATTTTCTTGAGGTTTCCATTGGGTAGCTCTTGCCACCAAATTTCAGATCTGATAACAAATTGGTTTTTAAGATATTTGTTAGGTTTTGGTTTCGGTTTCATTTTAAAGCGTTTTTCCACTTTAAAATGAATTTATTAAAAATATTTTTGAACAAAATCAGCTCTTTCAGTATAAAATGGTTATTAATTTCCATTTTCATTCTAAAATCATTTCTGTTTGCTTAAGTTTTGAGTTTTTGAGTTCTTATAATTACTTAATTAAGATTGATTTCAAGGCCAAGTTTTGTTTTAAAAAATAGTTTCTTTAACTTAGAAGCTTTATCATTATTTTTTTCTCGTTAAGAGAACCAGGACATGCTCGGAAGTGTAAAATGCCAAATTTAAGACCCTTATGTTATGAGACATATATCTTTCAAAATTTTCAATAGAGCTTAGATATTTTACGTTCTTAATAAAGATAATTTAATTATTCTGTAGAACTACAAAAATAACTTTTTAGTTAAAAAGTTTTTTTTCCTACTTAATTTAAGTAATACTTAATTTTTGAGAACTCATAATACATACTTGTGTTTCGGTACCATTTTTTAAAAAAATATCTTTTTCTTATGCAGAATATTTTTTAAACATATATAAAAAAATACACAAAAAACAGTGAACCTATTTTTTTAGTGAAAATTTAGTATAGTTTCTTTAAAAAAATTATGAATTTTTGAAATTTGGAAAATTTCTATTTTTTTGCTTTTTTTATGCATAAAACCTTTTTAAAAAAGTTAGGCACTATTTTAAAGGGAAAAAAATTAGGTTCACTATATGCATAGGCATCTTGTATAGAAGTATAAAAAATCTGGAATCTTATAGTGCAATAGTTTTTTTTTTTAAATGTACCAAAATGAAAAAAAATATGCTTTTGAGAAAAAGTGAAAAAACTAAGGGTCAAAAGGGGCGTGGTCATTTTTGTTTACATTTTTATTTTTCATATTTTAGGGCTATTTTATCAACAAACATATAAGTATTACACATTTTTAGGTTCAGAAAAACATGCACTTTTTTTAGAACTAAAATTGAAAAATCGATTTTTTGAAAGTATATGATGTCTTGGTTCCCTTAAAAAAAAGGCTATAGCACAAACGTTCTCAGGATGCTAGAACATTTCGAAGAAATGGAATACTACTGAAAATGATGTATCTAAAAATTAGCCCTCAGCTGGTACTGCAATTAGACTTCCGAAAGCAAGTATTCTGAATTCCAGTATTACAGATAATGAATATTTCCATGATATGTACCAAGCTACACACATAATTGTAAACATATTGTAGTACTGTATTTTAATATTTTAAGATTGCTTAGCAAAAACTCAAACTTGCTAAACTGCCCCAACTTAAATTTGAAAAAAAATTTATTTTATGTACAAACCCAGCAATTTTTAGCTTAAGTAGTATCAATATTATTTTGTACATAAATGATTTGTGTTTCAAAACTTTTGTGAAAATATTAGGTTAAGAGTAAGCTGAATAACCTGTCGCCGTAACAAATGTTATCAATATTACGCAAAAATATATTTCGAATTAAGAAAAATGTTTTCAGTCATATTTAATTAACGTAATGTTTTAATGTAGAACATACACTGGAAAATAACATATTAAAAAACTAGAGCCTTACGTGCATTATAAGTTTTTGTTTTATGCCTTTACAAACTACAAATGCGTTTTTCTCAGACTTTTAATTTAGGAGTACAAGTGTTTATTAATCTCTAAGGCTTTTTTTTTCTTTTTCAAAATAGTCTTGAAATTTTTTGTATATATCTCCAAACGTATGTTCTATAGAAGTTAGTGCGGATTTAGGTCTGAGATCCTTAGTTATTGTTTTAAAAAATGCTAAATTTAATATTTTAAAAAAATTTGTGTTTTTTTCCAAATTTAGGTAGAAAAATAATTATTAAAAATCAGTAAGGGGGGAATAAATTTTCAAATCCATACTAACTTTTGTTTGTAATAATCTAAGAAATATAAATCCCTTAAAATGATTTAAAAAATTTTAAAAATTGAGCATTTTATAAAAGTTTGAACAAACTTCAAAAATTCTTGATTTTTTAAAATTGTAAAAAAATAGCTCGTAAAACTGATTTTTTACTTTCAGAATCCACTTAATAATATAATATGAATACAAAATAAATTATTTTTACTGTTACTGTCTCCGATTTTTTTTTTGAAAGAGGGCTCTGTGTAACCTCAATAAACATAATCAATTAAAACAAAATAAAGCTCTTGTGTGTGCTTTTAGATTGCTTGTGTGTGATTTGGAAGGTACGACACTTAGAGTCTCCTTCTTCTGTCTCTGCTTGGGATTCCTGTCTCCTTCATTGGAAAGGGTAATATATCTGTCCCAGAACCACCTCTTCTTCTGTGATCCTAAAGTGAAAAACAAGAAAAACAAAAACCACGGTCGAGACCGCAGGGTAGGGTGGGGTGGGGTGTGAAGCCCCTCCCGAATGAAGGAGAAAAAGAGAACTTCACTCGTCGAAACGAGTTCATTCAAAAGGCGATATGGTACCCTAAAAATCCTCCACCTATCGAAATTTTTTTTATTAGCTTAGTTGATACCTCAAATCTTTATAAACATGCCTGCAAAATTTCAAAGCTTTACCTGCATTTTTTTATCAAGTTATGGAGCAATATTTGATGCTGGACAGCAACGACCACGCCTACATTTCAGATCATTTGCTTGAAAAGAGCCTTATAAAAAATGAATTATTTTTCTACTGCGCATCAATGAGACTAACGTTATATATGCAGTAACAAATCATTTCAAGAAAGAATTGTGCAATTCATGCAAAAATTCTAGTTTGTGAATTATTTATTGGGAAGAGCAAATGGATTTGGTCAAAATTTAAAAGTTGTGCGTGCCTTTTATGATATTATTATGAATGAAATCAAAACTTCAAAACGGATTATCCAAAAGCACAAATATTAAATCTCATTTTGATAACTCGGATAATTAAAAATCTAATTCGCAAGAATAGAAAAACTCTCCCATTTTTATATATTTGTTTTTAGTGATAGATATGTATCCCATGCGAGGGAAATTCAACACTATTATTATTAAAATATTGTAAGATATTTATTTAAACAAATGCACATATACGGTTCTTAGATTTTGATATATTTTACCTATAAATTGTTATTTGATTTTGTTTTCATTCGTGTACAATATTTAACATGTGAAGGCTTTTAAAATCATGAAAATAAAAAATAAAGGCATAAACATCTTTTCTACATGTTGTGCATTATTTGAGTTGTCAAACTGAGCATGGAATTAGCTCTGAAGTGTGTGTGTGTATTTTTTTTTTTTATAATTAGATTTATGAAATGTTGAACTTCTATTCGTTTCCTTCTATATATTCATCATGGCAGTATACTGTTTAATTGTTCTACATTTGTACATTTTCTTATGGTAAGCAGTTTTAAATAATCTAATTGACATTTCATAAATTATCAGACTATTCGATAATATTATATCATGCTATTCATGGAATGCAAACTTAAAACTCATTTTTCTCCATGTTGAATTTTTGTGCATATACTATTATTCAAAACCATAAAGCTTTTTTGATAATTGAAATATGGGTTAGATATTTTTTATACATGTTCTGAAATGTATGATTTGTAAAACTGCGCATGGAATTAGCTCTAACATGTTAACACTTTTGAAAAATTAAAGAGCAGCAGCAGAAAAAACCCATGCACAGTTTTATGTAGTACATTATAAGATACTTGGAAAAAAATTTAAAGAAAAGAGACACATTTAAAAAAGCCTTAGGAATTTAAAAAAGTAAAAAAAATTTAAATTTTGCAAAAAATTTTAAAAAAATTTTGTGGAATTATTATTAAATATTAACCTTTATGAAATACAATTAAAACCAAATATCAAATATTAAAAATAAAAAAAAATTCTGAAGAGGGTACCATATTGCCTTAATAGTTATTGGTTTTATTTTTTATGAGAATAATATATACTTACATACATTGAAATTTCATATATGCAAACTTACCTTTACCTTTTACTTGTAATTTATCGTATATCCATCTATTTTCAACATACAATACCTTTCACTTTAAGCATTTGGGAAAGAAAATTATTACAATTCTTACTTATATAAATATATTGATTTCGGATCTACCATTCGGAGTGAAATCTTTCTGAGACTGAACCTAATAGCTCCAAACCCTTTCTGAGGAAGGTCAGTTTTCCTGATCTGTATTGGTAACAAAAATTGTATAAATTTTGAAATATTTTTTATAACTCTTCATGCTCATAGAAAGAGAGCTTCCATGTGATGCAAATTCTTACGTATCATTTTAAAGAACATTTAAGGGTGAAAGGAAACGAAAGAATGAAAACCATACACCTTAAATATTTAAAAAGTTACATTCAAATTATTCTTCAAAAGAAATTCAGTTCAGTTGAGTTAAGATAATTACTGGAATGCAAAACTTAACTACGAATCACAGTCATTGTTCCGAGAGCTACCAAATTACAGGTTGAAGTACGTTAATTTTATTTGTGTTATAAAGAAATAAAATCAATAAAAACAAAACGTATAAACAAAAAAAAAGTACTAAACCTTTTGATGACAAAAAGATAAAAATTATATGCCTAAAAACAGAATATCATTTGGAATTATTTAAACATTTTTCAACTCCTTACCACTCAGCGAAAATATGTGAACAGTGATTTAATATGAAAAAAATGAGAGAGAAATAATCTACTGTCACCTGCAAACATTCCCTATTCAAACTCCTTAGAAAATTTATGGAATCGCTTACCGTATAAATGACAATTAGCGGCGGCTATAATGATATGTTGACAGCAAAACAAGAACTACAAACTCAATGAGCCGTCGTTATAATAGTGTAACCAAGAACAAAGGAAATGCAGCGAATGCAATACTATGAATTTTTTTTTTATAAAATTATAGTGTACGATTATTTATATTCATCTGATACATGAATATTTTTTTTCATGAAACAGTATATTTTCCATGAATTCTCCGGCCGTGGTAGCCCAGTAGTCAAGGTGTCGGATCATGGCTAGCGTGTCATGAGCTCAAGCCCAGTACCACTGAAGACCCTCCGTGTAGGGGAGCGATGCACGTTAACGGGTTTCAGGGGTGTTAATTTTGTCTCGAGGTGGTGAAAATATAAACAATTTTCAAACATGAATACTTCTTTTAAATTTAAATTAAATAATTCGAATCTTTTACACATTATTTATAAAGAATTATGGTTTCAAAAAAGCGCAAAATGTATGAAATATAATTATAATTTTAAAAGTTATAAGCATATGCAAATAAGAAATAATTTTGTAATAAATATTAATTTTTACGTTGCGCACGCTATTTTCTAAAATAGAAGCCTTTGATGTATAAAATTTTATAGAGTTATAAAATGTATCAACTGTTTAAACCCTAGTAATTTAAGAATAATATATCTTTTGCATTTCAAAATATTTGATAAAAATTGAAATTTGAAAAAAAAAATTTGAAAACATAATTTTTTTATTTTAAAAAAAATATAATTTATTATTCTATTTATTTAAAACTAATACGGTGTAATAAGGATACATTTAACTTTATAAATCAACTTATTGCCTTATTGCTAGTAATTAAAGCTACTACTTTTGAAAATAGCGCGCGCAACGTAAAACTTATTAATATTTCTTATTTTCCTATGCTTATAATTTTTAAAATTATGATTACATTTTAAACATTTTACAATTTTCTGAAGCCCCATTCTTCTGTAAATAATCTGTAAAAGATTCGAATTATTTAATTTTAATTTTAAAGAGTTATATGTGTTTGAATATTGTTTATATTTTCAGCCCTCAAAGAAAGTTAACACCCTTGAGACCCCTTAAATCCGTCGAGAGCTCAAACGTCCTCCCGTTGGTGGGGTCTGGAAGTTAGGAGAGGTGGGTGCCAGCTCAGGGGATCATGGTTCAAAATTACGCGGTCCATCGCCAAAAGCCCTAGTGTAGCTGAACAGTGTGACGTTAATATTCACTCACTCCCTCACTCCATAAATATACAAAGCTTAAAAATATAAATATTTTTAAAAAGTCTACAATTTAACCATTACTACATGCCGGTGAACCCATTGAAGCCGCGGGCCTCCCTGTACAAATGAACACTTACGCGCTGTCAGCAGTGCAGCAAACTCTAGTGAATTGTTGGAGCAAACAATGGCACACACCTGTAGCAGTGTTCCAATGATCCGCCAATTGTTCGGTTCGTCTCTGAAATACGGTTAAGGTGTCTATCATCCCGTTCTTACATAACCTTCAATGGTCCACTGCTGGACTTCCAATTGATCCGGTTCTCTAGAATTCGCTGTTCATACCTACATCATTGAGCCCCATACGAATTCTTAGAGCACAATAAGAAAAAACCCTTTCAAGAAAGCCGATCCTTGTAATACTATTTAAGAAGTAGTAAGGATATATTATCCATTGTTATATGGATACTAATTAATAACAAATGCTTATTTACTTTTTGAATAATTGTGTAAAATTGAAATCTAGATTCAAAATATGAAGATGTATGAAAAATAAATGATGCACACAGAAACCTATTACAATGATTTAATAGAGAAAACATTGATTCTTATAAGCACACATTAGAGGAACATTTAGTATAATGAGAAACAGAACATTTAGTACCATGAGGGAATAAAGCATATAATATAACATTTCAATAATTACACATTGTACCCATAAAATACAATAACTTCTTAGTTATTGTAGAACATATCAATGGAAAAACGTGAAAGCTTAAAGTTGAATATCCTTCTATGTCACAAAATCACTACAGTTAAGTTCACAAGCCAATATTCTAGACCAGTATATATATATAATTCTATAATTTTTTAAATTTTTTTTTTACCGTGGCACATTTTTAACGATTTTAAAATTTGGCGGCACACAAAGAAAATACATATATAAGTGCTTTTCTTTAATTTAAACTTTACTCGTAATAAAAAAAGCATTCTAATTTTTACTAAATACATTTCTAAAATTTGGCGGCACACAAAAGTGCCGCCAAATTATTAAAAAAAAGAAAAATGCATCCACTACATTTCAATTTGACCCAGAATACACACAAAAAAAAATAGTCATTTTAAAATTTTAGTCAAGTGCTATCCTACATTTTAAAAAGTTTCATTGTTTATATTAATTTTATGTTAAAATGTATGTACAAAATAAAGCAATTCAAAAATGTGATAAAAATGGTTATTTTCATTTTAAAACCATTTATAAAAAATGTTATATTTAAGTGTTTTCTCTAAATTTAATTTATCGAAAACTGGTCTATTAACCTTTCATTATGAATTTTGCTTTGATGCAAAATTGTGGTTTATGTGAGTATTTCAAAGTTCAAAATTTATATTAACTTTAATTTATTTGACACATGAGTAGTTTAAGATAAACAATTATTTTTATGCAATCATTAATGTAATATAATCAGAATCGTTTAATTGAAGGGTACTTCATGTGTATAAGTCTTTTATATTTTTACTTATATTTTTCCTGTAAGTAATATAAGTAGTAGTATAAGTAATTTTTCTTGTTGGCACCTGTTTCACGTTTAAACAAATTTGGAAATTTTGATTAAAAAAATAAGAGAGTGAGTTTGTATAATTCAGTTTAAAAGGTCGTTCCAGAAACTGTTTATTTTGCATCCATTTGTGAATTTCCTAAAATTCCGGGATGCTGTATAATTTTGCATTATACCATCTAAAATTTTTTTAAATACATATTTTCTTTCTTGTGGCGCTTCTGGAAGCAAAGGAAGCAAAAACTCAGAAATAAATGGGGCAATTAGTTCCAGTTGCTCATATAATTCTTCAACTGTGTACCATTTCAAGTTAGCATATTGGCACAGATCCCCCAGGCTGATTGCTCTTAACATAACACTATGTAATATGATAATCAGGTACCACTTCACTATAATCTGTCTTATATTTTCAAGTGTCTTATCTAAAACTTCGTCTAAACCGACTCCCATCGTATCGTCTTCTTCTTCTCTTGTAGTTTTCTTTATTTCACTTTGTTTTGTGTTTTCAATTCTTTCTAATTCTTCAACAATTTTTTCTTCTTTTTCCATTTGAGAATCTGAACAAAATTTACGTGATTCTTGATATTTCTTCGATCTCAAAACACACTCAGAGCACTGTAAATTCTCCCACATTTCCTCTACTGTAATCTGATTCTTACGATTCTTAAACCATTGAACAAAATACGGTTTTTGATCAACAAGGTCAAAACCGTACTTCAAAGCCAGGATCAACTTATTCAACTCAATTTTGTCATCTTTTTCTCTGTTCTTATGAGTTTCTGCCCCCACTTCCTTTCTTTCAGTTTTCTCGATATCAGTTTTTTCAATTTCAATCTCTATCGCTTTATTTTCACCTTCCCTCACTGAATCAGATGTCGAATAGTTAGATGCTGCATCTAGTTTCTCTCCGAATGTAAATCGCGGGGGAAACCAAGGCATTACGCCCATGCGCACAGCATTACACTTAGAACGATTCCTCAAATGGTCTTCTCTTTGCTCGGCACTGCTGGTCAAAACTGGTTCTAAATTCCTGTGCTCCTTAGTTAGGAAATGGTTGCATGTATGACGGAAAATATTATTACAACGAAGGTAATCTACGTTATTTTTCGTAATATTTTCAGAAACATGAAGAAACATTTTTGATATATTAAGTTGGTTTCCCCAGTAAGATAAAAACTTTAATTTGCTTCTTCTTGCGTTAAAAAACCGCTTGAAGCATCTGAGGCAATTGCTCCCACAGTGATAGCTTATAGGAAGTGATATCTCTCGAATTAAGAACCCCTTAAGAAAGATCGTTGAATCTGAAAGAAAACAGATTACCATTATCAGAAAACGCAAAAGATACATATTTACGAGGGCTATTTTTTAAGTAAGGTCCATTGGCGCGTATAGTTCCCTAGTTCGTGCGTACGCCGCAACGAGTCTCTGCCTCAATGGCAGCCTCCTTTGCGGACCTTCTCGCGCCATTTTCTGCTCTGTAGCAGTCGTGTAGGCTTCATTGTGCATCTTTAAAATATTTAAGGTGATTGAATCGCAAGCCAAGTGGGAGATAGGTCTGTTATCCGTTTTTTGACTGCAAGAAACATGTCGGTTGCAGATATTCATCGCCAGATAACAGAAGTTTAAGGCACTGAAGCAATTAGTGACAGCAAAGTTCAAAAATGGGTCAGGAAGTTTAAAGATGAGAGTCTCACACTTCTCGAACGACTCGGGACTTAATGGAATTTTTTGGATGGGAGGTTTTGGACCATGCACCCTACAGCCCCGACCTTGCTCCCAGCGATTTCCATCTTTTCCGGTACCTCAAAAGACAGTCTTGGAGGGAGGCGCTTCAGTGACAACGAAGAAGTGAAAGCGGCCGTGAACACTTGGCTGTCCAACCAGGTGGCAGACTTCTTTGAAGAGGGTTTTCAAAACTTAGTTCTAAGGTGTGACAAGTGCATTAATAAACTTGGCAACTGCGTAGAAAAATATGCAAAAGTGTGTACAATCCTAAAATAAATGTGTGATGGATCTATACGCGTCCTTCAACTAATCCTCTTGGGGAATCTTTGGGTTATCAATCACAACCAACCCTTTTGGTAGAAGAAACCGTGATATGCAGATTAGGTCAGTTATATATAGCATAGGTTTGCTAACTAGTGTGTGAGATAGAGGAGTATAGATTGTAAGGAATTTACATTCCTTGTTCCTTGTTGCCCGGTTAGAGGTGTAGGAGGAACTAAATGATCAGGCGATATGATGAACTTTAATAATTTATTTATCTTTAAATTCAACACAGACACAAATAGCACTCTATGTCGGATAAATTTGATTAATTAGAGCACGAAGGTGAGACAACATAGCGTGGGGATAATATATACGATCATGTGAATCTATCCTTACGATAACTTATACAAAGCTTGTTTAAGGAAGCGCGCTAATAATTTAACTCTCTAACTTCTATTTGAAATAAGATCACAGTACCTGAACTCTTGTAATTCTTTAATCTTTTAGACGTAGCTTTAAACACACCTCCAATAGTTGACTTAAGCACTTCCTCAAGATTCCAACTTCACGCGTCGTTCACTGTTTACGTATACGATTACTGTCGATTTGCTTGCTTCTTATATATTCACTTCACAACCAAGCTATCCTCATTTCACTTCCAATGTACCTCACTTCACTAACTCTCAAAACTCGCGAATACAGAATATATATGTATTAAACTTAATTTGCATAATCACGTTTTCCTGTTCTCGGAGAAAGTTGGTTGAAAAAAATGATGTCCCAAAAGGAATCCCCAAAGAGTTAGAGGAGCTGGGTCCGAGAGTAGGTCTAGAATGTTGCAAAGGTTTTTTGAAAAAAATATTGTCGTTATTTTTTTAAAAAACAAACGGACCTTTTACTTAAAAAACAGCCCTCGAAGTTTATTTTAAAGAAACTACGAGAAATGCAATATATATTATTGAAAGGTACGTTAAAAACTATAAAGCAAATGGGATTTTTACAGAATTCAATAAGCAATCAAATATTTTTATTTAGTGTTATTTTTAAAAATATTGTATTGAAAAACGTCGGGTAGAACGTAAAAGTCAAAGGCAGCTTTTTAAAATAAGCTAGCTTGTGGAGAATAGGAATAGTTATATTAGTATTTAAAAAAAACATCACATCTGAAAATTTTTTGTGTGTTTTATAGTTTTTTGTAGGAGGTCGAGTTACAGTTCTTTGAATAAATATTTCAATTACAATTTGAGAAAATCTATACTAATAAAAAAAAAAGAGTTTGAGTGTGTGATGTAGCAGAAAGATCAAAAACGCAAAATTTAGTACCCTAAAACTATAAGTAATAACGTTTTACACCTCAAAAAAAAATTTTTTTTTTTCGAAATTTGTTTTAAATTTTTAAAAATTAATTTTCAGGTGATTCTTTTTCGTAAAGTGATGCCATATGATACATCTGTCTCTGAAGTCAGTTATTCTTTACGTTTCTGTGTGGCAGAAATCTTGATAATTTTTGATTAAATCACCGTAGAAATGAATTTTTTTCGACAGTTGGAATCTAGATTTGACAACAGAGTGTTTATATATAGAGCCCTGCTTTGATGTCTTCTAGTGCAATTCTTATAAATTAAACGCATTTTACCTTTTTCAGTAAATACGTACTAAACTAATTTGGTTTATCTTTTTCAGATAAGCTTTAATTTAAATTAATGCTAATGATGTAATTTCTTTCGCAGTTCTATTGGCACTGCTAAAAACAGTTTTTTTACTTCAATTAACTTAAAAAATGTAATTCCGTTTTCAATTTATTCCTCAGCTAAAATGGTTGGAGTTATCTGCTTTAAAAAGTTTCCAGTTTTAGTTATAAATAGCTGAAGTTTAGTTACAATATACTTTAGTTACAAACCCGTTCTTCGCACGGGTTAAATTTTGAAGTAAATAAAATTCAGCTCTTTTTGCAAATATGATATATTTTATAAAGGGTAGAGCCATTGCAAGGTAGTGTATCCTAAAATTAAAAATAATTTTCTAATAAGTGTTCATATTGAAATTTGGCTCTTTACAGTAAAGAATTTCATATAAACATATATTTGAATGTAAGAGAAAAAATTAATACACTAAAAAGGTAAAAAGAAATGAAAGAATAAAAATATAAATAACAATTAAAAACAGACAAAGTAATAGCAGTAATATGTTTCTGCTATTGAGTGTAATAACCTGAAATAGATAAGCCAAAAGAAAAAAAAGTCTTTACATCGAACTTATGTCATCAGAAAAAGCCTTCAACAGGTAAAAAAAATGAATTAGTACAAACTAAATTTTAAAAAAATTGATAAAATAGACCTACATTGTAATAAATTATTAAATTAAAAATTTTCTGCAGCATTAAATTAATATTACATGAGGAATGAATGTAATACTATCTAACATCTGTATTACATTTAATATAAAATTTAGATGCAATACAATAGTGGAAAAATTAAATTAGTAAGAACCAAAATAAAAAAAATTATCCACTACAGATAAAAAAGACCTACGTTTGAAAAAAACACAATGAACCTAATGAGAGAAATAATAAATTTTGTTGATGAAAAAACATTTATTTTTTACATAAACATAAATTTTTTAAACAATACTTTTCTGCTATATTTTAATTAAAAATATTTGTTATTCTGTTTCAAAGAACAAATAAATGAGGAAATACAATGATAAATAATTATAAGTGATAATTGAAATATATATATCATATATGGACAGTATGATATGTAGAAAGCATATGATCTTCATAAAACCAAATGAGGAACATATCAGAAGCAAAGTTAAAACGTGATGCCATGAGACGTAAAATAACATTACATCGAATTATAAGGTAATCTAAAGAACATGAGAAAATTGCATCAAGCTGCATCTTTTTTCCTCAAATATTTTTGGACTACAAACGGTATAAATACAATGAAATAAACCATTAAATTAAATTCGTTAATAGCATAGTGGCCTACAGCTTCTACGTGCCAAGTTTCACACTTCTGAATTGCTTAATTTGGCCGGAATAGCTAAAATACACCAACACACAAACTCTTTCTTTTATAAGTATAGATGAATTGTCATTTCTTTTTTCAATTTAGGTTTTTCTAATGCATATTATTTTGTGAGAAACCAACTTTCTTAAAATCTTTCATCTTTCTTATGTAATTCTCAATTAAATTAATTCAATATATATATATATATATATATAAAGTACGTTTTAATTCGAAATTATCTTTTCGCTTTAAAACATATCTGAATCTGAATCGGAACTCGTATGATTATGCATCTATTGAAGATCTCATAATTCGGTAGCAATGTTAATTGTATTGTGTCTGTTTTTTAAATCTCGCTTATCGGCTTTAGTTAATAAATAAGATTTATTCCTGATAAGTTCCCATACCTGTAACTGGCGTCATGTCCTACAATTTCTATTCATTTCATGCTGCTATAAGCTTAAGAATTTAAACTGACTTTTCCAATTTTATGAATGGCTTTGAATTTTTAGAAGCATTTATCTGTAGTACAGTTTACGCATTGTACAAATTTAAGAATTGTATTAATTGTCTAAAATTCTTTTGATACTGTAAGAGTAACAAAATATTTAATTATACATCCCCAGAAAATAAAAATGCATTATTGTGTTGAAACACATTTAGTTCACATCTTACGCTTAGTAAAAGTTTAAACAGTTATAACTCAATGAAGAAAAAAAAACCCTTAGTGATTATGGATAAAAACATTAATTACCATTAAAATTATATATCAGGAAATTAAAAATTCATTGTGCTATTAAAATTCACATAAGATTTTAGAACTATAAATAACACTATTTTTTTCATTTGCTTTTAACATATTACTAGGCAATACAGGATTTGTCCTTAAAGTAATGAGACTGGAACCCGTGAGATGAGACCCGCTCTATGGACCACCATAGAACGGGCTGTCTGGGAATCACATTGACAGATGTGTATCGATGCCCAAGATTACTATTTTGAAGAATTTTTAGAATATATATCGATCGGATCAGTAAATTCTCTTTATCAGATCTAGGCTCATTATACTTTATGGACAAACTCAGTACTACTACTAAAACAAAACATCAAGAGTGACTCCCCCAAATGATCGGACATTTCAGAAATTTATGGGAAAAGCCTTGTAATTGAAATATAACTTAAAATGCAAAACTCTAAAAATTTTCCATATAATTTGCAGTCTATTATGCATACTAAAATCTAATGCATTTCATTCGCAAAGCATTAGCTCTTTTTTTGTTTTTTTTTTAAAAAAGGGAAATGTGCAAACAGACAGTTAAACAAAGCGTCACAAAAATGAGCAAGCATTTTCGAATGAATTCCTTAACAAAATTATCTCGTCTGTTGTTTTTTAAAAAATTTTACATTATGGTATTGTTTAAAATATCGTTTGGCTTACTTTTGATGGTTTACTTCGTAAAACTCTATTTTATATCATAAATGGCTAGTAATTATGAGGAGAAAATGAAAGACGTCCCAATGATTATTTTTAATTATAAATCCCTTAAAAATGCTGCTCAGTTTGTAGATCTATACAATTCGGCTCTTTACTTTGTTATAATGAGCTTTAGAAAAGATAAAATAGAAATAAAACTAGAAAAGTGGCCGCTCGGCGAAGATAAAAGACCGTTATAAGTGATTTAATGTCTCAAAAAGGTTGCGAAGGATTCAATTTTGAGTACTGTAGAATTTTCTTCAGTATTTATTAAAAAATTTTCCTCTTCAACTGAAACTGTTCGATAAGTAGCTGGTTTATATGGCTACGAGATGATATTTTTTTTTAGACTAATGGACATAAAACTCAAAACTCATGCGCAAATTTCAATATATAAATACGCTAATATCTTGTTGGAATCATGCGCTGTTTGGAAATAATAAAAAAATTAATATTTTCGGCTTTGATGGAAGTATAACAATAAGGAAAAAATTAAGAATTTAAACTGTAAATAATTAATTTGGAGTACTGAAACACGCGACTGGATAAGAGAGCGACCTTATACTTGGGAGTACTTATCAGCATCATGACTAAGTGGTTTCATATTTACAGGTGGTATAATGAAGAATTATATTTATTTAAGTAATTTAATTAAAAATTTTTAATTATAAGCCCAAAATTTATGAATAAGAAGAAAATATTTATACATGAAAACTTAAAATTTTTTTTTTGTTAAGAATAAAATTAAGCGCGAGTCAAAAAATTCCCGTTTTGAAATATCAAACTTTTTACTGAACACAGATCACAATTTCACTGAAATTGAAAGTGTCCGAACACTTTTAGGAGTCACTACACGTACGCAATACTCAAGTTTTAACAAAAAAAAATTAAGATTTATTGATAAGAAAATGTATTAAGAGTAAAATACGAAGCTAGATCAAATATAAATGAATTTTTTTTTAATAGTGGCAAATTTTTTTATATATTTTGTTACAGAAACTCTATGAAAATTTAAAATTTAAATATTCATCTTGCCTCATTTTATTCTTCCTATGCTCATTTACTTAGTCACTAGCGCGCTCAATAAGTGTACATACCTACAGAAGTTGCACAGTTAATTAATTACTAACCTTTTAATGAGAATGAAAAAGACAGTTCTCTATTGAAATTTCGTAAGAATATAATGATGATTCTACAAATTCGCAACCCTATTCTTGATGAGAGACGAATAACAGTAAAAGAAATCAAAAATAAAATGGACATAAGTTATGGAATGTTACATCACTGTAAAGTGGCTACCTGCAATTTTGGAATGTAAATTAATAAAAAAAGATTTGAATTTCTATAAAGTAGAGGTAACTTTTTGACACAAGTACTAACTTGTGACATAAGTTACGTGCATCATTACATCCTTAATGTTACATCACTGTAAAGTGGCTACCTGCAATTTTGGAATGTAAATTAATAAAAAAAGATTTGAATTGCTATAAAGTAGAGGTAACTTTTTGACACAAGTACTAACTTGTGACATAAGTTACGTGCATCATTACATCCTTGAAACAAAAGGAATGGTACGGAATGGTAATCCAAAAGGAAAACTGCTTCACTTATAGAAAAAAATCAAATTACCTGCTGGAAAAGTTTTTGCTGAAATTTCTAGGAGTGCACAGAATATTGTGTTAGTCAATTTTATTAATGATGAGTCAACAATTAGAGCAAAATATTACTGTTAGCTTTTGGAGGAGGTTGAAGCAGTGTATTGATCCAAAAGACGTTTCATTATGATCCGCTATGTATTCCTTCATCGTAACAATACAAGATTACACAAAGAGGAATAGCAACACTGGAGAAATAATAGAAACTTCCCTAAAGAACATTCGAATATCCTACCTATAGTTCGGACTTAGCCCCATTGGACTATTATTTGTTTGGATCCTTCAGAGAAGCATTAAGAGAAGATTTTCTCATCGACTAAAGTGGAATTTATGTGCAACTGGTTTCTTATGCACTCGATTTCTTTTTACCAAACAGGAGGCCTCACAAAACCCTTAAAATTCAATTTTTTCGATTTTTTGAAAAAAATATATGTTAAAGCCTCAACGTTTCTGAGCATTTTGCTACCAAAGTTTTGTTGATACGGTGAAAACTTCCGAAGTTATTGAGAACTAACTGATAAAACTTAAGCAAAAACTTGCATCTGCCACGCCCACTTTTGACATTCCAAACATTTTAATATTTCGCTTTTTAAATAAAAGAGTCCACACCTAATATGAAATTGATTCTGTACGGGAGTAGCATGATTGCAACTCAACTTTTAACTTTGCTTTATCTAAGCGGGATTGTTTATTTACATTTCGATCTTGGATTTGCATTCTTTTTCATTTGTAATTAAAAGCAAGGGAATATGGATGTTCCCTGCAAAAAGAGGTCATCTGAAAAGAGACCGAAGAATAACAAAAGTTCATCTTCGAAAAAATTACCGAGTGCACACAAGATTTCACAGGCGTTTGAAAATGATGTTTGCCTTGAATTTCAAGGTTATAGACTAATCGATATAAGCTTGTTATTTTCTCAAATTGAAAAATTACTTTGTTGCTCTGTATGCTATGGGAAAATAAAAATGAGTGAAAAATCAACTGTAGGATTGTCTTCTACATTTCTATTTACATGCAGAAAATGTAGCATTGAACAAAAATTTAAATCCTGTGAATTCATTGGTATAGAAAATATACCGGAAATCAATAGACGGTCTGTTTTGGCAATGTGATATATAGGTCAAGGATTGTCTTCTCTCGAGACGTTTTGTTCTCTTATGTATTTGCCAAATCCAGTGTCTCGGAAAGCTTACGGCAGTATTAATGCTAAGATAGCAGATGTAAGTGAAGCGCTTGCAAATGCATCGATGAAGAAAGCGGCCTGCTGAAGAAAAAATTATTGATGGCCCAGTAAATTCTGTTGTAGTTAGCGGTGATGGGACCTGGAAGACCTGTGGGAAAACATCTCTTATTGGAGTGTGCACTTTGATTGGAGCTGACTGCGGGAAAGTCCTCGACATGGAAGTGATATCCTCTTATTGTAAGGGATGCGACTCCTATAAAGGGCCAAAGTTTGGACTAAAATATAGTGTTTTTTTTTTTTGGCTATACAGCAAACTTCCTGCAGAAAAAACCATAGCGGGTCTGCTGAAGGAATGGAAGTCTGAGGAATACAGAAAATCTTTTTTCGATTGGAACAAAAACATAATTTGAAATACCAGTGGTACATAGGTGATGGTGACTCAAAGACATTTTCATCTATTGACGAAAACAAGCCATATGGGGAAAGTGTTCCGATTGAAAAATAGAGTGTGTAGGCCATGTCCAAAAGAGAATGGGTAGCCACTTGCGGAAGTTAAAAGCTTTATTGGGCAAAAAGAAGCTTTCCGATGGGAAAACAATTGGTGGGAAAGGTCGTCTAACTGACGCTGTTATAAGCAAATTGACGACTTATTATGGTAATGCTATTCGTACCAATTCCCAAAATTTGAATGAGATGAGGCAAGCTGTCTGGCTTGTGTAGGCTCATACATCCAGCACAGATGATGAACCGAAATATTGGTATTGCCTTAAAGGCAAAAATAGTTGGTGTAAGTACAATGTTTCAGTCCACAACAATGCAGTGAATGAATTTTATCACAAGAACACCTTACCAAAAGCAGTTTCTGAAGTGATAAAACCTATTTTTAAACATTTATTACACTTGAAATCATTAAGAAGGTGTTTAGGAGGGAAAACTCAAAATACTAATGAGTCAATCAATTCACTAATTTGGAAGTATAGCCCGAAATTGATTAGATCAGGAATTAATGTCACAAAAATAGCTGCATTTATAGCTGCATGCGAATACAATGATGGAAGTAAGAACAGAATTGATATGATGCGTGCTTTGGATTTAAAAATAAATAAAAGAAATATTTTGAATTGTGTGAATGTTGACAAAGTGCGTAAGTCAACGGCTAAGAGACAAGATTCCAAAACCTCCTTTGAAGCTTGTAAAGCTAAAAAAATTAAAGATACTTATAAAAATTGAACAATTTAAGCTTGCAGAGGGCAATATTTATGCTTCTGGGGCTTTTTGAGGCATACTGGTATGTTTAATTTTGTTTTTTGTTATTTTTTATCTTTAACTTCATTTTTCGCAAAATGAAAAATTTTGGCTTCCGCGCAGGATTTTTCAAAAACTATTTATCATATCAATATGAAACTTCATATACATGTTCAAAAAATAAGGTTCTTTACAACTTACACTCAAGAGCCAAAACATTATGACCACCCCTACATTTTGCAATTAACTCGCCTGGATGACGTGGAAGGGATGTGATCAGGTAGAAGTGGTATGTAACTGCTGCTGGAGAGTCTGAAGAATCATTCTTTCACTTACTTCTGTGTGTAATGGGAAAAGCTGCGGATCTAAGCGACTTTGATAGAGGGCAGATTGTAATGGCTCGAAGGCTCGAAACAAGTATTTCTGAAACTGCACGACTCGTGGGTTGTTCGCGATCTACAGGTGTTAGTATTTATGCAAAGTGGATGAATGACGGTGAAACCAGCAGTAGACGACGTGGTGTTGGACGTCCACACGCTATCAAAGAAAAAGGTCGTCGGAGACTGTCTGCATGATGAAGCAAAATCGGAGCAAGACAGTGGCTCAGCTGACGCCCAATACAATGCAGGGCCAAGTAGAATAGTATCGGAGCACACTGTTCAGCGGACACTGCTGGATATGGGGCTACGCAGCAAACGTCCCACTCGTGTGCTTTTGCTGACCAAGCGTCATCGCCAACTGCGCCTGAGCCGGGTCCGGGAACATTACGACTGTTCCATGGATCAGTGGGAGATAGTTGCCTGGTCAGATGAATCACGGTTCGTCATTCATCACGCCGATGGCCGTGTCAGGATACGCCGTCTTCCAGGCAAACAGTTGCTCCCTCGATGTACAGTAGGTCATACACAGGCCGGTGGTGGCGGTATTATGCTTTGGGGGACGTTCTCTTGGGCATCTCTGAGACCCGTGGTTGTGGTAGAGCAGACCATAATTGCTACAGGGTATTTGAACATCATTGTGGACCAGTTGCACCCTTACATGGCCTCTGTTTTTCCATGGAATGTTCCAACAGGACAACGCCTCGTGTCACAAGGCTAAAATTGTGTTGGAGTGGTTCCAGGAACATGATGCTGAATTCTAGTTAATGTCCTGGCCGCCTAACTCACCGGATCTTAATCCGATTGAACACATTTGGGATTTCATGGGACGGCAGTTCAGACTTCAAAGACCACCAATTCGCAATATCTCGGATTTGCGTGACCGTTGCTTAAACATGTGGTACAATCTGTCTCCGGCCATCTACCAAGAACTTGTGGCATCCATGCCAAGGCGGGTTGAAGCTGTGTTTCGCACCAAAGGGGGACCAACTCGGTATTGACAGGTGGTCATAATGTTTTGGCTCTTGAGTGTATAGAAAAAAATTTCAAACAAGTTTTAATAGAATTTTTTTTATTTGTGATTTAATTGAGTTTTTTTATAAAATTTTAAAATTTTCTTCATAATTGTATTTTAAAAATATTTTTTTTTCTCTAAATATTTAAAAGTTAGTATAAGTTCAAAAGGGAACATATTTATACCAAATAAAATTAATTTTGTAAATTTTAATCAATTTTGTACTTTAGAATCCTGCGCGGTGTAAAATACTAATTTTCATATTTTTGAAAAATTGCCAAATTTTTATTTCTTTATAACTTTTTAATTTTTTATTCAAATTTTCTGAAATTGTGAGAAAGAATGAACATATATGGGATACTCATACTCATGTGGTAAAAATTTCAAATTATTGTTTTGTTATATTGTTAAGTTCCATTGTTTTAAAAAAGGATGTTCTTTCAAGATTACGAATAACTTTTAAGAGTCCTGAGACCTTTAAAAGAAAATAGATCTCTCAAAACACCAAAAAATTAAAAGTAGGAATCTTAAAGTAAGATATATAAAAAATAACTACTAATACTTCAAAAAGATCTTTTGAAAAAAACATCTCGTTCATATTTGATCCAAATTCGTATTTTTAGAGGGGAAAAAAAATCAAATCCTTACTTCCATTCTGTGCTGAAATTATCGGGAATTCAAGCCTCAGTGGTATGGGCAATCTTTTCATCTTGGCAACCTATTTGTCAACCTTTTGTGAGAAAAAAAAACAGTTTGTAAGCAATAATATAAGAGTAGAACACAATATTTATCCAAAGTTACCATGAAAAAAAAATAGCAAGCATTATTTATTTTATTAAAAGTTTATTTACATGATAATCATGACCGTATTGTGCTAATCCCCCACCACACCATCGTGAAGACGTTTTATAACTGCAGGGACTCTCGAAGCAATTTATTCTTTAATTATTCAATGAATGATTGTAGTTTCTATTTTTCACGTAATAAACATAGCCTACTTATTAAGGTTTTGTACAGCCGAAAAACGGTGAGGTATTTAACTTCATTCAATACTATCAAAATCAAATGCTTATCTTTGAATAAGGGAAAATGTCTCTCTAGGACATGGGTGGCCAACCTTTTTGGGAAGCATGCCACAATCCGATCAAAAAAAATTACGCGTGCCACTCTTCCAACTTTTTCACCAAACTAAAAAATATACAAATGTGAAAAAATAGTACTTATAGGCTTATTGTGGGTTATTTACACCAAAAACTTTTTTTTAATGCAAGTTCTATATAGTGAAAATGTAAAAAAAAAAAGGTATAACAAAGAAAATAAAAGTAGAAACTTATACTTTATTGTTGATAAATTTTTACAGGATCAATCAGTTAGCTTAGGTACAAAATAAAAATAAGTAAGTTGAAACATTTAATTTTGAATGATTATTAAGAAATCAGTACTTTCTTAATGTGGCTTTTGAATTTGTGGTTTTTTTACTAAATCATCTATATTTGGATTAGTTATTGAAGATGCTAACAAAATTAAGAGGAAGGCTATTATATGGTTTCTTCTTTACATTACAAAAATGGTAAACAATCAACACCTTCGGAAAAACCTTTTTATCTGACATCACATTGAGAGCCATAGCTAAACCTTGCATAGCTTCAACAATGCAAGGGGAAGCTGAAATTCCAGTGGAAATCCGAGATGTTAAAAATTAACCACTCCCGAGAAAGGGTGACTTTTTGGGCAGATTCTACCGTACGAGAGAGAGAGAGAGAGTTTATTTGTTTTTAGTCTCACGTTACTCAACATTTTTCTCGTAACGTTACAATGCTGTGGAATTGTAAGCTTTGGAGCATGATCTAATTTTTGGTATTATACTGAAAAAAATTTTTGTTTAGCACCTTTAAAATCTCACGCTGAAAATTTCTGTTTTTTACATATTCTCTTTTTGATAATTTCCTATTATAATTAAATTAATTCAGTAATATTTTCATAACATTTTTGTAATTTTTCAACAAGTCTTCGCGTGCCACAGTTGCGACTCCCGTGGGCCACCCCTGCTCTAGGAACAGAACCTGCTCTAAAATGATGGCGCCATCTATTATTCTCCATTCATAATGATGAAGACTTTTCCTCTAGAAAAATTTCATAACTGCAGCGACACACTAACTAGTTAATTCTTAAATTACTCTATAAATAGTTGTAATTTTTTCATAGTTAATCTGCAAAGTAAATAGATTCTAAAAAGGCCCTTTAAAAATATACATTATTGCCGTTTTTTATGATGGGATGAAAGGTTTAGTGTCCGTTTATAATAGTTAACACACTCTAAAAAATCTTGCGCGCTTTATTCAGCTAAGCTATTTTAAAAAGTTCGATGATAATAGAACATTTTTACTAGGCATGGTTTACAGTTTCTCTTCTGAAAATACAAGAAAAAATCGTAATTTTGTCGTGGATGTTAAGATATTGAACACGTTTTGCTAGATATTATTCTCTGAAACAAATTAAATAATAAATTTACATATAAAAATATTTAAATTAATGATTTCCTTATTCCCTTTTAATACCTCTTTACAATAAAAAAAAGTATCTTTTCTACGATACATAATGATATTCCAGACTGGTCTTTTAAAAGATACTTTTGAACAATGGTTTGAAATGTACCAAAATAATGAACATTATCCATGAACATCTGGAATTTCCTTACTTAAAAACTGAAAATCTATGCTGATCTTGGAAAAAGATTAATAGTTTATAGTATTTCAATGTATAGTTTAAACTATTTCAAGATTGGCTTAATTCAATATTGCAAAGCTAAAAAACAAAAACATTGGAAAAAAAAGCATTTTTTCTTTGGAAAATAATCTAACATTTTAATTTTTTTTTCTTCTGAAAAATGAAATTAACATTTTTTAATTTAACAGAAGTATAAAAAAAAATTTAAATAGGCGCATGAAAATAAAATTTTTTTAATTTAATTTAAGAAATTTACTTTATCTTGCCACGTTTAAACCCCTTTTCAAAAAGTATATAAAAATATTTTTTCTTAAAGGAAAGAAAATTAAAAGTAGACAAGTTAACATGTTAAAAAGAAAAGAAAAACATTTAATTTAATTCGAATGATTACCGTGAATTAAACACCTATTACAAATAGAAAATACATTTCTCATGCAAATTGTTTCTTTTTAGATTTATAATTTATTCAAAAAAATTTTTAATAAGCACGAAGCAATCAGAAAGTATGAAATAAAATACAAATTTTTAAAGAATTTTTACCGGTTATTTTTTAATGCAAAATTAAAGTTCACATATATACCAGTCAAAACATTCATTTTACATTTTCAAATTTCTAAAATGGCAATTTATCAACTGATCGAAAAAATATTTTCAAATACATAACTACATTTACATCAAAATCATCAATATATATTGACGGAAGTAATTTAATTATTTCAATACAATTGGTTTCTCCCCCAGAGGATGTTTCAATGGACAATATGGCAGAAAGTGAGATTCACATCAAAATTATAGAAACATTTGAAAGGTTGAAATTGTAAAAATTTGAAATATTAAAAAATAAATCACTAGATTAAGAAGTTCTAAGAGTGTACATATTTTAGAAATTAAAAAAAGTCTAAGCATAAACTAATTTTTACCTTTGATTATTGAAGATCAGGACAACTGGAATTTACCGGCTTCTATAAACAATCCCAGGATCAGCTGTGAGAACTGCGCTATTAAAGCAACCCACGCTTCATGCTCAAACGATGCAGATTTGTTATTGACTGCGCAGCTTCTTGCAAAACAGTTTTCTTTCACTGCGCATGTTCTTTCTCTCCCAATCATATTAAACCTAATTTATTTATAGATTTGAGGGAAGTTTGACTTTTTTTTTAAAGGATTGTTTTGACGCAACACAAAAATCCTGCATTAATTCGGACTTGATTGCGGGATTCTATAATAAAATTCGCCTATTAAGTTTTTTTGCAGGCTTCCCTTTTAAATTGGTTGATTTGATAAAATAAGAATAATTAAATTTAATGTTAATTAAAATACTTGAACACGTTATTTTAGAGAGGTTAAGGTTTTTCTTACAAAAAAACTTATTAAACAAGTATTTTAGTGGATTTATACAACCATCAAGGTTAACAATCTGCCGGAATACCTTATTATGAATATATAAGGTATGACTGTATACCTTATTTACCATATAAAGAATATCTTATTCAGCTCAAGATAGTAATGTAACTAAGAAGAGGAGGAGGAATATTCCATAAACTTAAAACAATAATTAACACGAGGAATAAGTATGTATTTTAATTACAGATATATTCAATATTTTACACGATTTTACTGAACTAACTAATAAAACTTCTCAAAATATTCTTCGAATATAATGCATAACTAATGTGTTCAATTTTTTTCATCTTGCTAATTCCAGGGTTCGACTCAGTGTTTGATGGAAAAGACTTGAAGGAAAGATTAGAATTTTTTTAAGTGAGTGTACATTCACATCGACTAGGATAGAAATTAATATTAACACTAGATTGCCCAAAGAAGTCATTTTGACTGCTTTTTAATTTCAATTAGAAAAACAATTACGTATATAATGACACAATTTCTAAGAATTTTTCAGAATATATTTTTTTCCAAATGAAGTAGATTTTTTTATTGCTAATATTTACTAATAACTTGTTTATAACTGTAAATAATCTAAAAATATATTAAAAATTAATTTTAAACCATTTTTTTTTACACATTAGTTATTTTTTCACAATGCAGTCAGTCATTTTGACTACTTTGGGGCACAGTATAGGAAAAACTAACTTTCAGTCTTTCTAGTGTTAATATCAGTGGTCGGTTACTATTTTTTGAACAGTAAACCAGTGTTAGAAATACTCCAAAAGTTTTCTCCCGGTGTTTAATAAACATATTTCTAAAACATAGCAGCGAGGAGCAGGGAAGGGCTATTGGCTACAAACCGTGTAATTTTGTACCATGGTCAAGTGGAGCCATGGTCCTGTGATGAATCCACATCACCGTATAAGTTAATTTTGTTAACGCCCAACCAAACACAACTCAACACCACAACCCTCTCAAAAATTATGTATGGTAAAATCCGTCAAATAACGCGCACATTATTTTCAAGCTGCATTTTTTAATTTTTAAGTACGCACCCCCTTTTTTTACGAAGAAACCTGGAATGTGCGCGTGCAATGCTCTTGAAGTTCAAGATCCTAAGCTTTTGAAAAATAGTATACAGTTATACCTCGGCTTACGCTACCCCGACTTACGTGAAATCGGAGTTACGCGATTTTCAAATCGCATCGATTCATTCTTTTCTTCTCCCCCCCCCCCTTTTTATCACTGAAACTCAGGCGGAATCAGTACTAGATCCTGATGAAACTGGTAGTATGATTGAAGAAGTTATAATAATAAATTACCAAATATATTTAGAAGTGGATAGTGATAACGCTCAAAAAATGCTGGGTTCCCACAATCAGGAGCAGACGATGAGCTCATAGACATGCATGAGCACTAACAAGACATTGCAGAATTTGAGTCTTTAGACCCAGTTCAATCAGAAGATCGAATGACATTTGGTAATTTGACAGAAGTCCTCACAGTCTAATTGAAAAAGGGTTACAAATTTTAGAAAATACATATTCCAGCGAAGAACATATTTTTTCAACAAAACGAGTGTAATGAGGGACTATTCCTACTTCCCTCATACCCCCCCCCCTCCCTTGTCTTCGCTCGAACCCGGCTAGATGTGTGGGGAGAAATAATTGATCAGTCGACATGATTCACTAAAATTATTTTATTGTCACGCTTATCAACGCAAGCATAATAACAATCCAACTAAGATAATTTAGATCAATGATTAGAGCGCGAAGAGGAGACCAGTTAGCCTGGGGATAATATTTACGGACATTCAACTAATTTCTACGATAACCTATACAAACTCGTTATTAACTCAGACGCGCATAACCATTTACTCTCTAACTTCTATTTAAATAATACGCACAATACCCGAACTCTTGTCATTTAGAAGTTTTACAGATGAGGCCTTGAACACTAATAGCTGTCTTGATCAGCTCACATCCGAGTGACCCTCACTTTGGATATCTTCAATTCTCACTTTAATAATCTTAGATTCTCATTTCAGTAACTCACGATCCTCCCTTCACTAACTCTCAAAACTCGCGAAAACAGAATTTATATAATAAACTTAATTTGCATAATCACGTTTTCTTACCTTCGGTGAAAGTTGGTTGAAATAATTATTTTTCTAAAAGCAGTGCTTCTCAAACTTTCACTATTTGTGATCCAATATTCAACCATAATTTTCATCGCCTCCCCCCCCCTTCATTACAATAACAATGTATTGAATTCAATAATACTTTTCTTTGACGCTAGGGCTACAATACTACCTTAACCTCTTAAGTGCCACCAGCGTATATAAACGTTTCGTTCACCAAAGCTTTAATTACCCCAGACGTACATATACGTCTTTTCGAAGTACAATCTTTTCTGTGCACTGCTATCCATATAATTATTCCGAAGGCTTTAGAATGCAATAAAAAGACAGTGACAGTGTGTTTGCAAAGAATTTACGTATATATTTCTGAGAATTTGCTTATTATATATATATAATTCCTTTTTTTCCTCCCCCCCTTAACACATCACATACGTGTGCCCACGTGGAAAAAGGTTGATTTGAGGAGCGAATCGCGTAACATTTTATTGGCAGTTGATTGTAAACCATCATCAAGGTAATTGTTAATTTTGTATATAATTTTATATATGACAAGCCCATGGGGTCACTGGTAATTATTAAACTTCTTATAGTATTGTTAAATTAATTATGAAATACATTGTGCAGTCTGATACATTTGTAAATTTATTATATCGTAAATAAGTAAATGCGCATTTCATTTTTTTACTGTGTAAAATGTACTTCATTTCTTTATTTTCAGTAAATTAAAAAAATCTTTTGTTTACGATTTTTTAATATGCTCGAGCCTCCCTTGTAGAGTTATCACGCTCCCCTAGGGAGACGCGCCCCACAGTCTGAGAAACGCTGTCTTAAAGAATCCCCAAGGGGTTAGTAGAGCCGCGTATAGATACATCACACAAAGAACCAAAAAAATTATTGACATGCCAAGAGAAAATTTTGCAGGAGGGAAGAAAAAAAAAATCTTTGAGCCGGCAGACTACTTGTTAGATTTTATTAAACCTTCTACATCAACGATTTTGTATTTGTGTTATCTAAGATTTAACTAAACCTTTTTTTTCTTCTAAATTATTACTTTCTTTAGTCTCCGGCCCCAACTAAAAATGACTTATATGTATTTATATGCGAAATTATATCCCGGCATAGGCGTTTATCACTCAATCCCACCTATCGCGTAAGTTCCAGGTATTTCCTCCAAAGAACTCAAATAAAACTAACAGATTTTATCAGTAATTAAATTTTAGGACGCATGCTTAGGTGTATGCTTAAAATTACTGGTTAAAAATAATGAATACTCAAAATTACTCGTAGGCTTAAAATTATAGAGAAAAGGTCATTAAAAAAATTCATTCATTTTAATATAAAATTATTTTTTAAAGTTGAAAATGCATGTATTCTTGGACAATGTTTTCCCCCTTGTTTTCCTTGTAGATTTATTTTAGATATATAAAATAAATAGATATTAATTTTCAAAAAAGTATGAATATATATATATAGTTACTTTTTAAAAAAATAATGTATAGTGTTTATGAATTTAAAATTTGTTTCATGTGGGTTCTAAAGTATACTAAAGAATGAATCTATATTTAACGAATTTTTCACATAACGATTTTTTTGGGGGGATTTAGTGACTTCATTAAGGTATACGACTAGTTGCGACAATTTTTTTTTTTAAAAGATGGAGATAGGTGGATTTTTTTTGTTGTTCGTAGATTTTTTTAAGTACATTTAAAGAAAAATATGCTAAAATTAAGAAGAGAAAAATAAATTATTATAACTAAAGTAGGAAAAAATTGGGAAAAAATTCACAACAAATAACATAAACGCGGTCCATTCTGCACCAAAGGTTTATGAACAAATTTTCAATTCTGATGTGTTGCTATGTTATTCATTGTTGAAAGGACCTTCAGAATAAGAGATATTTTAATTTTTACAAAAACTAGAGCTCTTAATCTCAGTTACTATATGAAATTGCTTAAAAAAACAGTGATTATATTCACATAAAGGACTCTAAATTTTGTAATAAAACAGTGATTGATAAATCTGAAGGTTAAAACACTTCTACTATCATACAGAACTTACACAAAAAAATTTAGTTAATTGTGTTCAAAACTTTTTTAGCAAACACTGACCCCGTTTGATTACTTTCAAAAAATCACATTTCGAGTAAAACGCGTTTTAAAGTATGACATCTTGCTGAAAGTAATGGCATCTGCTTTTACTAAAACACTTGTAGTTTTTGTTCTAGTGAACGGAAAATAATAAACTTGGTATTTTTATAAAGCTAATAAGATGGCCTATAAAATAAAATCCTAAAAATTGTCAATTTTTGGCAAAATTCACAATTTTAGAGGAGTCGGATACCTTAAATAGAGGCCAGACTGTATTTCGTAATACATAATAATCATACAAATTAAACTTTAACCACTGTAGATGGATTTCATCACACAGCTGATGTGGAAATATCTTTAGAATTGATTGCGTGAAAGTAAAAACGGAAATTGGAACACATAAATTTCTATAAGCATTGGCTTAATTGCATTCTTTGCCTTATTACAGATAAATTCATTCTATGAAAAATCCGATTTTATTTCATCCTTTTATCTTTAGAATAAAACAGAATGATGAGAATACTTAGGGAAATAGGTTGTAGTCCTTGTGACTGTGCAACAAAATTTAAAGCTTCAATTCTATAGGTTTAGAAATAAACAATTGAATTGCGATTGAGAAACAAAGCTACTGATGGAATTTTTAATGATTCCAAATGACGGAAAGGTTCTTGAAAAAATAAACAAAGAACACACAAAAAAAACCACAAAATTTTGTTTTGTAAGAGAATGCTTCAAAATGGCCCATTAAAAAAGAGTAGTAAAAAGATTTTTGTACTCAATTAAATCACCGAACACAATTTGTCCTGCTGATGTATGTATTATAAAAAATTATAATGTAAGCACGGGTTTTAACTGGGAACATTACAAAGCAAAATTTCATGTGTATTCGTTTGCGATTATACTCTCATAAATTTGAGTGAAATGAAAAATGATCTTCAATCAAATGAAAACGACTAGATGCAAGCTTCAAGAAATGAAAAAAAAAAACCAGGATAAAATTTCCGGATTGGGAAAGAGTTTAGGATATAATTAAATTTCAAAAACTAATATTAATATGTCACGAAAAAGTAAGAGAAACTCTATAAACATAAAATAAAAACTCAGGATAAATTAATATAGATAAGAAAAGCACACGAATTTTTGAATCCACAAAAATAAAAAAAGGGTTCAAGATGTTTATGGAATAAGAACTGTAGAGCAAGAGTATATATGCAACCATTTTTGCTTGTAGATCCCTAAGCCCTAACTTTAAAAATATAAACCCTCACATACAAACACGTGATATATTCACTATTTGTGCAATGATCTTTAGTTATTAGCCTCAAAGGTTGAATATTGAAAGGGAAATTGTGAATAAGATTGTTTGGAAGGAATTGTACTTTCCATTTTTCAAATTATATTTTCGTTATTATTCAAGTTATATTTTCATTATTATTCAAACTGTTATTTTTCCTCCTCCATCTCTAAAAAAATTCTGTACTATTGAAATATTCAGTAGTTTGAATAACTTGTATCTAAAAGAAAATATTGTAATTAATATAGCTGTAGACGCATTAAGTCAGTAATTTAATTTCTAAAGTTCCACGCTACTCATCAATTTCTCCAAATCGTCCCCCTTTTTATTGTAAAGAAATTTTTGTAAATTTGATTTATATTTTTGTCAAAAACTTTAAAAACTAACTGGTGTGGCAAAATGTAAAATCTATTGCTGGATGTAGCATTTGTTGCGGGTATTGGTCAGGATTGACTGTCTTAAAACTTTTATCTTTAATCCAAATCTTCTTTTAATTTCTTAAAGAAAAGTTAACTCTAAAATTTTTTTTTTTCCCCAGCAGCAGTTCATTTGATTCTTTCGAAACGTTTCTCTTTTTAAACGCAATAGGAGGGAAATTGACATCGAATCTCATACTCTGAACCATGGTCAAGTCACAAGGACGACACCTGTGAGCTCGTACCCCTCTTCCACAACACATCAACGTGAGGACTTTGAGCCTCGCCAGATTTAATGGGTATCAGTCTCTTCTACACGGTGGGTCTTAACTCTTTCATGCATGGTGGTACATATGTTGTACCACTAATTCTTATTCGTTTATTGTGTGGTTGTACATAAAATGTACCACTTGTTTGAATGCCTCAGAAATGGATGCTAGATGGTACATTCTCTGCACCACCACAGAAGTCAAATCCTAGCAAGTACTCAAATTTCCAACAGCTGTCAGAAGCTAATTGTAGGCAATGGGTTTATGCAGTAGTTCATTCTTTGATCAGCTGTGAGTCTGTTGAGTGGTATTTTTTGGAAGTGACTGTGTTGTGTATTTTTAAGTGCAAATGAAAGTGATTCTTGCGATATTTGATACAAATCAAGTAAGTACATATATTATGTAATTAAATAAGTCAATATTACTATAATTAGTACCTCACATGTGCATTGTTAGTGTGAAAATGTGAGAGTTCAAAAAATGTACCACCACGCTATTAAAGGCCATCTTCTTTACAAATACAAAATGCATTCTGCTTATTTTTTTCACAATAATAGACATATTTATTGTGCCAGATAAATTTGCTGTAAGTTACCTTTTTTTAAATAACAATAATATTTATTAAATAATAATACATACAAAATTATACAAAAGTCCTGGATGAGCTATAGCTCGTGTTCAGGAAAAAATAAATACAACTAATACACATATTATATAAATTGACAAAATAAAAACTCGGCAAAATTAATTAATGTATATAGAATAGAATATTTAAAATTAAAACTAACATTATGTAAATTAGAACTAAACTAAAATTAAGCTTACAGCGTTAGATTAGGAGAAACTGAAAATGTTTTAATATATAAGATGAAGTGTATATATTTATTTATTTTCCAACTATAAAATAACTAAAATGTGTTGTGTCTGTGCAAAGTTCCATTGTGCCTAGGGAAGTAAAATCATGTTTCCAGAACTATCATGCTGCTTGAAGAGTGTGGTGGTACAAAATATGTACCACCTATTTTTTAAAACTTTGAGCACCCTTTATTTGAAAAAGTGATTAATATTATCAATATATACCAGCTTTTGTACAATAATTATAATTTTGTGAGATTGATCCAAAATATTTGTTATTATTTCTCTCTAGTGCATTATTTTTGTTAAAACCTTAACCCCTTAGTAACTACGGTCTCATGATCTGCTTACTATTGAAAAGTATATATGTTACCGTTAAAATGTATAATTCAGTTATTTCATAGTATTTCATGAAATAACTAGTTAAGTCAGTTAAAGTATATAACAGATGAAAATTTTCATACTTTATCTAAGTTATTCTATGAAATACCTAGGAATTCTCTAAAAGGATAGACCATTAAAGTGAAAAATAAACAATTTCAAAGATATTTTATAAATTAATTGATCGTAATAGCTAAAATCTCTCGAAAAATACATTTTATCTCTTTTTCGGATGAATAATTGATAAATAATAAGGGAAAGCGTGTAATATAATTTATTATTGCGCATATTGCTAACATTCGTTAAACAGAAAGGGGAAAAAGATTATGCCACAAGAATAGATTATATTTAAATATTATCAACAAAAATACATGCTGGGAAGAAAATCTGTTGCTTCATAAAAAGCATTGTGTAAACTTTTTTTAAACAAAATTATAAGAGAATATTATTTTAAATTTTATGAGATACTTTTATTTTACTTTTCATTATTTATTACAGCAAGGATTGCTGTGATGACACTTTGGATTGGATTGCTTATTATTTTTGAAACACTTTTTACCATTACACATTTTTTTTACGCGAGCACTTTTTAAATCCTTGTTCAGTACCGCAACTTTGAGCAATTGCAAGAGATCGAAGTGTTGTGTCAATGTTTTGAACTCTTTAATGGAAATTAATTCTCGCTGAAATATACTGAACTCTGTTATCTGAAGTACAATTGTTTTATTCGGACATCTCTAGTTCCCGGAAAAATCCTTCCTAAAGCAGCTAGAACCAGTTCAAAGAACTTTCGAGTGCTGTATTTCATACTTTAACGATCAAATAATCGCTATTCTATAAAATACCTAGTTAAATTGTGCGCGCATAGAATTCAATAATTTTATATACTTTAAATGATTTGTCTATTTATTTCATGAAATACCTAGTTATTCTATGAAATAACGGATTTCACACTTAAACGGTAACATATATATTCGCTTTGCTGTATTAAGATACATTTATCTGGTAAAATTAAAAACATATCTCAGGTCCTTCCTTTTTTTTAAACTTTGAATATAGCAAAAATGAAGAGCACATAACTGTCTGGAATGCAAATAGAACAAAAGAAACCGCTTTTAAAGGCCATGGGAGCGAAGAGGAGAATATCAACGCTTCTGTACTTTTTTTTTTTATGAATACTAGACCTAATGAACTATGCACCACTGAGACTGTCACCTTGAAAGCACTGATGCAAAAAAAGCACATGCATCAGTGAATTTATTTCATGATCAACTGAGTAAACAAAAGGCATTCACATTACACTTTTTTTATTTCTTGTGGGAATCAAAGAAGAATTTGTCTTCTAATGTTTTTATTCTCTATGCGAAATAGTTGAATTCTGTGAGGAATCTGCATTCACAACAACAACATACTTTAGTTTATTTTCCCTCGCATCAATCACGTCTTTGAACAGCAATGATGCCAATAACTTACCATTCTACTAAATAAAGGGTAACCAACTCAAATGACCTCGAGGGCCAATTCAGAAAAACATTATAAAACCGCGGGCCGCATATAAAAATATATATCTTTATATTAGATTTGACTCATTACAAACATTTATTGGAGTTAGAAAATTTAGGGCAGATTGATATATTATTATTGTTTTCATTGTTTTGAAGTATACAAACATTAATAATAATAATGCAATGATTAAATAATGTTTAATTTATTTAATTAGTAAGATATTTGTTTCTCATCTCTTTCACTTAGTTTTTGTACTTCCATCTCAATGAATATATCGTAATGAAATTTACGTATCGTAATTGATGTTGCAGATTTTCGTCCGTTAAATTTGAGCATGATTTATGTTTAGTACATTTCAATTTCGAAAAAAAAAAAAAAACAGGTTCACAATGACAGAAGCAATGTGGTAAAATAGAAATAGTTGTGGGATTTATTTGTTAACATTTTTTTATAAAAACAAAAATACTGTCCAAAATAGTTGAATTTTGTAAAGTTGTAATCAATCTCGCAGAGATCACAGAGATTGTGGCATGGATCAGTGGGGGACCGTTCTCTTCTCACTCATATTTCCCGGTTCAGCCTAATCAGTGATTCTCGCAGTACTTTAATAAGAAGAGAACTAAGACCGCTACCAGTGTCAGAAAAATTGACGATTACGACAAAGGAGGCTTTATGATCTGGGAAGGCACCATGTTAGACTGTTGCTCATACACAAATGTCTTTGATAAAGACTTTGGGACTGCTACGAGATGTACGAATGAGATCTTGGATCCCTATGATCGCCTTTTCAGGGGAGCAGTTGGCTCTAATTTTATTTTAATGGATGATAATGCGAGATCACTTTATTTCTGGGAAGTGAGGATATTCGCCGGGTGGATTGGACTTCAACCCTATGCAGCATGCCAGGGATGCTCTAAGGAGGGCAACTGCAACTCGTAACCTCCCCTCAAGGCCAAATAACTCGATGCTTAAGGAGTGGAACCATTCGCAACAAGAACACATTAACTCTCTTATTTTCAATATAAAATCATGATGAGAGGCCTGTATATCTGCAAGAGGGAACCATACCTTCTATTAACCCCATACTTTGTTCTATTCTGCATCCGCTGTTTCATACCTTCGGACTCCGATGAGTGTTACGTTCGTTTTTGTGGGCGTAGTAGGGTGTGAAGTGTAGTGTTGAAGGGTTATTATTTGTATTATGTTGAACCTAAGAACAAACCAGATTTCATTTAAATCTTTCCAGAAGCTCTAAAGATAATTGACCAAATCTAAAAATTCTTTTAATTTTAAGCACCTGTGAATATACTTTTCGTTTCACAAGATTTATGTTTAGTATTTTTTTAATTATTATTATAGATCATATTTCTACGTAAATACTTTTGCTTAGTATATCTAATTATAAAATATCTATTTTTATTTTAAAGGTAATATTTTTGTTTTGTTTATTATTTTTTTAAGTATTTTTTGTAGCTATTATAAACTACTAGCTAGCCAAAAAATAAAGTTTTGTACTTCAAATTTTATTTGCATTTTTATTAATGTTTCACTTTTTACTCTTATACATGTAGATTAGTTTATAACGTCAACGTTAAGCATAAATCAAAGAATGAAAAATTCTCTAGAGGGGCGGCACATTAGATCTTTGCACGCGGGCGGCCAACACCTTAATATCTGCCCTGTTCAGGAAATCCTTTTATTAATATCAATAATGTTATCACAAAACCCATAACAAATTTTGCTATTCAAAGTCAGATTTCATGCATGCACGTCAATTATTGTAAGAGGAGTAACATTTTAAAATCACTTCATGAATTTTTAAATTTTTCTGTAACAAATTAAATGGTTAGCTTTTTATGGTTTTTTTTAGCACAAAGATTTTTTGCATAATACATATATATAAAGGGCAAATAGAAAATTTGTTAAAATCATTAAATTAAAGATTTTTTTTATACATATAAATCTTACCCCATGTCCCCTTAAATCAATTATTAGTGAGTCACACTTTTATGTAAGTTAATACACCTACAAAAGAAATAACGTAGGGCCTTTCCAAAGCTATCTACTAAATGTTTAAAATTTTTAACGCAGAATCAGTTGGCGAATTATTTGTTTTCAATCTCTGTGGACGGTTAAAAAGTTAATCCCTTGTAAATTAGCACGTGATACATGCTATAAAAATTTTCAGATGGCCAGAGTACCATTTTTACACTGGTCCTGGTTGTTATTGACCATATACCTTACTTATACAACAAGTTTTAAAATGTTTATCTATTTTCTTGTGACGTGACTAAAAGTGCAAGTTAATTGCTTGTACGTGGCCGTAGTACTCTTCTCCGTACGTTTGGTTACTTCGGATTTCTGCGTGACTTACTGACATCATATAGCTTAACATAGAGTACATCTTCCTTTTCCATTAAACAGTACGTGGGATTCATCTCATATTAATTAACCCATACAGAGGTTTTTATTGGTTAAGAGAATAAGGAATTATAATCTTTCGACTTATTCCATGTGATTGGGTTCTCATTATCTTTTCTGACTTATACATTTTAAAACTACTGTACAACCACACTTCCTAATAAAAAGATTATACTTAAAATTGGGTTGACATTTTCATTTTATTTTAAAAATTTTTTTAAAAATTTATTTTTATTACTCAAAAATCGGAGTATTAAACATAAAATTAAAGCAATATTTCTCTATCTCAGTGATCTTTAAACTATTTTTCGCGGAACTCGAGGGTTCCACGAGTCAAAATAAAAAATCGAAAATGAAACTATCAATGTGCGCACGCAAAATGGATTTACGTTTTTTATAAGCTGGATTGAAAATCCATTTCATTATTTCAATAAAAATCAGGATTTATTACTGATATAACAAGAACGAGTGATTTTTTACTGCATTATATTTTTTTATTGATTTTACAATTTTAAATAATGGAAAACATTATTAAAATTAACATTTTTAATAGTTTTAAGCATTTAGCACAACTTTAAAATTCGAATGAAAATACTAGTGTTTTTCCCGTAAGTTGAAGTTTTCCCATACATGACTGTATAACAGGGAATTTACTTTTAGAGTATAGTAAATATAAGAAGCACAATTACAGTTTTTCGATTACATTTACTCAGATTCTTTTAGTGGGAAATTATCGTCATCTACACTACTATTTTGATACCCAAAATAGAAAAAATAGGAGTGAAACATACCCTCTTTGAGAAACACGATTTTAGGTACTCTAGTGAGGTAATCTATTTTGCATTCATGTTTACTTTTTCTTTTCGAATTTTTATTTTGACTTGTGGAGCACCTGGATATGCTTAGTGGAACACAGTTTGAAGACTGAAGGTAGAGGTCGTATTGGCGTTGTGAGAACGCGCTGGGGGGGGGGGGGGATGAGACGTGGAAGGACAATCACCAATGTTTTGAGAAACAGAAGAAACAAAGGGGTTTTGCACTTTTTTTTTTATAGAAGCAGTTGTGCACGCACTACAGATCTTATAAACAACCTGTGAGATCTTGTCTTTTTTTAAAGTACTGGTGCCTAAACATTCGCATACATCAGCGCATTTTTCCCACGATCACCTTACAAAGACAATAGGCATTAGCTTCTAATTTGAAAAAAATCTGTGAAAAGGTTTGGCTGTCTTTTGTTCGAAACAGTCCAGAAGTCAGGAATTTGTAGTCAAAACAAACATTTCTCAGACTAAAGTCACCCCGTCGAACCATGACTATTCTGCAGGCAGCAATTACACTACATCTTGTTTTAAAAATAATAAAAAAACAGATGATGATTTGTTTTTCAAAAAAGTTTCCGGTAAGCTGGGTCCCCCATGTGAAACAAAGCATTTTAATACAAAAAAAAGGTAATAAATTTATATTTGATTCCTTAGTTGAGTGCTTCTCAAACTTTCAATATTTGCGACCCAGTATTCAATCATAATTTTCATTGCACCCCCCCCCTAGAAACAATAACAATGTTTTGAATTAAATAATACTATACTTTGACGCTAAAGCTACAATACGACTTTAACTTCTTAAGTGCCACCGGCATATAAGTAGATCACAAAAGTGTTCGTACACTTACAATTTCCCGATAAAATTTAATGTTTTCGACTAATAAAAATTAATATATTGGAATTGTAATTTTTTTATGATATCTGCAACTTGTTCTTAATGGAATGACATAATCAATTTTTAAAAAATAGTATAACTATTATTTTTAAAAATCAAAAAGCTACTGAAAAATTATGCCACAAAAGTCTTCGTACACTTAACAAAAATTCAGCATAGCTTTAAATATTGTATTTTTTTCTTCTTAATTTAGTACTTAGTAGGATATCTTTTAGTGTCTACAACAACTTTTAAACGCCTTGGCATAGATTTAATCAGTTTTTTGTAATTTCTGCATCGATTTTCCTCCATGCTTCTGTGATTATTGTTTTTATTTCCCATTATGTGCTTATATATCATGTTTTCCTTTTTTCAAATCAAATTCTCACCAAATATGTTCTACTGGTCTAAGTAAACTGATTGAAGAATTTAAAATTTATTTTTAAAATATTTAAATAGAGTTCATGATTCACATTACACCGTCAAAAAATACCAAATTACCTAATTTTGAGGTCGACTTACACCCCCACGCAAGAACAAATTTTTTTTTATTGAATTATATTTTCTGAATAAATACAGTTATTTTGCATTTCTAATTATAAAATGTCTATTTTTATTTCAAAAGTTGTCTTTTTTGTTTGTTTATTGTTTAATTAAAGTATTTTGTCACTATTATGATATATAGCTGGTCAATAAAAAAAAGTTCTGCACTTAGTTCTGTATTTACATTTTATTAATGTTTTGCTTTAATACAAGTAGATGAGTTTTTATCATGACAACTTTAAGTTTTAGTCAAAATATGAAAAATTCTCCAGAGGGGCGGCAAATTAGGACTTTGCACGTAAGCGGCCGACACCCTAGGATCGGCCCTGGTGCCAGAGCCTGATGAAGCTGTTAATTTGATCGAAGAAGTTCCGATCTTGTCAGGAAAATAAATTTAGAAGAGGATAGTGATGACGTTCAAGAACTATTGGATTTTCACAATCAGGAGCTGACAATGGATGAGCTCATAGAAATGCATGAGCAATAGCAAGACATTGAATAACTTGAGTCTTTAGACCTTGTTCAATCAGAAGATCGAATGACGGATGGGAATTTGACAGAAGGCCTCAGTTTAATTGAAAAATTGTCACAAATTTTAAAAAATATATATTTCAACGAAGAACGTGTTTTTCCCCAACAAAACAAGGAATAAAAAAAATATTAGCATGCTACGAGGAAATTTTGCTGGATAAAAAATCTTTGAGCCGGCAGACTACTTGTTAGATTTTATTAAACATTTCGCATCAAAATAACGTCGGTTTGCGATTTTGTATTTGTGTTATCTAAGATTTTATTAAACTTTTCTTGTTCTAAATTATTATTGTCTTTCGTCACTGGTTCCAACTAAAAATAATTTATATGTATTTATACTATGTGAAATTATACCCCGACTTGCGCGAATTCGATTTACGCGGTTATCACTCAGTCCCAACAATCGCGTATATTCGAGGTATTACTGTATCTTTTTAGGCGTTGACTCATTAGGATTAGTTTTTATCTTTTTTGATAGTCAATGTTAATAAAAAATCAAATCAAATCATGATACGATACTTGAAATACGAGTACATTGGTGTTCAAAATTAAGAGAATTTTCAGATTTGGTTGATTATCTCTAGAATGATTGGACAGATTTTAATAAATTTTGGTTTGCGATTATAGTTGATATAACAAAAAAATAATAATTCAACAATTATAATACACACGCATAATCATACTTACAATAAATCGGAGTAAGAAGGTATGAAACAGTGGCTGTAGATTAAAAAAAATGGGTTCATAGGGGTATGGTCCCCTTTTAAGATATGCAGGCCTCACACCTTGATTTATACTGGAAATAAGGGAGTTTACGAGTTCCTGTGGCAGTAGGTACCACTCTTTCCGCAACGCAGTTTCCAAGCCTTGGATGGTTCTCGGAGGTGAGTTGCAAGTTTATCTTCCCAGAGATTCCCAAGTGTGCTCTGTACGGTTGAGGTCTAGAGATATCCTTACTTTTTAAAAATTCGTTGACTAGATGAGCTCTATGTGGCCTCGCGTTGTCATCCATTATAAGGTAATCAGGGCCAACTACACTTCTGAAAAGGCGAATATAGGGCTCCAAGATGTCATAACCATACCTCATAGCGGTCGGTGCCTTTTTCAAAGACATGGAGGTGTGTGCGTACATCCAGCATGATGTCTGCTCGGACCATCAAGCCTCTGCTGCCATTATGGTTGATTTCTCGAACATTGAAGGACAGGTAGTGTACTCCTGGTTCATTCCATATCAAAGTACTGCGATAATCTCTGATTAGGCTGAACCTGGATTCATCAATGAAGAGAATGGTCGCCATGATTTATGCTGGCATCTCTATGATTCCTGCTCCATTTTAAATGAATTATCCTGTTCACAGAACTGAGCGGAAAGCAACCAACATGTCTTTTTACAAAAAGCTCTCTATATCTCATGAAGTCTTTTAGATAAACAGTCACTCTTGAAATTCGGGTTATTGTGGCCGCATATACGAGTAACTCGCAAGAGAGCTGAGAAGCTGTGGATCTCAGTTACCCCTCACTATGATGGACAAATGGAGATCTTCTCTGGTTGAAATGGATCTTGGACGACATTGCCCAGACTTTCAATGAATCCTGTAACCTAAAACTTCCGTAAGTTGAACACGATGTGGGGCGTTAAATTGAATTCTCCACAAATTTAGATCTGAGACAGGCCTCCTTCTAGCCTACCTACAATCCACCACCTCATTCCATCATCTAAACGTTGGTGTGGTTACTCATTTTTACTGCATGAATTTTAATTTTAATTTAACCGATTGCTGCAAAAGAAGACCAAGAAATTCAGTGAGGTGTGCTAGCGAACAAAATGCGAGTTTTGTAAGGAGCGCTAATAAATACTATTCCTCTACTAGGTACGCCCCCACACACGGATACGCAAACGTTTTCGACGTACAAGATTTACATCTTTATTTCAAAGCAATATTTATACATTTCTTTCAATTCTTAGTGAAATTCGATAAAATATGCTAATTCTCTTAATTTTTGAACACCAGAGTATATCCTTTATCCCCTTCCTCACCCAATTTTTTCCATTTGTTCTACTGAAATGCTTTATGGATTTTCCCCTCTTTAGATAATATGCATATACTAATTTGACTATAAATGATGCCTGGCATGTTTAGAAACAAAGGATTGTTCAGTTTAAAAATTGGTTTCTTGGTAAAGATTATATATCATCCCGTTTATTTATTCCCGGTACCTTGAAAACAACTTTTATTATTTTTTTTCCATAAAAATTCTTAACTCCAAGTTAGAATGTATGTAACCATGAATGCGTAACTTAAATTTCTACTTCATTTCTTATATGTCTGAACCTGGTTATAGTTAAGTACTATACTCGTGTTAAATAATTTCTATGATTCAAGAAATTTTTCATCTTTTCAGGAATTAGAATGAAGCGCTGGGTAATTAAACTAATTATTATCTTTTAATGTTGACTTTGAAATTCTTTTTCAGTGATTTATTTTATTTGTATGACGTATTTGCATGTGTATTTCCAAATTAGAGACTAAACATTTATTTATTTATTCATTTTTAGATTTTATACAAATGATCAACTCCAAGCCCTTATGTTGATAAACCGGATGCGTACATTGAAGTTTGTGAATTTGTAAAAACATTAAAATTAAAAAATAGTAATATTAATTATTATTACTAATCAGTATTTTTTTCAATTTAATTTGAAAATTAGAATCGCTGAAATCATCCGTGATTTGTACGTATACTTTGATAGACCTTAAGAAATTCTAAAATTTCTTGTTAAATTGCTTAAAAAATATATATATATAACATTAATATTTTATTCCTCTTTTTCAGTTTTCATATTTTTCACGTAATGACTATTCAAATGAACAATGATTATAAAAAGATAAATTTAAAAAAAATTTAAATTAAAAAAAAATCAAATAGGTTTCTTATGAGTATAAAAAAACTTGTTTTATACTTCAAATTTTAAATAATATATTAATGTTTTATAGCTCATTAATATAGCATATTGTAATTCAACATCCTTCCTTACAACACAGGAATATAAACACCTTAGTTCCAAGGATTTGTTTGAATTGCGAATTTTTTGTCGGTATAATGATAATTTGTTTCTAGATAACAAATCTTTAAAGAAAAATATTTAAATATTTTTCCTGACGAAAAAAAAATGAGAGAAATTTTGTTTAGGTTGTGTGTGTGTGTGTGATGAAACAGTTTTAAAAAAGGGCGAGTATAACTACGTAAGACAGAACTCGAATTGAAGCGATTAAAATAATGATTCTCCGCCATTTTGATTTCCCCCCTCAATATAACTCATCTTCATTTCAAACTGAAAGTACGGCTAAGATTTGCTATCGGTTAGACGAGATTTGACAAAAATAGCCCGTATCTATGGAAACAGCCGGGAAGGAGCCAACAGGTATTGATTTATTAAATTGATTGTGCGTGGGCATACTTGTAGCTCTCCCAGTCTGGGGATGCAGCAGAATCCTGGTCAACAGATACAGGCAGAAAATTGAACGAGAAAGAATAAGGAAGCAGGAGAAAAATTATTTTAACCGGGGAGAAGGCAACAGGTATGATTTGTTAAATCGATTAAATGCGTGGACACTTGTAGCTCTCTCTGTCTGGGAGGTGCGGTAGAATCATACCAAACAAAAATGGGCATGAAAACTGAATGAGCAATAATAAGGAAGCAGAAGAAAAATGATTTCAGGTTATTAATGAAGAATTTGAATTTCAAATCCCTCCTAATTCAACACAAAAAGCCTTTTTTAAAAAAATAAAAATTTGGTATAATGATGATACTAATTATTTATTCTCAATTAAGGCAAATACATATTTATTAATATTTGTCTACTACTTTAAGCTTCTTTTAATTACTTTTATACTTGTGCTTAATAATTTCTGACCCTGTTATTAATTTTAAACCTCTTATTAAAATTACATATTTTTTTTATCTAAATGGCTTAAGCTCTTCGAAGTTTTTGGTGTTGGGTAAAAGTATATAAAGATCATAACCTCCCTACTGAAATCTTCTGCTGGATCATAACTCCCCCACTGTTTCCAGAGGGGGGAATCAACAAGTGTATCGATTTTATGGTGACTCACGCAACTCTCCCTTTCAAGGAGTGCAGCATAATTCTGATAAACAAGTATGGACACAAGAAGCTTGTTTTGAAATAAATCAAGAAAAACAACAGATGAGAAAATTACACACAGTTAATTAGTAATCAGAATTCGACTTTTAAAGATTCTCTAATCCCATTTTTTCATTCCAATTCATTAAATACAAGTAAAAAAAAACTGGATCTCAATTATGAATTTAAAACCAAAGAAATATAGATTTATTGTTTTTTTTATTTTGACATTTTTTTAAAAAAAATTCCTTAGTTAATTTATGTATTTTTGGATATGTTTTTTTTCTTCTATTTTTGAATTTTTGGTTTACTGAAATTATATATTTTACATTTTGCTATTTAAGCAATCCGAAGTATTTGGAGATGGATGAGTGGGGGGGGGGGACATGTGTGGAGATCTCCTCAATTCTACTTCCGTAAATTAGGGCAACAGAAATGAGAAAATTTTACACTGGCCCATGTAGTTTAGGGTGCAAAACTGCTCCTTAGCATGCAGAAAACTGATTTAAAAATACCACTAAATAGTTTTTTTTTAAATGTACAATCATTAATCTTAAAACTGATATATTTTTATTTGTTTGATAATTCTAATTCACTTTTGGTGAATTCTCGAATTATACATAATTTAATAATTTAGCACTTGATGGATTCCAGATTAAAAAATAATAAAATGAAAAATGGAATTTTTTATAAAAAAATAAAGTCTGTATTATTATGATTGTTAAAACTACGTATTTTATGTTTCATGATTTAAGTATTTCAGACCAGTCGAAAAGGGATAAAAAATAGATAATAACTGTGGAAAATAAAATGGGAGATAGCGTCATACATCGATTATCTGAATGGATTTTAATTGGTCATTTGTCATTCAATAAAACTAAACACGATTATAATTCAACTACTTCTTGGCGACTGTTCTCTACTTAGAATCTATAGAAATTATTTGCATTCTATTGCAAAGAAAAAATAATTTATTTAATTTTATTATTTAGCTATAGAGCCCCTTAAGCAAAAAAGCTTACTTTAAATTGTTTTCCCTAGTTTTTATGTCGTTATGATCTAAGTCATTTGCTAATAAAAATAAAAGTTCATTTAAGACATAATGTCGAACTACTAGTTCATGATAGTTTAGCTTCGACCAGTTTAAATGCTTAAAAAAAGGTAATAAGTTTAAGAGAAGCTATTTTTAAAGTGAATATAATACTCAATTTAAACCCTACAGAAGTAAATTTTTATAAAGTTATAACATTGACATGTCAAAACACGAGTAAAGTCAATCATTGTTGTATATGTTGAGGAAAGAGTATGCCGATAGATTTGTTGAGGAGCAAACATTGCTTTTTTTTCTGCTGTGATCACTGAAATTTGCTTAAGTGGTATATCGAGAGAAAATGCAAAACAAATCAGACGAAATCCTAACAAATAAATTATACTACAGATCTTTTAAAGATGTTTTAGACAATATCATGCTTAGCGTGTATAGCAGGGGTGGGCAGACTTTTCCGGGGTACATGCTACTTCTAATTTTTTCAAGGTGTTGCAGTCCACCCAGGGACGTAGGTGTAGTGAACTAAAAATAAATTATTATACAGTCGGACCTCCATTTTACGAACCTCTATTTTATGAATTCCTCTATTTCTCGAACTTTTCCTGGAACCAAGAACATTTTACAATTTTCTTCTTAAAATAGCCTCCAAATAGCGAAATGCATATTCTGTTCAAAGAAATTTTCTCAAATTCGATTGTTTTCCTCCTTTTTTTTTTAAATACCTTATTTACTCAAATCTAAGCCACACTTTATACCCAAAGTTAATGCTACCGAAAATCAGATGCAGCTTAGAATAGAAGGAAGAAAATATGTGTTGGATGGGGTATTTAGAGTAATTACATCTTCATGCATGTATTTAAAATTTTTCATACTGATAAAATATAATTAGAATTATTCTCTTCTTATTAGTTTTCCTTTTAAATTTGCTTTAATTTCGTAAAATTGGATATCGATAAACCACTTAGGGACTATTTTTCAATTTTCACAAAATCTGGGGTGTGGCTAAGAATTGATGGCGGCTTAGATTCGAATAAATACGGTATTTCTAGACCTTCGTATGATGGAATGATTATTAGGTCTTAGTGAAGGTGGTCACCCCAAAATATCTTGGCGGTCCACCGGTCGAGGTGTCATTATATACGTAATTGTTTTTCTAATTGAAATTAAATGCAGTCAAAGTGACTTCCTAGGACAATCTAGTGTTAATGACACCCTTTCTTAGAATTTTTTAGAATTTATTTTTTCCCCAAGTGAAGTAAATTTTTTTATTGTTAATATTTACTAATAACTTGTTTATGACTCTAAATAATATTTAAAAAATCAAAAATTAATTTTAAACAAATTTTTTTACACATTAGTTATTCTTTCACAATGCAGTCATTTTGACTGTTTGGGGGCAATATAGGTATGTACTAAATTTCAGTCTCTCTACTGTTAAGTTTAAGGGTACATTTCATCCGCAATATAAACATTTAAACTAATGGGTATATTTAAAATTTATTTACAGAGCATTATTTATAAAAAAAAAATGTAAGATAAGATTTGGATATCAAATTTTAACTTTAGGTACTGAATTAAACTAACCGAAAAATGAAATAAAATACTTGATATAAGTAAACGATATTGTAATCAACAACTAAAAGAATAGAGTTTTTGAAAACATGTTTTGAAAAATCTTATCCCAGCATTGGAAAACGTTTTAGTCTAAAACGTTTTCCATCATTCTAACACCTTTAAAACTCAATAATATCTCCTATTTTTATATGCAAGAAATAATTAGAATTGAAATAAGAAATGATAATAAATTTGTTTATTCGCATATTGATGCTCTTCAGCCTGTGTTGGATTTCTTACACTGTAAACATTAAAGGTATTTTAAAATGACAACACACATTTATTTTTAAAACAAAACAACAAAGGCGGAAATTTAGGGAGGGGTAGTCAGAATAACGTACCTTTGAAGTATGTCAATCTGTGTGTGTGTGTTGTCCATACAAAAATATGTCCTTCCTTCAATCTATTTTCTTTATTTCCTGTATTATATCTAGAAGGTCCCGGAAGGTATTACGTTACCGCAATTTCCTTAAGAAATGAGTGTTGCAGTTTTTTCGAAAAAGCGGCAGGTGGTTTTATGTTCTCATCTTATATGCTCATTGTTGAGGGAAGCGTCCATATTTCCTTCCCCATGGGTAAGGAGGCCCTTTCTTTTGCTGACAGATTTGAGCACATAAATGTAAATAGTTCCCTGTCTTACTCCTTCCCCCTTCTCCTCCTCAGCTATTTTTTTCCCCTGATATTTGGTGAATACGTACTCTTTACAATGTTCAGTGTGAGGTACAGCGGAGTTCGGCCCAAGGGGTTTTTCTTTGTTGGTGATTTTGATCGCAAAGGTAAATACTTTCTTTTACTTTTTTGCTTTTTACATATACACTCTAACTCAAAAATACTCAAACTTTTTTCCCACCGGGCCATATACATATGGCAGCTATTTCACGTGGGTCGTAACATGAGGATTAATGGAGGGGGGAATATATGATCTAGAAAACATTAGACATAGATTTGGACTGGTGAAGGAAAAACATAAATAAACAATAATGATTTTTAGACTCAGGTTAGAGTTCTAAATCATCCAACAATAATTGTTTTTCTTCTGATACTATAGTATAGTTGAAGAGAATTATATTGGTAAATTCTTTCCTTTTCATACTGCTTTAACTCGAATAGAAATCATAATCTCGTTAATATTTTCAAAAATCTATTTGTATTAAGTGGTAAAATGACACACAGGCAACATTATATTTTTTAAGTATACCTCTTTCGTAACAAATCAAACAAGTTGTTGATCCATGTTTGATTTTCACAACAAAATAGTCAACATCCCCAATTGTTTTGAAACAACCTATTTTCTTCGAATATTTTTTACTTGGGTAAGTGAGTGAGTGAATATTAACTTCGCACTGTTCAGCTACACGAGGGCTTTTGGCGACGGACCTCATAATTTTGAACCATGGTCAAGTGATGAGGACGCCACCTGAGCTGGCACCCCCCTCTTCTAACTACCAAACCAAAGGGAGGACGTTTGAGCTCTCGACAGATTTAACGTACATCGCTTCCCTGCGCGGCGGGTCTTTAGTGGTACTGGGCTCGAACTCGTGACATGCCATCCATAATCCGATACCTTGACCACTCGGCTACCGCGGCCGCATTTTTTTTTACTTGGGAGATATGAGGAATAATTAAAACTCAGTTTCACCCATAAAATAGGTTGCTCTACTCAGCTCAGTTCAGTACAGTAAACGCATTCTTGTAACTCCATTGTTATTTGTTAAATAGAACCGTTACATCATACATAGGAGAAAAAATATCTTACTTATCGTTCCCGTACGACATCGATAGCAAAATTTATAGATTCGATGCTTGATTCATAGAATTTCAGCTAAATTTTTAATATATTGTTCTTAAATAATTGAATTTTTTAATGTAGTGGGTACTGACCGCATGTTAAGTATCGCTGCTCTAACTCGTTAAGTTTTTGGAAAAAGGGTCGTTTTTCTGTATAAAATTGTAAGCTCTTGAATATATATATATAAATCTAGTTTTTTGGTTATACCTTTTCAAAAAGAAACAGACATACTTCAATTGAGTAATTGTTGTTCGTTTTCAAATCTTTTAAGGTATCCGAACACGTTCGGAGTACTTTTTAACAAAATAGCATACTAAAACATTATAAATGCTCTTTTAGGACTCAATACCAATAAATATTACTATTTAACTATCAAAATTTAAAATAAATTACCTGAATTTTACAAAAATCACAATCATAAGTGAAATTTTAGCAATATTTTGGAAAAACTTCAAAGCCGTTAGAGAAAAAAGTAATAAACATATATTAGTAAAAGTATTACTAAAACAGATTAGATGCATTTATCTAGAAAATGTACTAAAATTTTAATTTTTTATTAAAATTTGAAAATTTTAGAGCTGATTGAGTAAACATTATAAGAAATTTTACATTTTTTATGAGACCGTTATTTAAATAACAAGCCATAACTCAAAAAATATTCATACAATAAGAAATATTTTAGTACATTCTCTAGAAAATAACATAAGTATCAGGTTCAAAAAGTTTTATAGAAATACATTCGTAATATTTTGAGTTATCAGACTTGCCATGATAGATTTTGAGCAATTTAAATGCCCACTTCTGGTAGATCAAAAACCCACTTCCGGTTTTTCTAAATTTATAAAATTGATTGTAACTTGGCCTCTAGGTAGTGTAGGAACAAAACAAAGTATGTTTCGTAAAGTCAAAAAAGATAGCTCTATTCAATAAAATAAAAAACAAAAATATCTGTCTTGCTGAATTTGGTAATTTTCAACGTGTTCGCATACCTTATATATATATATATATATATAATCCTATTTTCTTTTCTCAAAGAGAATCTGAGCTGCAAGAATTCGTTCTAAATGTTTGGCTGGCAATGATTTCACAAGCAAAGAGCAAGTTAAATTTTTAAAGAAATTTAACTATATTTTGTGATATTTTTTTCAAAATTTGTAAACATTTGGCTAACTGTACAAAAATATATTGAAAAATAACACTGTAAAAAGAGTTAGTGATTGTGAAAGGAACTTCAAAATTGTTTAAGCACAAATGTGGTTTCTTTTTATTTGTTGAAAGGGGGGAACTTTTTCACATCTAATAAGCGGCCTTAGAGTTTTATGATGCAAGAAATCAAAATTACAGGATAAAGGAGGAAAAAATTGGCCAGGCGAATTTCTTGTAACGAGTAAGGAGAACCTTTTTTTCATTATTATTATTCTAGTTGTTTATTTTACTACTATTTAAGTCACGGCAGAAAAGTTCCGATTTTTCTTCGCACAAAGGCTTTGTAAAATAAGAGCAATAAAACTAAATGCGTTGTCCCTTGAAATTATGCGAATGATGGGGTCGAAATAATTCTATTGGAACGCTCCGAAAGGTTTTAAAAAAAAGTGAAACATGCCTGACTGGGGAAGAGAAAGTTAAGGGAAATTTGATTCAAAGTCATCCGTAGAGGTCACAAAACGGAATTGCTTTATATATAACTGTCGTTTTTTTAAAACTAAATTCCACAAAAGGAAAGGGGAGGAGTGGATATCTCTACGCATTTTCTGGTAATGCTCTTAAAGCAAAAATAAAACATACAAATGACCATTTCCTTTCTACATCTGTCAGATTCAATGATTGATGACGTAATTGTAGTGTATTCTCAGCAGGTAGTCTACCAAAACTCTAGGCTCACATTTTCATGTGAAGACCTTCAGGGAAAAGAAAGTGTATACAATCTTTTTCTGTAAAGGTAAGATACGAGGTTTAAAATTACTGTGAAATTCGTTGAAATAAGTGTGGGGAAAAGGAAGTTAGCAGGTAGGACAACAATAAAATTATTTTGAAGTTGGTTGTAGATTTTTTTTTTTTTTTACCTCAAGTAATAACAGAAAAAGACCCCTTTAATTTGTTATAATACTTTCACGCGAAAATATTTTATTTATTTTCTTTCTTTTGAAGGTCTCAATAAAACGTTTAAACATTTATATTGGGTTTATAGTTTGTATTATACTCATATTTAAGAACTGATTTGCTATAGCGCATTTTTACAATAAATTTATAGCAATATATTTTTTAAAAGAATAAAGTAATTCAAGAATGGTTTGCTATATATATATATATAGTAAGAATTTATTTCAGGGAAAATGAATAGTCACTTAGCACATATCAATTTGATTTGATTTAAAAAAAAACTTCATTTAAGTAATTATTTAAAAGAAAAGACAAGACTTTTCTTTGTTTTTGTGTTTTTATTTCTTTATTAAAACACTAAACACTAAATAAGCTTCAACCCAGTTTTTTTAACGGTTTTCTATGCTGTTAATTTTTTTCGTATTAGTAATATGAATATAAAAAGAAAAAAAATCGTTGAAACCTCTTAGTGTCGATGAGAAATTTCTAAGTACCTTAATTTGTCTATGATTATTAGAATACTTTAAAAGTAATCCAATTGATTATTTAATTAAAAACGAAATTTCTGAGATCGCAAATTTTCGTCACTAAATCTTTTTCTTACAAAAACTGATTTATTTAAAATAGATAAAAAATTTCAAACTTTTCCCCCATTACGATACATTTGAAACATTCTTAGAAAAATATTACATATTAGTTGAAGTGTCAAGCTTAAGAAATAGTTTTGCAGAAAGGTAGAGTAACAGAAATTCCTAATAGTAAATTCTGCTAAGAAATTTGTTTTAATATAAAAATAAAAATCAGAGCAGAATAATAAATTAAAAATTGTAAAATTTTTAAAAAATGTGCTATCAGTTTCCATTGCAGGGGGGAAAATACCTGCAATGGAAACTGATACTTACTTCTTTTTGAATATAAGTTTTATTTACTTATTTTTACAAATGCAGTATTTTATTTTATATTTGTATGAAAAATAGTAACTTTTAAGTACATTAAACCTTCAATGCATTTAAATATCTATATTACCTTACTTAAAAAATTTATTCACATTAAATAAAAACAATCGAGGTTAAACATAAAATTTCCATTAAAATGTTTCAAAATGTTTCAGATTTTATACCGCACTTTTTATGTTATCGTAAGAGAAGAGTAAGAACTTTTGTCAGTTTTAAGTGGAATCACTTTTCTCCTAAGTAGTGTTTATTCCCGATATAGTCTGATGCCTAAATGCCTTTCTTCATCCGCAGTCGTGAAATACATCTTTCAAGGAAAGGGGGTCTAAAAATGATGGCGTCAAAAGTTAGGGAATCCTTCCCCCTTATAAAGACTTACTTATAAAGACATAATTCGGGCAGAAAATGTCGATAATTTAACTTCCATTTTAAAGTCCAATTGTATAAATTCACTCGTTAGTTATTGATTTAATGCTTTGAAGTCTCTCAAATGAACTATTTCTTTCTTTTTTTCCCCACTGAAATTTTATTCTGCCGAAAACATTTGTACAAGTTCGGCTACTATATAGTACATTATTTGAAAATCAAGTATGGAAAATAAGAAAAACATTTTCAAGTATTATTGATTTTATTTGCTTTTTCTTGACATATACCATTTCGTTGTAGATATTACGTTTTTTTTTTTTTTTTTCGCCTTACTTTTCTGATTAAGGTATCCGACAACTTTTTTTTTTAAGAAATGAAGATACGGGGATATTTTTGTGGTGTTTAGATTTGTTAAGTACATTTTAAGAAAAATATGCTTAAAAAAAGAAGATAAAAAGAAATTATTATTACTAAAATGGGGAACAATTGGTAAAAATCTACCAAAAAATAGCATTAACGCGGCCCATTATATACCAAAAGTTTATGAACAAATTTTCAATTTTTAAACTCTGATGTGTTGCTATGTTGTTCATTTTTGAGATGATTTTTAGGATAAGAGATATTTTAGTTTTTACAAAAACTAGAGCCCTTTATCTTAGTTATTATATGAAATTGCTTAAAAAACAGTGGTTATATTAACATAAGGGGCTGTAAATTTTGTAATAAAACAGTGATTGATAAATCTGAAGGTTAAAACACTTCTACTATTTATTACACATAACTTACACAAAAAGTTTCAGTTAATTATTTTCAAAACTTTTGTAGCAATCGCTGGCCCCGTTTGAACATTTTCAAAAAAATCACATTTCGAGTAAAACGCGTTTTAAATGTATGACATCTTGCTTAAAGTAATGGCATGTGCTTTTACTAAAACACTTGTAGTTTTTGTTCCAGTGAACGGAAAATAATAAACTTGGTATTTTTACAAAGCTAATAAAATGGCCTTTAAAATAAAATCATAAAAAAAATTGTCAATTTTTGGCAAAATTCACAATTTTAGGGTAGTTGGATACCTTAATATTTTGAACGGCAGAATATTTAAAGTAATTGTAGGTCTATATAGAACATATAAAACTTTCAACAAAAACTCTCTTACACACACAAAACACAACTAACTTATAAAATTATTTTAAATGCAAATATGACAGAGAGAGAGAGAGAAATTGTGGGGGAAGGGGAGGAATAAAACCTCGAGATAAAATTCCTGCGTATATATGAAAATAAAATAAATAATTAACTATTGTATGATTATTAAGAATTTTCAATACTGAAATGACTGAAAGTCGGATCTTTCCGTGATGCAACAGCTGTGCTTCATTACGATCAGAGATAGCTATGGAGACCAACATAATTTACATAATTCTTACTTTGAATAGTATTAAGGATAACAATTACGAGATTTGTTGAGAATTTCGAGCTTTTAAGAAGTTATTTACTTGAAAGTCTGTGTCTCGAATGCAATTTCATAATCTCAGAATGAAATTTCGGAAATTTCAGTGATTTAATTTAGATAACATTTGAAAACAACAAATAAAATTCTATTAATTTAGTTTAATATTTTTTAAGGTTTTCGATCTCTTGATATAATATAAGGTCTTACGGGATGGGGTATTAACACTAGAAAGACTGAAACATAGCATATACCTATATTGCCGAAAAGCAGTCAAAATGACTGCATTTTGAAAAAATAACTAATGTGTGAAAAAATTTGTTTAAAATAAATTTTTGGTATTTTTTATATTATTTACAGTCATATAACAAGTTATTAGTAAATATTAACAATAAAATAAAATTTACTTCACTTGGAAAAACATATATTCTAAGAAATGGTGTCATTATATACGTAATTGTTTTTCTAATTGAAATTAAATGCAGTCAAAATACTTCCTTGACCAATCTAGTGTTAATAAAGAACTTCAAAAATCTTAAAAAACTTTTTAAAAAACATTTACTCCGTTTATACAGTAAACTACTCATGTCACAAATTGAATTTAATTAACAATTATTTAGTATTATTTATCTCCATATCATTACTAACATTTATACTTTATTAAAGAAGAAAATCCGAATTATTCATTTTATTTTAACTATATATATATTTTTTTAAAAATAAACTCCTATATTTATGAGTTTTTTTCATAACATTAAACAATTTTAAGACTATAAAAAGGAGAATTTATGATTAATCAATGTTTTTCAGTTTCATTTTGTGAATCTGAATTCTGTTGATTAGGTTTGATCTAAAAATGTATCAACATTTCTTTGCTACTATTCACTCTGCTGTTAAAATAGCATGAATGGTTACAAAATTTTTTGACAGAGAAATGAAAGTTCTAAACCGACTGAGGAACGAAATGTAAAGGAAGTATTTCAAATGGTGACATATGGTTCATATTTTTTATTATTTGCAATTTTACAATACATTAAACAGAATCTGCGCTTGAAAGCATCTCTCAATCAGCGCTTCCTTTTTTCCTATTATGGTAAGAAAGACTCTTTTTTTTATGAATCTGAATTCTGTTGATTAGGTTTGATCTAAAAATGTATCAACATTTCTTTGTTACTATTCACTCTGCTGTTAAAATAGCATGAATGGTTACAAAATTTTTTTGACAGAGAAATGAAAGTTCTTAACCGACAGAGGAACGAAATGTAAAGGAAGTATTTCAAATGGTGACATATGGTTCATATTTTTTATAATTTGCAATTTTACAGTACATTAAACAGAATCTGCCCTTGAAAGCATCTCTCCATCAGCGCTTCCTTTTTTCCTATTATGGTAAGAAAGACTCTTTTTTTTATGAATCTGAATTCTGTTGATTAGGTTTGATCTAAAAATGTATCAACATTTCTTTGTTACTATTCACTTGCTGTTAAAATAGCATGAATGGTTACAAAATTTTTTTGACAGAGAAATGGAAGTTCTTAACCGACTGAGGAACGAAATGTAAAGGAAGTATTTCAAATTGTGACATATGGTTCATATTTTTTATAATTTGCAATTTTACAATACATTAAACAGAATCTGCGCTTGAAAGCATCTCTCCATCAGCGCTTCCTTTTTTCCTATTATGGTAAGAAAGACTCCCATTACAATTCAATAGACTAGTCCCTGCCTTCTATCTCATTTTACGAACTGCTGAAGTATCCCCTTTCTAGTAGCAACATAGGAGTTTCTGGATTCATCTATGAATCCAATCCTGCGGTCTTCCTTCAACGCTTGAGTGGTCTTCAGTTCCCCATCCCCCCAATAATCACAAAGCGGCTGATATACGGCTTCATGGATGATTCACACACATCATTTTCTACCCGTTGATTTTCAATACCATGCCGAAATCTTTGGTGGACCTGTTTTGGTTTGCAAGAGTTCAAGGTATCCGAACACGTTCGGAGAACTTTTTTAAAAAAAATAATGCACTAAAAAATATAAAGGCCTTTTTTTAGGAATCAACACCGGTAAATACTTATATTTAACTAACTATATTTTTAAAAAAAATATCTAAATTTTACAAAATTTACAATAGTAAGTGAAATTTAAGCAATATTTTAGAAAACCTTAAACACAATTAAAGAAAAAAGTAATAAACTTATATCAGTAAAAGTATTGCTAAAACAAATTAGATGTATTTATCTAGAAATCTACTAACATTTCAAAGTTTTGTTAAAATTTTAAAATTTTAGAGCTGATCGCGCATATATAATAAGAAATGTGACATTCATTATGAGTCCATAACTCAAAAAATATTCATACAATAAGAAATATTTTAGCACATTCTCTAAAAAATATTATAAATATCAGGTTCAAAAAGTTTTATAGAAATACATTTTTCACACATTCAGACTCACCATTATACATTTCGAACAGTTTAAATGCCACTTCTGGTAGACTAAAAACCGACTTCCGGTTTTTTTAATTTTATAAAATTGATTATAACCTGACCTCTAGGTAGCGTAGAAACAAAACAAAGTATGTTTTGTAAAGCCAGCAGATAGCTCTATTTAATAAAATTTTTAAAAAATATGCGTTTGGACCAAATTTGGTCATTTTAACGTCTTCGGATAACTTTTAATCCGATTTGGAGTTCACAGCGACTTTTATTCCATATAACTTAAATGAAACTTTATGGGGTTGAATGGAGGAACAGGTTTTGATTTCAGTTACTACTGAAATAGTTATTTTAATTAGTAATATATGAATGTTGTGTTAATTTTTTTAATAAAAACTCAACACACTTTTAGTTTTGGATATATTTCATCTTTCTTTAGAATTAATTGGTTAGTAATAGCTGACAGTAGTCTCATATTTAATAGATTTCAGCTGAAGTAAAATCTCTTTTTGAAAGTTGATTCAGCATTATGAAGGAAAAGAGCTTTTTATAGAAAAATAATCATGTTTGTTAAAACAAATCTAATAATGAAATATTATTCAGAACGGTGAATTTGTTTATCAGCTACTCAAAATATTAATCAAAATTGTGGTAGATAATTTAATAGTAAATTATAGTATACCAATTATTCAAATTATCTATAAAAATAGGGAATAGCTTTTCACAGAATGAAATACTCATAGACTTTGGGGAATGTATAGTCAAAAAGGCCAATGTCGTCTAGTTAGTCAATTTTGTTAAGGTTTTTTTTTTCCTTTTGTAGTATTTGGTAAACTATTGATTAATCTATTTAAATTCTTAAAATCTTAACTCTCAATTCTTAAAACATATAATAAAGTTCATATATAACATTGAAAAGTGCTATAAAAATCAATGACAAGCACACAAAAAAAACGTTTTAAAATAAAATAATTAACAGTCTAATGTTATGAACATGGAACAGTACATTACATGTATCAACGTTTATACATTAAGTATTTAATTATCAATGGCTTCATTCCGAAAAAGAACTAACCCTCACCTTCAGTTAAGGGGTATTCAAGGACATTTTTAGTTACACAAAATAAAAACCTCTCCCCCAAGAGAGAGGGAAAAGGGGGGGGGGAGACGACACTTTTGGGGTAAAGGCTCATTCACACACACACACACACCAATGCAGTAAGTAGCGAGCGTGAAAGTGTATCCAATCAGAATCGTTAATTCCGCTTGCAAGGGCCTCTGATCTCAGATAATTACAAATGCAGAAACAAACCAATTCTTTTCTTAAAATTATTTAAGAGAGCAAAACTTTCCCATCGCCCTTACAAAAGCTCCAACTATTTACTTCCTTTTATTAAAATTTTTTTTTTTAATTTAAAATATTGCCAAATGTCTGAAAAATAAATGTTTCATATACCTATAATGAACATATGTTCTTAAGTTTCATGCAATAGAACCAAGCTTTGAAAAATCAATTAGTTTTCTGACAATTGTTTACAGTACGAAAAAATTTTATATCATCCAACTAAAATAATTATAACAGCCTTTATTATAATTTAAAATCGTGCTTCCCGTGCTGATAAAAAAAGAAAATTCAATTTCGAGAACAATGGAATTAGGACATCAACATATTATAAGGGGAAAAAATAAACCTGCTTGGGAATTTAATGGCGATTGTTGAATTGATTAGAAAATTCTTGCATCAAGTCATTACATAATAACTTAAAAATATATCACGGTAACTGCACTTTAAAAAAAACATAATTTCTCTACCCCTGTATTTAAGTAAAAAATCCCCTTATTCTAGAAAGAATCGTTTCCGCTTGATATTCTACTTTCATACTTTGTTGCCTGTCAAGTTTTTTTTTCTTTCATCGAACCCTCATCGAACGATTGACTCACACAATGGCGCAGGGGGCTCTGACAGAAACCTCTGTGTTAGGGTTCTTTCACTGCAAGTTAGTCTTACAACGAAATCGGAAACCGGAAAAAAACATTTTACCTGACATTTTGAATGTATTGGGACTCTTTTCGACTTCATTAAACCAATTACCTTACCTTTTGATCGATTTTTCAGCACAGCTGGTTTCTAGATCACTTTTGGTGAAGGGGACATATTGGTATATCTATGCTATTTCCTGGATTTTTATTTATTTATTTACTTTTATGGTTGTGAAAATTGCACTGAAGTTTTTGCCATTGAAAGAGAGTTCTTTCAAGGTCAAACTTTTAGGATTTAAGGCAACTATTTGGCTGAATAATCTTTAACGAATCACATATTTTCTGTTCGAATATTGAAAAAATTATGGTATTTATCAATTCAGATTTAAACTTGTAAAATATACTTTTAGGTAATTATTATTTTAGTACTAACTATTTAAGTACTAATAATTTTATACTTTTTGCTAAGGGCTCAAATTTAGCCAATAATACAATGTTTTAAATTTGTATTTGGGTCCAGAATCTGACAATAACTTGTTTGTTGTTCCCAGATTCAGCGCGGACTATGCATGTTTGAATGCAGTTTTAGGTGCTACCTTTTTCTTGTAGTGAATTTAGAAATTCTATCCATTATTTTCAAGAGGATTTCGCTCAGTATTGTAAACAGAAAGGGGGATGATTGGCTAGCTTCAAAGCTTGTTAAACCCTACCTTTATATAAATTATTTTATATATAAGAGCTGTTCTAAGTCAGCAATGTGTATAATACTGCAGCAACCATAATTTTTAAAATTCCAATATCTGTTTTTTTCTCTTAAATTCCAATATTTGTGTTTTTAAAGTTCCAGTATCTATTTTTCTATTTGTCTTAAGTTTCATTTGTCTTCAATGTTCTACTGATTTCTGTTTCTATAGCAGAGAGAATAATTATATAGCTCTCTCTCTCTCTCTCTCTCTCTCTATATATATATATATATATAACATAAAATGAAAGAAATACATGGCATATATACACATATATATACAGTTTAAAAAGACTATTTGGGGGGCACAGTTTTAAACTTGTTTTCCCTCTCCCTTTTTTTAAAATTCAAATAATAATGCATACATTACTATTATACAAAATCTGTATACAATTATATAAAATACTATTACACAAACACATTGAATACTCTTATATAAAATCTTTTTTTTCACACACACACATAAGCCATTTTATTTCCACACAATTTGTTTTTCAGCAATAAGGACAAAATGATTTTTTTTTATATTTTAGTACTGGAAAGGATTGTTTTAAAAAAGAGTTTGGAATGACTAGTAATCGTATTTATAAAGTAAGAACTTTCTTGAAAGCTATTTCTTTCCTTTTTGGAGAATTGTAAAGTATCGATACAGTTTTCTTAAAACATGCGATTAAATTTGTTTGTTTGAGAGTAAAATTTAAATTTTGCTTTAAAACTCCATTCGGTCTTACAAAATTAGAAGGATAGTTTCGATTTCAATATTTTCTTTTTAAGCAAGAAAATTTATTTTAATTAATCTATATAATTACAAAAGTAATTGAAAATTATTTTAATAAAATTATGATCTTTGCTCCTAATTATATTAAAGACGAAGATTTCTCTTTAAAATGCTAATAATTAATATGATATGAAACTAGAAACGACTAAAATAAATTTAATTTCTAATATTCTCTGTTCGGAAGAAACACAAACACATAAACATTCATATTACATGTTTATTTTTCAATCTGATTTATTAAGGAATGCATTTTCCTCTTAAAGATCAAACAATTTTCTCCCTTATACAAACAATTATACCAATTCCAATTGATTTGTATTTTAATTTGGAGAGAGGCATTGTTAGATCATTGATAAATTGAATTAAAAATTTCAAAAATATTTATAATATAGTCTAAAGAAGCAAAACACATTTTTTAAAGAAATTCATTTTTTTTTGACAAGGTCAAGAGCTAATATAGACTGCTTTTAACATTGGCGTAGATTGTCCTGATTGGCCCCTGTACCAAAATTCCTTGTGCACCCTTTTTTTGGAAAATAAGTAAAAATGATCACATTAATAAAACTTATTTGAAAATTTCATAATGTTATTCATGCTTTGGCACCTGTAAGTTGGGAGGCGTATCATTGATATGGCAGCCTTTTGACTTTTAACCAGTTCTTTTTTTTAAATTTAGTTTTGATGCTTTGGAGGACTTTCGCTTTATAGTTAATTTCAGTTATCTTTATAAACTGATTTTTCAAATTTAAAAGATTTTTCATATAAAAAAAACTTTTTTTCCTTTAACTTTGTTCTAGTGAAAAACAAGCTTTGTCATGCCAAATAAAAGTAAGAATAAAAAATATACATACCTAGGTATAGAAGATTTGGCACAATGCTCTTTCTATACCAGAACTTGACCTAGCAATGGGATCTCTTTCAATACTAAAGACAGAAAATGACTTTATATATTTACTAGTATTTTTATTCAAAAATATATCTCCTATATGTAAAAAATATTATTATACACAGAATTTACTACTACTTTGGTGTAAATGGTTCAAATATATATACTATTTTTATATAAACACAGCTTTAGTTCAATATAAATTCAAATAAATAACTTAATTATCCCACTATCAAAAATAATAATCTAAATTTATATGCAAATGCATTGTTGAACTATTACTGTTAATTAAAAACGAATAGAAAATTTTTTTGAAGGTGAGATAATTTCCAAGGAAGTTTGATCAAAATTGCATACTTTTCTAAAGTCATCGAACTGTTTATTAATGAGAAATAAATGTGTTATAAAATAAATGCATTATAACACAAACAGCTTTTGAAACAATAGTATTTATAATAAGATATATCCATATGTACACACAACTCTTTTTTTACACGATTTTGATAAAACGCGGTATATAAATGTAACGATATTTTTACGCGAATTTTTTGTTCTACTACGAATACCCAAGGAATTAGGGGATTCGTGCTTTTTGAATGAGGACGATCTGATTGAATTTATAATAGCTTATAAAAAAAAAAGAAGCCAATAATGACGAAATCAAAGGTGAAGTTCCGCTATTAAGAACTGATTTAATTCGCGAGGGATTGAAATTTGCTTCAAGTGTGGAACAACATTTACTTACTCATGATCCTGACATAGAGTGCGTGTTAAAATTTCACGTAATCATTAGTTTTGTGTAGCAAGATATCAAGAATTATAAAAAGCAACCTGAGAAACTAAAAAAAAAAACCGTTATAACAAACTTTGTAACAAAAAAAGGGCCATTAACGAAAGAAATTTTTTCTTTGAATCAAAGTCGACAGTTGTGCAAGACATATCTGACATATCTAATGACCAAATGATGATAGCCTTTTTGATCCTCAGTTCGAAATAAACGTGCATGCTTGTTACTCAGTAGTGAAGAATAGTTGTTACATATATATATATATATATATATATATATGGCTAAAACTATTCTATCATGACTATAGTTATCTTAGGTATATAACTATTTTTTATATATATATATATATATATATATATAGTGGTTTTATTCCTAATTTCGGTTTGAATTTTCATATGCTGTATGAACTTATAGATTAAATATAATTTCACTAACTCTTATGTTAATACATTTTTTTTTTTTTTTTGTAATAAAGATGAATTTTTTTTCTTTTTATCTGGCATGGATTTTATTATTACATTTTTGCCCAGTTTTTTTGGGGAAATATTTAGAGTGTTTTCATCTTACGCGATTTTTTTAAAGTTGTGGAACATAATCCCGAATTTTTACCATTTGTCGCATATCCTTTTTTCCCCTCTCTTTTGCATGATTTTTTTTACCACGGTTTTCTAAGGAACACATATACTGTGTAAAGAAAGAGTTGGGTGTTTATATTTTTTGAAAAACAAAAATTAACACTATATGGCAATTTCACGATATCATACAACCTGTGCTAGAATTATATTCCGCTCTTTCTTTCTCTCTACATTTTGTCGAAAAATGCAATTAAAGGAGGGGGGGGGGGACTAAATGTTTTCTTAAATTCAAAATACATTTCAAAAGTTTCAGTTAATAAATACCTTTGGAGGAAACAAGTGAAATCTGCAGCCTAAAAAATCTCCATTCATAGATGACGAAAGACCGATTCTACGAAACCCTTCAGAAACCACATCCCACTGTTTTTACCTTCGATGACGCATTACAGGATCCGACCGTTACTATGGTAACGGAGGATCTGAAGCAACAAGTCATTTTATCGATTTTTATGTGCCCGGGCCGATTCTGGGAATTGAACTGCAGTATAAAATTCTGGGAAATGTTTTTAAGATAATTCTCGGAACTCTTTCTAGAAAATTCCGGGAGAAGCGTCGCCATCTTGGTAAGTTTTTGGGACAAGCTTATCGATTATGAAAGACTACCCTTTTATGATAAGAATAGTCTATTTTATGCAATTAAAAGAGTATCTTACACATTTAATGTAAAATAGAGTTTTTTAATTGCCTAAAATAGACTATTTTAACTGTAAAATTTTTTAAATAACTATATACAATGTACATTTAATGAAAGAATAAAATATAACTTTTTTATTAACAATATAAATTACAGATTTAATGAAAATATACTCTCAAACTTTTTTGAATAACGATATAAACTATAGATTTAGGGAAAGTACAAAATGAAACTTTTTTGAACAACAGTATAAATTATCGATTTAAGGAAAATGTAGGTAGAAAACTTTTTCGAAAACAGATATTTCAGATTTAATGAAAGTATATAATGTAAAAAAATCTTTGATTGTCAATATAAATTGTAGATTTAATGAACGCATATAATAAATTTTTTGAATGTTTAATAATTAAATAATGATAATTTAAAAAAAAATTTACATGAATTTATAATTAATTCTTTTTTATTTTAATTTCATTCACTTATAAATTAAATTTTTAAAATATGTAGAATTTTGCACGTTCTTAATAAAATCAAAGTAAAAGAATTATTATTTTGAATCCCTAATTTTCTTTATAAGCTGATAAATCTTTTTTTATTTAAATAAAACTGTTATTAAAAATCCACACGTAGTACCTATTTTACAGATACTAATTTGCTAATTTTAGAATTTTACAATAATAATTATTTGCTCACAAATCACTTTCCAAAAAGAAAAGAAAGAAAATTATTACATAAAATAGTGGTTACATTGTGTATTGTATAAAATATTCAATATTTATTTTAAAATCAAACTAACAATTACAGTGAGATAAAATACCTAATTGCAGAAAAGTATTGATAAATGTTTAAAAGTGAGCCCAAGACGGAGTATTTTAGGAAGAAAAAACATTTAGCGTTAAAGAGCCAAATGTGGTTTCCTGTGATGTATATTTGCATTAACCTGTGTCTTGAGTAGGCGGATATGTCTCCGCCTCGAAGAATCACTGTTTTCTGATTGGTTAAGTGATAAACATAAGTTCGGATTATTAATCAACAGATTTCTATTTCCTGTGCTGCTATCTATGGACAAAAAATGTAACTTAAACAGGGGGGGGGGGATTCATTTATATTTAAATTTCCTTTTAAACTACGATAGAAAACCCCGTAGTAATGACGCCATATTGATTTAACGCAATCATGATTGCCTTTACGAAGCAGGAATGTTGGTTTAAGTTTACAAGTTTTTACTATTTATTTTATTAGGATACTTAAACTTGAATTTTTTATTCAAAACAAATGAATTATTACGAATTCTCTCTTAATCACGATATATTTAAAATATTCTTAGAGAAATATTGTCATAATATGTATTTACGATATATTTCAAATATTATCAGCGAAATTTTAAATCCTAGTTTGTAATCATGATACATTTCAAATATTCATAGAAAAATATTAAAACAGTTTGTCAACGATTTTTGAAATGGTTTTAGGAAGAGAGAAAAATATTACTTCAAAAATACATCAAAGAACAGAAAATAGATTAATTAAAGGCAATAATAACTGAAGAAAATATATCATTTCTTTAATTTCTTAATTTCAATAATACTAAAGAAAATGTCTGTTGTACTAAAGAAATAATTATACAAATATTTAAATAAAAATCTAGACTTTTTTTCTGTGATAGTGAAATATTTGTTAACTTTCTGAAATGTATAGTTAGCAGCATTGAAATACACAACTAGTTATATTTAAATCTCTGTCAATGTCACTGAAATACTAAATCAAATTGTATAGTTGAAACTTATTATGAAATTTCCTTTTAAAAATATATAAAATGCTTATATTTCAATTCAGTTTTAATCAATAATAGATTTAATGTAAGATAAAATGCTTGAGATTTTATGTATACATACATTTTTTGTGTTTTTATTTTACAAAAATGAGAAAGTGGGATGATTTAAAGGGGTACACTTGTATATTTGTGGCGGTATAAGATAAATAGTATTAAATTTTCATATAGTTCGCTCCTGGTATCCAATTTCTATGATAATTAATTTGCTGTCTGAATTATGAACAACTTTCAAAGATAAAGTCAGGAAAAAGAGAGTTGAAACATTCCTCCTCTAAAGATTTGATACAGTGGTATGTTAAATTAAAAACCCTATCTCTAGAATGTGTTCAATTCGATTCAGAATTTGCGTCATTTTATCGAATATTCCCCGATTTAAAGTTTTGAACTGCCCAACAAAATTTTCACACTCATATTGTGCTTTGAAGTTTTATTGAAATATATCAATTTCCCTCAAATGGGAACTTTTTAGCCTGTTCTAAGTTTTTTACTTTATTCGTAAGACATTCTTTACACAAATACTCAAAATTTTTTCCAATTATTGTTGCCTTTGCAACGTTATTTTTAATCCATGGTCTGTGGAACTTCCCAAAGTCAAATGTTCCTTAAAAAAAATCAAATGTAACAATAAAAATTCTTGCAACAGAAAATTTATTATGGCGTTCAGCAGTAGTGCACACAGGAATTTTTCAAGGGGGGGGGATATAGGATCGGAAGTTAATTATTCTTGTATGATGCTCCAATACGCCGCCCAACATATTCTTTTGATTTTTTTCGATTTTTGGGAACAAGAAACAGTAAAAAACTAATTATTGAATAAATAAGCATTAATTAATAAAATTAATTATTAGCAACAAATACTTAGTTAAATATTACACGTACTATATACATAGAATTATAATCAATGGGGGAAAAATCAAGGGCTTTGGGGGGGGGGTTCGGACACGAGGACCCAGTCCCCTTTTTGTGTGCCGCTGGTGTGCAGTAATTTTTAAATTGAATTTAATCAGTAAATGTGAACAACAATTAAACTTTTTCGTTTTTATGTAATATCTGAAATTTAATATATACCTAATTACTATATGAAAAATTGTAAAATTCTAGTAAAGAAAAAACCCCGGGTTTAACAAAAACACATAAAATGAAATAAAATAAAATCATTACACAGATTATTAGTATCTTCTATTTTTTCTGAAGCAAAATTTTCAACAATGGTTAACATTAAAGTTTTTTTAAAAAAAAAACGACAGTCGTAGAAATTTTGAAAAGTAGAGGCGTGTGGCTTTTATCCTTTACTCGACAAACACTACAGAGGATTACCTAGTTCATGCATTAAATATAAGAGTATTTTAACTATTGCATTTTTAGTAATTTACTAAAAAAAATGTTTGCATATCAATTAATATTGATATTTTTTCTTTAATAAAAGGGATATTGAAACAGGATTGGTCAACCTCGCTCCTAAGACACGATTACCATTGTCCCCATTCTTCAAAAATAGTTATTTTTGCCAGCAATATTTTTTTAATGTTATTTTTATTTCTCTCTTGACGTCAAAATGGTTGACTTTCCTTGCTTTAAAGCGTATGCTGTATTACAAGCATTCTGAGAAAGTTGAGGAACCAAGAAGTAAACAGCATGTATATTATATTATATATAGAAGAGTGTGTTTTTACTTTTAAATTTTAAAACGAATATTTCAAATCATTCATCGCAAAAATATTTAATAGGATTTAAAAATGTAATATATGATTTTAACTTTTATTCTCCTAGAAATTAGTAATTTACTAAGGAGAAAAATCATTTTCAAAGAATAATATATTTCCTGTTCGTGGGCTTTAATCTGGATTGAACATAGTAATTTTAAATAGGCTTTATTTTATTTTCGAATCTAGGTGGATTTGGTAACTTCTTTTAGGAATTTGAGTTTATCTTAATTTTGTGTGTCCAACTGATACAGACAGGATCAGTTTTCGTATAAGGTTTACTTGGGCCATGGTCTTGGAATGTAGAAATTAAAGGAGCTATTTCAGGCTGAAATAACCAACCAAATACTTAGAATTACATAGTTTTTCAATTTCAGTTTGTTAGTTTTATTATAATTTTTATTTGAAATGCGCGTTTCTGATAATCTTTATTTGAAAACAAGTAACATTTAACTGAATTGAAAGTGACTATTTAAAGATTTGTTTCAGTCGGCTTGGAGAATTCAAGATTGTATTGTATTATTTCGGAATTAATTAAGATTTTTTTTAAAAAGTAAACTAGCTTTTTAGTGAGTGGGATGGAAATAAAGTTTGGATTAGGGTGCAAAAATATGTAAATCCGGTGTTTTAAAGAATTAATGTATTAAGTTCATTTTTATACTTAAGTGGAGGTAGTGCCTTGAATATCTCCCCAAACTCTTTTTGGTTTTTTCAGCTCCTAAAATCGATTCACGATATTTTTAAAGATGTAACGTGTTTACCAATACATAAATTAGAAGTGAGTTACACACACACAATGTCTTTTGAATAATAATCAGCTGACTTACCACACACAATTTGACAGATAAAAATAAAACCTGAGATGTGTGCAACTGCAAAGTCTTAAACAGTTTTATTATTTGTTCTTAGATAACTGTATTGTGTAACTTAAATATAACTGCAAGGTTTGTTAACCTGTATTTGTTGAGTTTTTAGATTATTTGAGTTTTTCAGTACTTTATTCAGAGTAAACTAAATATTATGCTGGGTTTAATATTATTATTTCGATTTGTATGTAAAAATATGTAACATTTCTTTAAAAAATATTGCAAAAGTATTTTTAAGGCTGTTTTCACCAATGTGCGAGAGCGTGAACTTGACACGGAGCACATTTTTGGACAGAAAAAATGCCTCAAATTTTATAAAAATTTGGGACACAGTAACTCATGCATTTGCCTATAACAGTGGCGCACTCAAGGAGATGTCCTAGGGGTCCCTTCCCAAAGCCCTTGAGTTTTTTTCGATTGATGATAGTCCTATATATATAATCCTAAAAACATAAATTTAATTAAGTACTTGTAATTAATTTATTTTATTAATTAATGTTAATTATTATTTCAATAATTGATTTTTTTACTGTTTTTTGTAAACGAAATTGACAAAATCAGAAGAATCAATCGGTGTTGTCCTAAGGTATGATACGAGTGGGGGGACTTTCGACAATGCCCCCCTACCCTGAAAATTTTTGTGTACACTACTGGTTTATAATATAGTGTTTTTAAAATTTCGAAATATTTCATAAATAATTAGTTTTTCCTTTTAACACGAAAAGGGACAGCTCCTTTAGCATTACGGTATAGGAAAAAAAAAAAGGCGGAACACATTTTATAAAAGAAAAAATGTGTCAACTCTGATAAAAATGGGTAGTATGTAAAATAAATGATTTTCTATAGGATAGTGAAGTCAGAATGTATTATTAATATTTGAGTACTTTTATATCTGAAAAAAATATTCCGAATTTGGTCCCTATTCTTTAATATTAGCCAAAGACAGCCTTAATATCAGAAACAGCTTAATCATAGATCAAATGGTAATGTAAATAAACTCATGATAAAGTGAATGTTTTAAAAAGTCATGTAAATTTATAATTTATGATAAAAGGAGAATCATTAATATTTAAAAAACAAAGCAAAATATACTTTCATTTGTATAAAAAAAATAGAAAAGAAAATTAAAGAAGAGATACAAGTTGAATGCTTGCCGGAGTACCTGCTTCCCGCAGGGACGCTTAAACTCCAATCATGATAAAATGGGGGTTACATGGGTTCAGCTTTACCTTAGCCCTTTGCTGCATCGATAGGTGTGAGATCTTTTTAAAAATAAATTAAGAATAAGTGTTATAAAAGTTTACTTTAGAAATAAAAGAATTTACATTAAAATGACATAATTAAATTTAAGTGCTAAAAATGAGAAAAATTTAGGTGTGAATAATAATTAAAGAAGAGAGGAGTAAAGAGAGAGAGAGAGAGAATGTGCACTTGAGTGTGTAAAATGTAAGATGTGTAATAGAGACATGAACTTGAAAGTTTAAGAAAAATAATTCTAGACTGGTTATTATTTTCATTATTTAAGTGTTACGTTTATACTTAGAAGTGCTGTGTGAAAATCTTCAACGGTTGGGATCAGAGCAACAGAAATGTGCTGTAAATATTGAGAAATGCCTTAATAGGGAAAAACGGATGAAAACAATATATGCATTTTCTGGAAAAGAAAAAAAAAAGAAAAGGGGATAAAAACTTGTATTATAAAGGGAAAACCCATGTTTAAAAAACAGAAGGCAAACACATATAATGGTACATAATTATTGTTTCATATAAAAATTGTGGTTTTCTCAAAACGATGTTCTTTTAAACTACATATACCTTTTTCTTCAAATCTTTTGTATGCATTCACTTGAAATTTTTATTATACATTCATGATGTATAGTTGTATATATTGAAGTTAAATATTTGAAATATTCCTTCTATATTTGGAGGGAGCACAAATATCGTAACAAACGACAATTTTCAAAAAATCGGTTAAAATTATTTTTTGAAAAAAAAGAAATTGAACAGTATTTTTGTGAAATTTTTTCTTCAGTATAAAGATAAAAGTCTGTTTAATGCTCAGACAAAAACTTAAGTATAATATTGAGTATAATAGCTTCTGAGAAAAGGGTCTATAAAAATTCTCAAATTAACATTTTTGGTAAAGCGGGTAAGGTCAACTTTTTAAATTTTTGAAGAATATACATTCTGAATAATTGCTATTTTAATTATTTCTCATAAGCCCTTTTACTATAGAGTAAAAATATGTTTTTTTCACGTATATATAATTTTTTCTGTACAATGTTTTATATTTTTATGTGGTTTCAAATATTTTCAAGTTCTTATCATTCAAATACCATCATAACCGAATGCCCTAACTACAGTAGGAAATAATGAACGGTCAATTATCTGACTTGAAGTAAAAAAGTGGGGTGTGGGGGTCGCAATACCCATATGCAAAGCTTTGGGTGACACAAACTCATGCAAAGTTGCTGAGCATATGAATACAAATATGGCAATTTCAAAAGAAACAAGAGTAGTAAAACTGTGTTTTGTTGGCCTTGTTATAAAATTTGTCTTCAAAAATAATATAATAATTCATTAAATTATTTGTTGAAAATGTTATATACATGTACTTTAATGAAAATGGAATTAAGTATAATTTTTTTCATAACATTTTTAGAATTTTGATAGCTTAACTCTTCTTCACTAAATATATATTCCATATTTGTCAAATGTTTTCCTGAATTTCGGAAAATATTGATTAGCTATTTTAAATAATTTTTTTTAAAAGGTCAAATTAAAAGTTCTTTTTTTATTTTAAAATTTGTTGATTGAAATTCTAATAAAAGTGGCATAAATTTATTCTTCTCTTCATCCTCTTCATCTGCTGTACACTGTTGCATTAACTGGATAAATGAAGGTTGAAGTTTAATTTTTTATTCTATTCACACACAGGAAAGCTTATCATTTATGTATATCATTAAAAAGCTATACATAAAAACTATTTATGTATTTCGTAGTTTTTTATTAATTTTTAATAGATATTCAAAATTTTTAATTTATTTCTAATTTTTTCAAATTCAACATTAAGAGATGTCTTGGTTTTATAAATTTCACAGTACAGTAATACAAAGACTATTGACATTGAGCCTCATAATTTAACCGTAATCTAGTGATAATCCATCCCTTCATTAACTTCTACACAGCATACCATTGACAACATAAATTAAAATTTAATTAAGTTACAGAAAGAAAAAAAAAGCTGTCCCTTAGTATTGCGAGAAAGGAAAACAAAAGTGATTTTCATTTATTTTAATACGTTGCCAAATATTCAAAAAAAAATTCATAATTTAATAATATAGTAATGAATAAAAACACAAAACTTTCTGATTTAAGACATTTGTTAAAAATGTTGAGCTCTTTAAAAAAAATTCTAAGGTAACAGCACATCATAAAAAATAGAATAATAAATTAAGTATCAACACTCCGAGAAATAGTTATTCTAGCACTTTGAAAACATAAATTATTTTACAAATTTAAGTTGAAATATAATTTTTTATACCATGATTATCCACAATAAATGACAATGCCAAGGTTATTGTAGAATGGTATGAATTAACACATTAAACTGCATTTTATTTGCTTCTATCATTTAACGATGAAGTAATGAAATTATACCCTAATATTCTTCAATACAGTTAACTAATCATTAAATAATTTCATGCTTGTAATTACATACAAATTTAGTTTTTTAACACGACTATATAATTTTATATACACACACACCTTTGTTTTATATCAATCAAACTACAAATACAACAACGGAAACGTAATTCCCGATACCCCTCACAATAGTATTTTAAAATTTCGTGATGAAATAATACAGAACAGAAATTGTTAAACATTTTATTCTAGGATTTTCTCATTAATAGAGGGAAGTCAGTAATCCTTTAGTATATAGATTGCCAAAAAGAAATTTTTTTGGAGCGCCAATATATAATTTATTACAAAAACGAAATAAATACTAAGAAAAATAATGAGTTTTGAAAATTTTTTGATTCTGATTTAATGAATGAAATTGTGGTTCTTTATGTTTCTTATCCCCTCTTCTGAATTTCTTAAATTTGTAACATAAAAGCAAATATTTTAATAATTTATATGCACATATTTATTTTGGCAAAAGTTTTTTTATTAATATCAATATACATATAAACTCTCTCTGTTTTCCATATGCTGAAACTATTCAAATTTCTATAGAGATTTTTACACATGCAAAAAAAAAAAAAAAAAAAAAAAAGTAGAACACGCGCCTTTAAAAGATTTTTTAATCATTTAAATTTAAAATTTTTGCCGTTTTCTCATCTTTGTCTTATCAGATGGACATTCGCCCATTACTGACCATTTCTCTTTTGAATATTTATTCCCTACTATTTGCACTTAATAAAAATTGTTCGAGGAATTTAGTTAATCATGATAAAAATGCGTATATAATAAAAGTATGATACAACACTACATATATACAACACACAAATACATCATTGCATAGGTCAACTTTTAACGTAATAAAAATAAAGTACAGTACATCATGTGTTTCAGCTGAACGCATTAAATAATTATAAATATGAAACATCAGAATTCTAAATTATAATACCCTTAATTACATTTTATATACGATATTAACTGCAAAAGCTATTGCTGTCTATTATGAACATTAAAATGGAATTTTGCATTCTTTGTAGTACAATAAATTTTTCATAGCGTTATTATAAAAAGAAGTATAGTCACAAAGATTATGATTTACCTTTTCTCTTTCCAAGCACACCAGACCTTTGAAATTTTTCCACAAACCCTAATTACCAGGCCCTGAACTCTGAACTTGTAAAAACTCGTTCTATTCACAGATTGATAGACCACGGAGAGAAACCCAGTCGCCGCTCCTGTAAGCAACAGTAAGCGCACAAGTACTGGAGAGTCGGAAACTAGTAAGGAGAGCAAGAACACCTCTTTCTACCGTCTGTTGTTCGTTAGACGACTGGGAGATTTTCCGGCGTTACATCAGAAGTAATACTACGTCGTTAGAAGCGTAAGTTAACAATTTCTTAGTAGCATGCAAGATATACATTGTACTTTTTAAGATTTTTTTTCTTTCCAGAGATCATTCCAAAAAATGATTCGTTTGCTGACTCTTATAATTGAAATTTAACGCTTATTTATAAGAATTACTTAGTGCCACTTATTGATTTATGTCTAACAATGCTGTCGAGTTAAATAACTTTTCACAAAGTTAATTTTTTCAACACCCCCTATAATAAACTAAACTTTTTTCATTGATTTAATGTATCATTAAATACTGTGAAGTTTTAAAAAACACCCAAATGAACCTTGAACTTAAAATATTTTATTCAATACTCTGTTAAGCTTTTCTTCAAATATAGATAGTAATAATCAAAATAACAAACTGAATTTAATTTATCATTTATTTTTTTACTATTGGAACGCCTTGAAGTTTCAATATGAAAAATTGAACACATAAAAGTGAGGTTTTTTTTAAATATGCTTAAAAAAATTATTAACACACACTTGGGTTTGAAAAGAGAATCAGATGTTAAATAACCCACATATAAACTTAGAGGTGTTAAAAAATATACAAAATAAATAAGAAGTTGTAAAAGTAACGGGTAAGAGGTTTGTTTTTTTATGAATAAATTTGTTTAATTGAATGAATTTTCGGATTACAAAAGAGGAAGAGTTTGTAAAAATACTAAGAAATTAACTGGTGCACTTTAAAAAATATAAATTTCATAATCTCACGTGTATATCGGACGGATTAAAAAAAACAACTTTTCACAATTTTAAAACTTACCTTTGTTGAAAAGATATTCTCTGGTACATAGATGACTGGAAAATAAAATAAAAAACTAGTACTACCTTAAAAGAGGAATGCAGTTTAGATATTTGAGCTTTTTTAAAGTAGACCAGATTCTAACTGATTTTAAACTGGGATAACTTAAAATCATTTAGAATCTGGGATAACTTACTGATTTTATCCCAGATTCTAACAGGACTTGGAAATTTTAAGAGCTATTTATCTAGGTTTAACTTAATTGGTAATGATATTTGTTCTTGTGGTCTGGACGCTGAAACCGCGGAACATGTCTTGTTACATTGTAATCTATATTTTTGTAACAGAGAAAATTTTAAAAAGGAGTTCCAATGCTTAGGTTCCTGGCCACCTATTTTGTCTTTGTTGGTCAATTGTTCTGAAAGCCTTAATGTCGTTAAAAATTTGTTTACTGTATAGATTTTTAAAATTTTATAGATACCTTCCTTTCTTTATATTTGTGTATTTCCTCCCTTCCCTTTATTTATATTTGTCTCTTTTATGCCCCCCTTATTATGTTTTTTTTATTATTATTTTATAATGTTGTTAAAACTTACGTCTGTAAGCCTCATGTTATGCAATGCGGAGCATGAGGAGTTTTGCAAATAAATTTATTAAAAAAAAAAGCAGAAAACGTGGGAAAAAAGCTTAGATCTTACGGATTCAATGGTGAGGGGAGAGAAAATTGGGGTTATAAAATGTTACAACGTACATTGTACTCTTCATTACTCAGTGTTCACTTATCAATAACCATCGCTAAAGGGTTATTTATATTGTAGAAAAATAATTTTATTTTGAGTCTAAAATCATCTAACCAAAATTAAGCATTTTCTATTTTTTTGAAAATTCAACCTTTTTGTGGCAATATTAAAATTTTATAAATTATTTTTTTATAAATTATTCTTTTCTTATCTCCATACCATAGATCAGGGCTCGGCAACCTTTTAGCAGTGGCGTGCCATACCAATCTATCAATACAATGGTCATCGGGGCACTTGATCTCTGAAGAGGTCCCCCTATCTTTGAGGCTGTTGTTGAACATTAATGCTATAACTTGCCATGATTTATTGGGTAATTTTAAAATAAATAATAAAAAAGAAATTAGAAATTTAAACGTTAATAATTACGGCCTTTGGAATTAAGAAAACAAAATTGCTGGAGCTAGTTTTTGTTTGTGTTGAAGTGTGAGAAGCAGTGAATCTGTGTTGACCAAGGCTAACTCCGTTGTCGGAGGCTAGCGTACGGCCAACTTAGTCCAGCAAGCCAAACCAATCTATAAATATAATTCAGCATACCACACAGTAGGACATTTTTGAAACAATTCGATTAACGCAAAAATGTATGCAGAATAACAAAATAGAGGTTAATAATATAGATTTACACTTTTATTATATATTAATTTTGCGTCATTTAAAACTAGATTACCCAAGGAAGTTATTTTGACTGCTTTTTAATTTCAATTAGAAAAAAAAAATTACGTATATAATGACACCATTTCTTAGAATTTTTTAGAATATATTTTTTCCCGAGTGAAGTAAATTTTATTTTATAGTTAATATTTACTAATAACTTGTTTATGACTGTAAATAATATAAAAAATATTAAAAGTTTATTTTAAACAAATTTCTTAATACATTATTCTTTCACAATGCTGTCATTTTGACTGCTTTTGGGCAATATAGGTATATACTAAATTTCAGTCTTTCTAGTGTTAAAGATATTTCTTAGCATAGGAATAAACAGCAAAAAAAAAAAAACTGTTTCTTCAACAAAAATTTAAAAAATTAAAATTGTACATGTATTACGTATTTTTAAGCATATTTATTAAAATAAGAAATAAACAACATAAAGTACTATATTTACTTGAATCTAAGCCGCACTTTTTCCCCAATATTAAAGCAACTGAAAATCGTCTGCAGCTTAGAATCGAAATTAAAAAATGCGTTGGATAAGGCAATTGGAGCAGTTTCAGGTTCTAAACTGTTTTACACTATTTTTCAATTTCCACAAAGATTTGATGAGAATTTCGGGTGCGGCTTAAATTCCAGTAAATACGGTATAAGTATTCTCCTTCGCGTTACAGTTAAAAAAAGATAAATAAAATTTGTAAGCGCTTGCACCGCTCTACTTTCTTATCGCAAAACCAGAGGTATTTTTTGTATGACTTTCAGAGTGAGACGATTCTGAGCATTCATTTGTTAAACAATTTCTTTGCGGACTCGAAATATTTTTCACATGAGGAAAGATTTTTTGCTTAGATATGTAGAACCAAAAGCGGAAAGCAGAGTGCATGCAATTTTCTGTCTTCAAACAATTACATCTCTCCAGCAATGACATTCAATAATTTACAAAATAGCAGTACATTTATCTTTCGAATTATCTTTCAGATTATTTCCTAATTGCATAAAAGTCCATGATTCTGAATATGTTTTTCAAATAAGGTACATCACAAATTTATCAACTTCCATCTACTCAAAAGTTGACAAATTTGTTGAGAAGAGCAGAGTGCCGCTGAGAAATGCACCGCGTGCCACATGTGGCACGTTTGTCATAGATTGCCGATCCCTGTCATAAATCATCTTTTCCGCATAGATAGGTTGCAATTAATAATAATTCCCCCCCCTCCATGTAACCGAGATCCACCCTGATATACACAATGAAAGTGTTTCTTCCCCTGTAAATTTTATTTGAGTCGATTTCGTACATTTGTACTGGATGTTTCTGCAAAGAACGTAAGAATTAAGATAAAAATGACTGCATGATTTAAAATATTTTTTCCAATACGAACATTATTAAGAAAAAATGTCAAGCTTAGGTCTCATTTAAAATTAAACTTAAATCAATAAAAAGGAAGCAAAAATAAATAAAATTTGTGTGTTAATATTATCTAACGTAATTAAAATGATTTTTGTCACATCAATCCTCAAGCAGAATATATTTGGTACACAGATAAACTTCAGAAACTCATTTATTTTTGCCCTGAATATTAAAAATATTCAAAAGTAGTTGTGTATTACACAAACATATTTTTCTCGCTTTAAGAGTTACAAACTTCTCAACAAATGCTTTTGCCTTTAAAGTGTATATAACTTCCTTTTTTCCCCTACAGGTAACATAAAGAAATCTATTAAGCTTTCTAAAGACACAGATGAACATAAATAATTCTTATTCACTTAAGTTTTAAAGAATTTCTATTTCCTAAAGTTAAAGGTATAATTAACCCTAGATTGCCCAAAGAAGTAATTTTGACTGCTTTTTAATTTCAATTAGAAAAACAATTACGTATATAATGACACCATTTCTTATAATTTCTTAGAATATATTTTTTTCCAAGTGAAGTAAATTTTATTTTATTGTTAATATTTACTAATAGCTTGTTAAATGACTGCAAATAATATCAAAAATATTAAAAATTTATTTTAAACAAATTTCTTAACACATTAGTTATTTTTTCACAATGCAGTCATTTTGACTGCTTTTGGGCAATATACGTATATACTAAGTTTCAGTCTTTCTAGTGTTAATGTTAAATAGATATCAAAATATCCAATATCCCAAAAAATTGAGTATTTTGATTAAGTTTTTGATAATACTTAGCATAAAATTCGTTATTAATATAAAAATTATTAATCATTAATTTGCTTACAAACACACTAAACAATATCATGAAATTAATCGCGTGAAAAAGCCTTATAAACAAAAAATAAAATAAAAACATTTTGAATTTCAATATTACTCTCAATCGGCTTTTTTTTTCAGATATTATTTAAACGTTTATAAATTGTCCGTAAATCTTCAAAATTACTCCATCAATAGTTTGTCTTCCTTACTCAAAAATGTACGAGATGATTTTCTTCATTTCCGATAAATGAGGTTTTAAAATAATTAAAAATAAGGACTTTTTTATGTAGAACTATATACACATGCCATTAAGGTGAAATAAATTTGGTAAATTGTGAATTTTGCCAAAAATTGACAAATTTGTTTTATGATTTTATTTTATAGATCCTCTTATTAGCTTTATAAAAATACCAAGTTTATTATTTTCCGTTCACTAGAACAAAAACTACAAGTGTTTTAGTAAAAACAGATATAACATTGCTTTAAGCAAGATAATGTTATACTTTAAAACGTGTTTTACTCGAAATATGTTTTTTAAAAATGCTCAAAAGGGGACAGCGATTGCTAAAAAAGTTTTGAAAATAATTAACTGAAATTTTTTGTGTATGCTCTGTATAATAGTAGATGTGTTTTAACCTTCAGATTTATCAATCACTATTTTATTACAAAATTTACAGTTCTTTATGTTAAAAAAAATCACTGTTTTTTAAGCAATTTCATATAATAACTAAGATAAAGTGCTCTAATTTTTGTAAAAATTAAAATATCTCTTATCTTGAAAGTCATTTCAAAATTGAATAACAAAGCAACACATCAAAATTGAAGAATTGAAATTTTTTTCATACACTTTTTGTAGATTTTTGCCAATTGTTCCCCATTTTAGAAATAATAATTTCTTTTTATCTTCTTTTTATAGCATATTTTTCTTAAAATGTACTAAAATCTAAAAACAGAAAAATAATCCACATATCTCCATTTTTTTTAGGACAAAGTTATTGCATGTAGTCGGATACCTTAAGGAAATAAATTCCTTCGATTTGCGATATGAAAATAAAATTCGATAATATATTAATGGGTCAGGAAATATTTTCCCCGCGCGCGTGAGTTGAACTAAAATGATTCACGAATGTAATGAAAACCTATCAAAGTGATTTGATACCTAACTATTGTAACCTTTTATGTTGATACTTCATTAATAAATTTTAATATTATTCAATAATGTTAAAAGGATTGAAAAAAACTTGAATCCATAATTATTTATTTTATTTAGCTTTGTAATTAAATTTCTTTAAAAAAAACATAGTTTATTGTTATAAAAGGAGCAACAACAAAAAAACTGATTTCTAGTCAACAAGTGCACGTAGGAAAAGGCATAGTTAAGAGCAGCTTTATCTATAAAATGTCAAACTTTTAACAAAAGCAGGGATTTATAAATGATGTAGAGGAGATTCACATTTAAAGGGTGAATTCAGAAGAAATTAAACAATACTTTTTTTAAAACAAAGGCTACATTAAGATTATAGAAATAAAGTTAATGAATGTACAGGGTGACCAAGATAAAAAAAGACCGGAGTCACACTGTATGTGGCATTTGAATTGAGCGCTTGAGCAGTTCAGAATGAAACTATTGAATATTCAGTATGTTGCTATCCCCAATATTATGTATTTAATACTTTGAAATAAAAATTATAATATATTAGTAATTTACTTTTCTGTAAGTATTTATACTTTTGTATTTATCGAGAATCCTTACAAATAAATCGAAGAGATCTTTAAAAACAGACCCTAGAGATTAAGATTCTTCTTACAATGATATAATATTTATATGATATTTGAAGTATAGTAGATCCACACACATTTGGTTTTATCATTAGTTTCTCTCCGTGTCAAAAAGTGTAAAATTCATGATACTGACAATTATTTTATAATTACTTTTTTTTTTGCCTATTTCATCGATTTTACCTTGAGAATCGATATTTTGATAAAGAAATTTATTTTGAATTGACATTTACAGAACCATAAAACATATTTATGTTATTGGGTTTCAGAAAATATTAATCATCTATTTGTTAGATTACGAAAAAATTTTTTTTTTTTTATCTCGATTGTAAAAAGTTGCTTTTTTTGGTTTCTTATTAACGCTTTAGAGAGTAATGCATAGTTGTGATAGTCTATTGTTATATCTCATAAAAACAAACATGATCGAATTGTTTCATATTTATCTGAAGATCAAGAATCTTTACAAATAGATCCTGAAAATCAAGAACCTTTACAAAATAAATCGTAGAGAACAACAATTCTTAGAAATAGACTATACAGATCAAAAACCTTTACAAATAAATCTAGATAGAGATCAAGAATGATCTTCTATGATAATATAACATTTATATAATATTTGAAGTAAATACATCCATTCACTGTGATCTTCAGTTTCTCCTCATGTAATGAGTGAATATTAACGTCACACTATTCAGCTACACGAGGGCTTTTGGTGACGAGGGCTTTGGTGTAGAGGCGCGATACACGTTAAATCTGTCGAGAGCTCAAACGTCCTCCCGTGGGTGTAGTGTGTTAGTTAGGAGAGGGTGGTGACAGCTCAGGTGTCGTCCGCGTCACTTGACCATGGTTCAAAATTACGCGAACCGTCGCCAAAAGCCCTCGTGTTGCTAATCAGTGCGACGTTAATATTCTTTCTCTCACTTTATAGATTTTAGCTGTTATTGTTATTTTTGTGGTATCATTAAAAGTTTTGAATATGGTATAATTATTAGAGTTATATCTCAATTGCATATTTTCACATGCGATAAAATATAAAATAATGCGTTTGTTAGAGGTAAAAAATCAAAAAGTGAAATACCTATGATATTGTAATTTAACATTTATTAAAAATTTATACAAAAAAAATCCATTTATTTTTCCTACTCTAAAAATATTTTTTAATCTCTTTTATGAGCTGTTCTCTGCGTTCTTCAACTGAATTTGATTCTCTAAAATGTTTTCAGTTATGATATTATTTTGCTCATTAACGGAAATATTAATAGACAAATCTGGAACAAATACATTTAAGGCTGTCTTCGGTTAATGTTAAAGAACAGGGGTAAAATTTAGAATATTCTTTCAAATATAAAATAACTGAAACTTTAATGTAATATTCTGACTTCACTATCCTATAGAGGGCAGCATATTTTTTATCATACTTCTCATTATTAATTGAGTCGATCCATTTTTTCTAGTATAAAATGTTTTCTTTGCATATTTTCTCCTATATCGTAATGTTAAATGAGCTATCCCTTTACGTGTTAAATTTAAAATAAAAGTATTACTGGAATATTTTGAAATTTTAAGAACACTAACACATGTGTGAATTATAGTGTAGTAAAATTTATTTGAAAATTGAGGCATTTTTCTGTCTAAAAATGTGCTCCGCGTTGAGTTTAGGCTCACATACATTTACCGAATACAGCCTTAGTACATCAGTCCTTCTAAGTGTTTTTTCTAACGTGAATTTATCATCCGCATAATTAAATTCCTCTTTTAATAAGTTTACCAATTCATTTTTATTCTCGTGTTTTAAAATTTTGCACAATACAACGATTAAATATATTTATAAATTTCATACCATGAAAATTCCTGTCTAGTAATTAAACATAATTTTTAATTTCTTTAGAGATATTTAATTTTTAATTAAATTCATCAAAATCAAATTTTATTTTGGTATTCAATATTTTTACAATTGAACATTTCAAAAGTTTTTTAATATAACTGTTATTAGCACTATATTATAACCATTATATGCATTGTAATAAAGTAAATATCTTCTTAAAACAAGGATTAAAACAGTTTTATTTTCATCATAATTTCCATTGTTTAATCTAAATAATAATTTTTTAATTTAAAAAGATGGACTATTTCTTACGCAATATAATTCTTCTAAATTAGTTAAACTTTCTATTTTCTTATAATTTAATTAGCTACTTTATTTTCTTTCGTAATCTAATTTAAAATTTGTTAAATTTATTCCTTAAACGACTCTAAATATTTTCTTATAAAATAAAGCTCTTTTGAATTTATAAAATTTTCACTTTTTTTTAAGCAAAATTATATTATTTGTTCTAGTATCAGTTCCTGCACAATTTGTTTTTTTTTAAAGAAATTGTTAATTTTCTTACTTTTTTCAGTGTGATTCTTAATTTCTAATATTACAATTCTTCTAAATTTATAATTTTTTTTCTTTTAAGAGTGCAGAGAGTGAAGTTATTTTCTTCCCAATATAAAAACTTCGAACATTTATCTTCCGATTGATGTATTGCTTTTGTGTGTATGAGAAACAGAAGTTGGTAGAAGTGATTTGAAAAATGGTAATAAACAAATTTTGGGACTTGATCTCATCCCTTTTTTAGATATGTCTACAATTTATTTCATGCTATTTTTTTAGTTTTATCAGCAATTCCTTGAAATCTAATTTTATATTTCTTTTTAATCATAACCTTAGCGTTTTATTGTTCTAAGACATTGATTAAAATATTACAACAGTTAAGATCGTTAATTTTATTAATTTCGTAATCTGCGTTCTTATTTATTCATCATATATTCTCATACTGATATAATATTTTGATTTTATATTAAGCAAAATCGTTTAAAAAAATAGGATTAATTTTTATTTTTTCAGCCACTAAGAGTGGCTTTTGTTTTGGGAAGTTTTAATTGATATACTTTACATTTTTTCAATTTTTAATTTATAAATTAGAATTTTTAAAACCATATTCTATTTCCTTATTTTGAGGTTCTATCCCTAACGTTAATTATTTCCTATATTCTTTTATACAATATTTTAGGGCTTTAGCTCTAATGTTAAATCTAAATGCTTGGTTGCTTAGCCTATTTCATTTATTATTATTTCATCTATTTAACTAATTATTATTTTAATCTATTATTATTCAAATATCTTAATTTATGGTTCCATCCATATCTGTAATGTTAAATTTTTGTATATTCATTAACACTACAAATACTGAAATATAGTAGATATCTATATTGCCCAAAAGCAGTCAAATGACCGTGAAAGAATAACTAATGTGCAAAAAAAAATGTTTAAAATTAATTTTTAATATTTTTTATGTTATCTACAGTCATATAAGAAGTTATTAGTAAATATTAACAATAAAAAAAGTATTTCATTTGGAGAAAAAATATATTCTAAAAAATTCTAAGAAATGGTGTCATTATATCCGTAATTGTTTTTCTAGCTGAAATTAAAAAGCAGTCAAAATGACTTCTTTGGGCAATTTAGTATTAATATTCATTTTATATATTCATTAACGACGTATTCAATTTGTTAAAGTTATTCAAGGTAAGCTAATCGCCTAGTTTTTTATATTGCGAGCCAAAATTATGATTTACTATGTTAGGCAGATTACTTTAATATCAAGTTAGTTTTCTGATAAACGTTGATATTTTGGACATAATACTCTAATCTTCCAAATTTTTATTCTCAATTAAAAATTCTTTATACAAAATTAGATTAGATGAAACTGTATCCCAATATACATTATCATTGAAATCTAAAATAAAAAATCAGATAATATTTGATTTCTAAATGTGTTCTTGATTAATTTTATTTTAAATTCTCTTTTAAAACAGAACTCTTAGGAACTTTACTCCAAACTACATTATCTCTTATTAATTTATAATAATATTGATATTTTTATAGAGGAATTTTTTCAATATGTGTATAAGATTTTTTTAAAACCTTAACTTCCCTTCAGTTAATAACGATAATTTCCCATTAAGTTATCTTCCAAATGTGAAACAGGTTATTTAACTTTATCCTATTCCTCCATATGAAATTATACTTCATTGGTTTTTTTAATTTAGTAGCACAGTGCCAGTATATCTTTTCAACATAAGTAGCATAGATTAGATATAAAGAAAATTTTCGGATAATATTAAAACTTTATCAAGTAATTTTGAAGTAAATTAAATGAAAAAAACTTTCTTATATCCTTCACGTCTCTTGTAACTAATTTTAAAAACCTTCTGTAGTAGTCTAGAAATCTTTACATATAAACCACGATTATTTTCTAAGTAAAAGATTACAAGTTTTCTTATTGCTTCTTTTTCTTATCAACATAATGTTTTATTGACAACATCATTTTAACTCTTAAGGAATTGCAATATCTTTAACACAACTCTTCAATGTCATTAATTCCTTTCTTTGAGACTAGAACTCTGTTTTCAAATTAATGTTAATTGTCGAAATTCTAATTATGAATAAATTTTATATCTGGCATACATCAAAATTTCCATGCTCAGAATAAATAAGACTTATTTTTTGTAATCTTATGGATCAGTAAGATACTTAATAATAAATCTTCTTTTCCTTGTCATAATTTCTATCATTTGCTCATTTAAATCCAAAACCAAGAATACATCTCAGGACTTTTGTTTTCAACTTATACATCATAAATTAGTTAATTAGCAACCATTTATTTCATATATATCAAACTTTTAAATTCTTAATTTTTTAAATAATTTTATCTTTTATGTTTAATAATCATTTCTTTTTATCACTATAATATAAAATCTGAAATCTTTTTAACTAATGGTACGCAATCTCCAATCAAATTCCTTAGTTAAATTATTATTGTTAACAATTAATATTGTTTTCATGATGTAATATGCCAAAGTAAACCATTTTAAATTAATTACCAATTTTTTTTTACTTACCATACATCGTACATCTATATTAACACTAAATTGCCCAAAGAAGTCATTTTGACTGCTTTTTAATTTCAATTACAAAAATAATTACGTATACAATGACACCATTTCTGAGAATTTTTAGAATATATTTTTTCTCCAAGTGAAGTAAACTTTTTTTATTGTTAATATTTACTAATATCTTGTTTATGATTGTAAATAATATTTAAAAAAAATAATAAATTAATTTTAAGCAATTTTTTTACACATTAGTTATTCTTTCACAATGCAGTCATTTTAATTGCTTTCGGACAACATAAGTATATACTAAATTTAAGACTTTCTAGTGTTAATGTAACTTAATCATGTACACAATAAAGTCTCATACACTCTATTAATTTTAAAATCCATTTCACAATGCATAAGAGGATCTGTTTACAAATTTACCATTAACTAGAATTCAATTATATGTAAATTATTAAATATATTCATTTTATTATGATTTCATTATTTTAGTACATTGAGGAATAGCGTATTAAATCTAAGAAGATCTATATTTGATGAGAAAACTCTTGACATATATAGCATGTTATGTGAATAAAGTAAGGGTTAAATTTAAGTTTGGTAAGCTATTTTATGTCGAAGGGAGTATAATATTAGATTTGGAAAAACATTTGATGTTATAGATTTCATTACAATATGATGAAATCAAAAAATAGAAGTAATATTAAAAGTTGTTATATGTGGATGCGTATAGTTTAATATATGATATTTAAAATAGATTTATAATACAGAAAGAAAAACGCATTTTGTAAGATGAAAGATGAAAAAAATGGTGTGTAAATTTAGAAGTTGTTGGTTGAAGAGGTAAAATGTATTCGGCACATTTAGATCAAGTAAGTGATGAAGAATATTTAACACTAGAAAAACTGAAATTTAGGAAATACCTATATTGCCCAAAAGCAGTCGAAAGGACTGCATTGTGAAAGAATAATTAATGCGTAAAAAATTGTTTAAATAGCATCATTCGAAGCTATCTTATAAAACTCTCGACAATTCGAACAGTCACTATCATGTACAGTCCTGTTGCAAACAGGTTGGAGCTTACAAGTTTTGTGTAGTATTTTCTCTGTGTATCTCGCCTGTAACGTAGTCCCTTTAATGACCATCTGTCTGCTACCCCTTCTTAGTGATTTCCGGTTATAAGGCAAAAATACACTTTTATTGCTTTCCTTCTTCAAGTGGACAATAGTCCAACCGCACCTGTTGTCAGCCGTCCATTTCTTTCATTTAATACGTAACCTTGCTACACATGTTCAGAAAAGATGGTCCGCTATTGTGAAGAAGAGATGCGCGTAGGATTGTGCATGAATGTATTGAATATATTCTTTTAATACAGGGCTTTTAACTTCTGTAAAATATTTATACCATATAATACGCACTTTTTAAAAATACTTTTTAAAATAATTTTATACAAATGTACAATTGTTGTTTTATTGCATAGTTTCAAATTTAAATGTGTTAGAAAAAAAAATTTTCTTCGTGTATTTTGGGAATTTTTGCTACCCTCTTGATAATTCGAACTCTTGATATTTCGAAGTTTTTCATTGGTCCCTCCAACTTCGAATTATCGAGAGTCGACTGCATATATATATATATGTATAGGTATATTCGGCTCACACAATGACTAAGCATTTAATATGTGAAAAATGATGTTAAAAGATATATTTTAGAAGACGGAATTTATGCAAAAGTAATGTGTCATTTTAAAAAGGATTCTATTATAAATGAGTGATTTATCTTGAGAAATAGAAAGTTTTAAATTGTACGTAAAAGGACGATAAAGTGAGTAAATTACGAAAGTAATGTGAAACAATGCTTTATCCTTACAATGAATTCAACTCTATTATCACATTAAAAATTTATTTCTAAAATACTTCAATGACGAATTATAAATTAATTACTGTAGAAAAATTAAAAGGTAATAAAACTGAAAGAATCACGAATATTTTCATGAATTTGATGAAAAATTAACCTTATCGTAAAATAATTTTAAAATAAAAGAGTAACTTTCATGAACCTCTTTATATGCTTAAAAATATAATTTTCTTTAATCAGGAACTTTATTTTAACTCCTTTAAGCGGAGAAATATGTTAAAGAACCATAACCTCTGTAACCAATTATTTCTCTCTCTCTCTCATTTCTAGAAATAAAAGCAAAAAAAATAATTAAAATTTTAAAATTAACTTTTATTAATTATGGAGAAATAATTAATTAATGCAACTGAAAAAAAGGATTATAAATTTTAAAGATAAATAAAGGTTCTTTTAACACTAGATTGTGCAAAGAAGTCATTTTGACTGCTTTTTGATTTCAATTAGAAATACAATTGCGTATATAATGACACAATTTCTAAGAATTTTAAAAAATATATTTTTTTTCCAAGTGAAATAAATTTTATTTTATTGTTAATATTTACTAATAACTTGTTATTATATGACTGTAAATAATATAAAAAATATTAAATAATCATTTTAAATAAATTTCTTAACACATTAGTTACTCTTTCACAATGCAGTCATTTTTACTGCAATATAGGTATATACTAAGTTTCAGTATTTCTGATGTTAATAACAGACACAGGAATGTAAATGTTTCTTTCTCTGTAAATCTTCAGATTATATATAATATAATAATTCTTCAATATTATATATTTTAGTGTTCATAGTCAATAAAATTTTGTTCTAATCTATCTCTCGTTGCACAAATAGTGTGGAAAATCTTTAAATCAGTTACGTAAATCATGTATTTTGATTTCAAATATTAGCTCATTTGGATTCACGTTTTATTACACTTATTGCATTATTAAGACATTTGTTCAATTTTGAATTTTATATGAGTTTTTGAATTTTCCTCGTCAAAAATTTTTTGAAAGAGCTGAATCTATTTTTTCTTATTTAGACTCTATTCATTTTGGCAACATTTCCTTGATGCTAAAAAATTAATCTATGTTTTTTGCTGCATAATAATTTATAGAAAACAATTTGAATAAAACCGTAAACTGCAGAAAATTTTTAAGACAATATTACATTTATGGAACATGGATGTAAAAAAAAAAGGTTAATAAGGCTCGCAATATGTGTGTAAATTTCATTTTTTATCTTTTTATTCACGTGTGAAAGTTAGGGTTAATTGTTATGTGTTTATGAGTGTGCAAAAACTTGTTTTCATATTCCAATATTTTTTTCCTTATTAAAGATCTGAGAGATTTCACACTATTTTAAAATTACTTATAAAGTGTAGAAATTAAATGAAAAAAATATAGCTAATGTTATATACTAAAATACAATTATTTTTAACCTTATAGGTATCATAATCGATATATACTTAAAATTTTCTTATGTGATACATATGGTCGAAAAACTATAAATAGCTAAACCTTATATACATATATATTTAGTTCTGAACCAATATTACAAAATTGTATCAAAAAGTAAGGTGAATTTGTCTTTAAAACTCAGAATTTTTTGTTTAATTAATATATATATTTTTTTCATTTTGCAGGTATCATCAACCAGTCTGGTGCTTAAAAAAATCAAAGATAAGTGAGTGATCGTTTAGGTTTATGGCGCAAGAGCCAATTTTGGTTACACGGTGTATCAACTTGAACAATACTTTAAGAAGATGTGCATCGCTGTTCCCTTTTATGGGCCAAGAGGAAAGAAGCACACGATTCTTATCAAGAATCTTTTGAGTTCTGTAGGTTCCAAATTTCTTACCTTGTAGTAAAAAAAGAAATTATGACTTTTTTTATAATATCTTATAGTCTATCAACAAAAAATTATCACTTTTTATAACTTTCAATGAATTTATTAAAGCACTTTGTGAATTTTGAATTTTCTTGAATAATTTTTTTTTAGAACTTTATTGCCCAAGGAACTCTTTTTGACTGACTTTTAATTTCAATTACTAAAACAATTACGTATATAAAGACACAAATTCAAAGAACTTTTTAGAATATATTTTTTTCAAGTGAAGTAAATTTTATTTTATTGTTAATATTACTAACAACTTGTTATATGACTCTAAATAATATAAAAAATATTAAAAATTTTATTTTAAACAAATTTTTTAACACATTAGTAATTCTTTCACAATGCATTCATTTTGACTGCTTTTGAGCAATAGAGGTATATATTAAGTTTCAGTCTTTCTAATGTTAATAAACGTCACCGGAATGTAAATGTTTCCTTCTCTGTAAATATTCAGAATATATATAATTTAATAATTCTTCTATCTTGTATACTTTAATGCTCATAATTAATAAAATTTTGTTCTGATCTATCTCTCGTTCCACAAATAGTGTATAACATCTTTAAATCGGTTACGTAAATCATCTATTTTGATTTCAAATATAAGTTCATTTGGATTCCCGTTTTATTACACTCATTGCATTATTAAGACATTTGTTCAATTTTGAATTTTATATGAGTTTTTGAAATTTCCTCGACAAAATTTTTTTGAAAGAGCTGAATCTATTTTTTCTTATTTAGATTCTATTCATTTTGGCAACTTTCCTTGATGCTGAAAAATTAATCTATGTTTTTTTTTCTGCATAATAATTTATATAAAACAATTTGAATAAAACCGTAAACTGCAGAAAATTTTTAAGACAACAGTCCATTTATGAAACATGGATGTAAAAAAAAAGGTTAATGAAGCTGGCAATATGTGTGTAAATTTCGTTTTTTATCTTGTTTATCCACGTGTGAAAGTTAGTGTTAATTATTTTATGTTTATGAGTGTGCACAAAACTTGTTTTCTTATTTTATATTTTTTTTCCTTATTAAGGCTACATATTACCGTAAAAATGACAAATTTATCGAAATTTTTTTTTTGCCTTTTCCTGCAGCCCATACGATTGGGAATCTTGGACCCAAATTTCAGATTTGCTAACCAATTAGTTTTTAAGATATTTGAAGTTTTCTGAGTGCTATCAGACCCGATATTTGACAGCTGAGGGGGCGTGGTTAGTTTTGGTTTCATTTTAAAGCATTTTTTCATTCTTAAATTTAATTAATTACTAATATTTTTAATAAAATCGATATTTGCTGAGAAGTGATTATTAACTTCAACTTTCACTACTGAAATCGCTTCTGTTTGTTTACATTTTGAGTTTTTGGTGTGGTTAGCTAAAATTGATAAAAAAAAAAAAGGTCTTTCTCAAGACCAATATTTATTCTCATATAATTTATATAGCTTAAAAGCTTTTTTACTTTGTTCAAGTTAAGTTTTTTCTGTTGAGAAAATGCCACGGAAAAAACTTTCGCAGCTTGCGAAGAGAAGCAATATTTCTAAAAGATTAAGTACTGTTGAAAGTGACAATGTTAAAGACCATCCTTTACCTGATATAACTACAAGACTTCAGAAAACAAGTGTTTTGAATACAAGAAAGAATACTACAGATAAAAGTAAATATTTCAGTGATGTTCCAAATTACATTATAGTGGATACTGAATGTTTAAGTAATTTGTTTACAAATCATTTATGCAGTATTTGTCATAGTGCATCCTTGAAACTTTGCTTTAGTCAAAGAAATGGATTTGCATTCAAAATGAATGTTGTATGTATTAATTGTGACCAAGCCCAAAGTGAAACATTCTTCAAAACAGTTGGTTGATACTAAATTACATCAAATAACAAATGTTAGCAAGCATCAATTTTTTAATGCTCCATTTGATGTAAATATGAGAATAGTGCAAGGTATGTTAAGTTTGGGACTTGGGTACTCGGCGTTGGAAAAATTCTGCATGCATATGAATTTAAATATAATGTCTAGTAAAACTTTTAATTCCACAAAGCAAAAGTTCTGAATGGACATCTCGTTGCTTCCAATCAGCTGTTGCTTGATATTCGTAAAGATGTCAGAGAGGCGTATGGCTCAAGGAATGATAAAGATATCGTCGATATTGGAGTGTCATATGATGGAAGCTGGTTGACAAGAGGGCATACGTCAAACATCGGAATAGGATGTGTTATCGACTTGCTGACTGGCTTTGTGATCGACTACGAAGTGATGTCAAAGCGGTGTGGAGAATGTGAACAGACTAAATTTGCGCTTGGAGAAGACAGTGTTGAATTTCGTATTTTGTATGAAGGACATCAGGATGTTTGTAGTGCAACACATGTCGGATCATCTGGTGCAATGGAAGTAAATGCAGCTGTGAAATTATGGGAAAGATCTGAGAGCATTGGCTTCCGGTACACAACCTTGCTCTCTGATGGGGATTCTAAGGCTTTCTTAGAATTAAAAGAAAGAAAAATTTATGGAAGTGAAATACAAATTAAAAAAGAAGAATGCATAAACCATGTGAGCAAAAGATTGGGAACAGCTTTGAGGCAGACAGTAAAAGATTGGCGAGTGAAAGGTGTAACTCTGGGAGGGAAGAAACACGGCAGTTTGAAAGAAGAGACAATAAAAAAGCTTACTAGATACTACACTAATGCTATACCCAAAAATATAGGTGATGTAGAGGCAATGAAAACTGCAATTTATTCTACCCTATTTCATTGCATATCTACAGACCAGAAGTCACAACATAAAAAGTGTCGTTCTGGTATCGACTCTTGGTGTTTTTACCAGTCATCATTAGCACGTGGGAAGAAACCAGGTTTGCATAAAGATTGGGTAAAAACACCAATCAATTAAGAATATTTGCCCAAAATTTTGCCAATTTATCAAAGATTGGCTTCAACGGAATTATTAAGCAGGTGTGTTAGAGGTTTAACACAAAATTCCAATGAAGCGATGCATTCGATGATATGGAACAAATGTTCCAATGAAAATACAGCTTCTAGGAGACGTGTGTTGATTGCCGTGTCGAGTGCAACATCTGAATTTAATGTTGGAACATTAAAAGCCCTTAAAACATTTCAGGATGCTAATTGCCTTGCAACAAGTTTAACATCAGAACATTTAGCCAACTTTACTGATTATAGGAGAACCTATTTCAGGAATAAAATAAAATCTGCACATTTTAAAGTCGAGCAGCAAAAATTAAAACTTGCTAAATTGCGTTGACTTAAAATTGAGAAAAAATTAGGTGCTATGTACAAATCTGGTGGATTTTAACTTTATAAGCTTTAATTTATAACATTATTATTTTTTATAAGTGTATTATGTTTTAAAACTTTTGTGAAATTATTATGTTAACTTTATGCTGAAAAATCTGTCATCGTAACAAATGCTATGTCGATATTTTGCAAAAACATATTTTGAATAAGTAAAAATATTTTCAATCATATTTAATTAAAGTAGTGTTTTTATATATTATATAAGTAGTAAAATAATATATTAAAAATTTAGAGCTTTGCAAGCATTATTAGTTTTTGTTTTATGCCTTTACAAACTTTAAATGCATTTTTCTCAGACTCTTATTTTTGAAGATGTAAGTGTTTTCTAATCCCTAAGGCTTTTTTTCTGTTCAAGATAGAGTCTTGAAATTTTTTATAGATACTTAGATATATGTGTTACATAAAAGTTAGTGTGCATTTAGGTCTGAGATCTTTAGTTATTTTTTTCAAAAATGTTAAAGTTAATATTTAAAAAACTTTTGTGTTTTTTCCAGGTTTAGCTAGAAAAAAAATTATTAAAAACCAACAAGGAACCAGATTTTGAAATCCATACTAACTTTTGTTTGCAATAATGTAAGAAATATAAATCATGCAAAATAATTTTAAAATTTCAAAAATTGTGTATTTTATAAGAGTTTAAAAAAACTTCAAAATTTTAAAATTTTTTTAAATTTTAAAATAATGGCTTGTTAAAATGACTTTTTATTTTCAGAATCAGTTTAATAATATAGTCTGAAAACAATACATAAATTACTTTTAATATTACTGTCCTCAAAAAAAATTTTGAAAAAGGGTACCGTAAAAATCTGAGAGCTCACACTATTTTAAAATTACTTATAAGCTGTAGAAATTAAAAGGAAAAAATATAGCTCATGTTTTTTTCTAAAATACAATTATTTTTAATCTTATAGGCATCATAATCGTGATATACGTAAAAAATTTTTTGTGATAGATATGATCTAAATTGCTAAGGCTTATATACATGTATTTAATTCTGAACCAATATTACAAAATTGTATCAAAAAATAAGGTGAATTTGTGTTTAAAACTGAGAAATTTTGCGTAATTAATATTTTTTTTTCATTTTGTAGGTATCATCAACCCGTCTGGTGCTTAAAAAAAATCAAAGTTGAGTGAGTGAGTGAATGTGGGGTTTATGGCGCAAAATCCAATTCTGGGTATGTTCCAAATTTCTTACGTTGTAGTAAAAAAAAGAAATTATTACCTTTTTTATAATATCTTATAGTCCATGACAGGGTCGGCAACTTTTTAGCTGTGTCGTGCCAAACCAATGTACCAACGTGATTCAGCGTGCCGTGCAATAGAAAATATTTGAAATAACTCAATTCCTACGGCAATACATGCAGAGTTAGGGAATAGAGGTGAAAAATACAGATTTACTCTTTTAATACACGTTAATTATGCATCATTTAAAGATATTTATTGACATAAAAATAAACATAAAACATATTTATTCCTTCAACATCAATAAAAAATTAAAACTGTATACATAAATATGCATCTTTTTTTAAAATTAAAATATAGTAAACGTATAAATGACTATTCTAAACGTAAATGTGACTATATTCTTCAATATAAATAAAATTTAAATTATGCATATATAATGCCTTTTTAAAAATATCTATAAAATTAGAAATAAACAACATGAAATATAATTGTTCATGCAACATAGTTAAATAAAAAATTATAAAAATTTTAATGTGAACCTTGATCTTCTAGAGCTCTACTTAATGTCGCAATATCAGGGGTATAAATTGTGACTTTCAATTTGACATAGAATTTTGAATGTTAAACAATTTCTTATTGGACTCAAAATGTATTTCGAGAGAAAAAATTTGATTACATTGATATGTGGAACCAAAAGCGGAAATTGTTTGACATAAAAATGTAATTTCTTTTTTATATACCCAGAAACAGCTTTTTCTAAAACTTTACATTTCTCATTAGAATTTTTAAATGTGGCCTGATGTTTCGTTTGAAAATGTCTTTGTACACTTGACGTACGACATACAACACTTTCGTGACATGGCATACATACAGCGCTATCTTTTTGATAAACGAATCCAAATTTGTTCGTCCAAGAACCGCGAACATCAAGCTTTCTTTTTTTTACTCGCCATTTGATTTAATATCTAACTATGAACTGTCACAATAATTAAACAAAAAAATACAAGTTTTCACAAGAAAACTAACAAGGTGACAAAGTTAAAAGTAATCTAAAAATCAAGACGTGAATCAAATTATATTCAACTTTCGACTAAAATCATGCTCAATATTCGTATATTGGTATGTCTAATCGAGAACATGAGAAGATTGAGAAAAAAGAATTAAAATGTGATATACAGTAGAACGTCGTTTATCCGAATCAATTGTGACCGGACACCGCTCGGATATGCAATTGTTCAGATAACCGAAAACCGAATGTGATCCATGCAGTATATGATACTGGACACTATACAAATATTGAAAATCATCACATGCGGGAAACGTGCTTGAAGGAAAAGCAAAGTAGGTGCAAAATGTCGCATTTTTACCTTGATTGTGGAAAATAATCACTTATATTTCGCTGTACCATTGTACACCTTCGTTTTTCACTGCAACGTCTCTGATTCTCTTCAGCAGCAGTAGTTGAGTAGGACAGCAGTCTGATTGTTGTTCGTACCACTCCATAGCTGTCTCTAACGCAGAAACGCGTCAGCAGTTGATGGACCCTTGCTACTTTCGTTGTTGTTGTCCTGGTTTTCATTCGTTTCATCGTCGACAGGGTCGGATTCTTCTTGCACGGAAGTCACTATCTCGTCATTATTTAGTATTTGAAATCCACAGTCTTCTGCATCCTATGCCATCCAGGTTTCTACATCAACAAAACTGAACAAAAGAGCACGTATACACCCCCTCACTGGGAAACAAACTGACTTAATATTCCGCGCAGATGTTTACCAAATCACACAGCTGAAAGTCCCTAATATCCCTCACCTTGGGTTTTCCCGTCACTTTTGGCCTCACAGGAAACAAATGTTGAGCATTGCACTGTTCGAAAACGTATCCGGACTTTGGTTCGGATATTTGACTCTCCGGATAATAAACGTTCGGATAAATGACGTTCCACTGTAATATATATTTCTATTAGCTTTATTCGCACCAAAAGTATGAAATAAAATAATTATGTGACTCTTTAAACATTTCACTCAAAAAATTGTAGCTGATCTTAATATATATTTAAAAGGGCATTTGTTATGAAATTAGATTACTTCCCCTTACCAAATTATACCACGAGTGGATTTTTCACCGAATTTATTTTAAATCAAAATTAAATATGTTGACAGAATAACAATTTTTGTTTATTATATTTCCGCTGCAAAACGTTTGTTAAGCAGAATTTTGATTTACACCTAAGACATTCGTTTTTTCTTTCGTCGATGCCCAAGCTTTTGGTGGGAAAAGGACGAACTACTTCATTTTTATTCACTGTGCAGTAATGAATGATACTTCAGTGTACAAGAATTGCACAATAATTTTAATTTGCGTTGAATATTTAACACTAATAATGAGTAACATTTAAACGAAAGATGTTTTCTTTTACATAAAGCACACAAACTACATGCAAGCTGATTCAGCAGAATCGTTATATGGCAGAGAACTATAAATAAGAAATAACCTTTTATAAAAAAAAATGCACGAGGCATTGAAAGCAGAGACAGAGGTATTCAGCTATATCGTATAATTTTGTAGAGAGTGATGGCGTGCCCCTGAGAATTTCTTCGCGTGCCACATCTGGAACGCGTGCCATAGGTTGCCGACCTCTATCAACGAAAAAATTATCACTTATTATAACTTTCATCGAATTTATTAAGGCACTTTGGGAATTTTGAATTTTGTTCAATAAATTTTTTTAGCACTTAATTGCCCAAGGAAGTAATTTTGACTGCTTTTTAATTTCAATTAGAAAAACAATTACGTATATAATGACACAACTTCTAAGAATTTTTTAGAATATATTTTTTTCCGAGTGAAGTAAATTTTATTTTATTGTTAATAGTTACTAACAACTTGTTACATGACTCTAAATAATATAAAAAATATTAAAAATTTCTTTTATACAAATTTCTTAACACATTAGTTATTCTTTTACAATGCATTCATTTTGACTGCTTTTGAGCAACAGAGGTATATACTAAGTTTCAGTCTTTCTAATGTTAATAACAGACACAGGAATGTAAATGTTTCCTTCTCTGTAAATCTTCAGAATATATATAATTTAATAATTCGCCAATCTTGTATATTTTAGTGTTCATAGTCAATAAAATTTTGTTCTAATTTATTTCTCGTTCCATAAATAGTGTGTAAAATCTTGAAATCAGTTACGTAAATCATGTATTTTGATTTCAATTATTAGTTTATATGGTTTCAGGTTTTATTACACTCATTGCATTATTAAGACATTTGTTCAATTTTGAATTTTATATGAGTTTTTGAATTTTCCTCGTCAAAAATGTTTAAAATGAGCTGAATCTATTTTTTCTTATTTAGACTCTATTAATTTTGGCAACATTTCCTTGATGCTAAAAAAATAATCAGTGTTTTTTTTCTGTATAATAATTTATATAAAACAATTTGAATAAAACCATAAACTGCAGAACATTTTTAAAACAATATTCCATTTATGGTACATGGATTTGAAAAAGGTAAATGAGGCTCGCAATATGTGTGTAAATTTCGTTTTTTATCTTGTTTATTCACGTGTGAAAGTTAGGGTTAATTATTGTGTTTATGAGTGTGCACAAAACTTGTTTTCATATTTTAATATTTTTTCCTTATTAAAGATCTGATATCACACTATTTTAAAACTACTTATAATCTGTAGAAATTAAAAAGAAAAAATATAGCTTATCTTATATACTAAAATACAATTATTTTTAACCTTATATAGGCATCCTAATCATGATATACATAAAATTTTCTTATGTGATAGATATGGTCTAAAAACTATAAATAGCTGAAGCTTATATACATATATTCAATTCTGAACCAATACTACAAAATTGTATCAAAAAAGTAAGGTGAATTTGTCTCTAAAACTCAGAAATTCTTGCGTAATTAATATATATATATTTTCATTTTGTAGGTATCATCAACCCGTCTGGTGCAAAAAGAAAATCAAGCATGAGTTTCATCATGGCTTCGAGCTATATTGTACGCCTGTCGTTAGCCGCAGCTTTGAGCACCATGCAGGTGTCAGTACGATTTGACTCAGTTCCACCCCAATTTTGAGGGAGAACACCCTGGGTGTGGTCAGGGGCTTCCTACCTCTCTTCCCTTTCCATCAACCTATTTACCTCCATGCCGCGAAGGCACTATACATTTACAAACATCGTTAAGCGGCCGTGTGTAGCCTAGTGGTTAGAGCATCGGATCGAGGCTAGCGTGTCATGAGTTCGATCCCAGTACCACTGAAGACCCGCCGTGTAGGGGCTCGATGCACCTTAAACCTGTCGAGAGCTCAAACGTCCTCCCGTTGGTGTAGTGTGGTAGTTAAAAGAGGGGGTTCCAGTTCAGGTGTGGTCCACGTCACTTGACCATGGTTCAAAGTTACGTGGACCGTCCCCAAAAGCCCTCGTGAAGCTGAACAGTGGGGCGTTAATATTCACTCACTCACTCATCGACCGGAAGACTTAGGTTCGATGCCTGATGCCACCAAATACCCTCCGAGTACACAAGGAGTACGTGCTCGTTAAATCTGTGTGTCCAAATGGTGCAACCATCTGTCGTGAGTAAAATCGTATTGTCACATTCATGGGTTCAAAGCTGAAGGTATCCGACTGGTTGCGACAACTTTTTTTTTTTAAAAAAAAAGGAGACATGGGGATTTTTTTGTTATTTTTAGATTTGTTTCGCGCATTTTAAGAAAAATATGCTAAAATTAAGAAGAGAAAAAGAAATTATTATTACTAAAATGGGAAAAAATAGGTAAAAATGGACAAAAAATAGCTTAAACGTGGCTCATTCTGCACCAAAGAATTATGAACAAATTTTGAATTTTTTCAACATAATGTGTTGCTATATTATTCAATTCGGAATAATATAAGAAATATTTTCTTCAGGATAAGAGATATTTTCTTTTTTACAAAAACCAGAGAACTTTATCTCAGTTATTATATGAAATTGCTTAAAAAAGTCGTGATTATATTCACATAAGGGTCTGTAAATTTTGTAATAAAACAGTGATTGATAAATCTGAAGGTTAAAACAGTTTTACTATTATGCAGAACTTACAGAAAAAAATTCAGTTAATTATGTTCAAAACTTTTGGAGCAATTACTGTCCCCGTTTGAGCATTTTTTTAAAAAAAACACGTGTTTTAATGTATGACATCTTGCTTAAAGTAATCACATCTGCTTTTACTAAAACACTTGTAGTTTTTGTTCTAGTAAACGGAAAATGATAAACTTGGTATTTTCATAAAGCTAATAAGATGGCCCATAAAATTAAATCATAAAAAAATTTGTCAATTTTTGGCAAAATTCACAGTTTTAGGGTAGTCGGATACCTTAACCTAACGACAGGCGTATCTCTAGCCCGTTGCCATGATGAATTTCGTGGGCCTCGATCTGACTACGTCAGACAGGTGCCATAAACAACAACAAACATCCATGCCTTCTCCGGGATTCGAACCCAGGCCCTACGGCACAGCAGTCAGCACCACTATACCGGATAGGCGAATCTGATGTTATTAACAGTCACAGGAATCTAAATGTTTCCTTCCCTGTAAATCTTCAGAATATATATAATTTAATAATTCGCCAATCTTGTATATTTTAGTGTTCATAGTCAATAAAATTTTGTTCTAATTTATTTCTCGTTCCATAAATAGTGTGTAAAATCTTGAAATCAGTTACGTAAATCATGTATTTTGATTTCAAATATTAGTTTATTTGGATTCAGGTTTTATTACACTTATTGCATTATTAAGACATTTGTTCAATTTTGAATTTTATATGAGTTTTTGAATTTTCCTCGTCAAAAATTTTTTAAACGAGCTGAATCTATTTTTTCTTATTTAGACTCTATTAATTTTGGCAACATTTCCTTGATGCTAAAAAAATAATCAGTGTTTTTTTTCTGTATAATAATTTATATAAAACAATTTGAATAAAACCATAAACTGCAGAACATTTTTAAAACAATATTCCATTTATGGTACATGGATTTGAAAAAGGTAAATGAGGCTCGCAATATGTGTGTAAATTTCGTTTTTTATCTTGTTTATTCACGTGTGAAAGTTAGGGTTAATTATTGTGTTTATGAGTGTGCACAAAACTTGTTTTCATATTTTAATATTTTTTCCTTATTAAAGATCTGATCTCACACTATTTTAAAACTACTTAAAATCTGTAGAAATTAAAAAGAAAAAATATAGCTTATGTTATATACTAAAATACAATTATTTTTAACCTTATAGGCATCCTAATCATGATATACGTAAAAATTTTTTATATGATAGATATGGTCTAAAACTATAAATAGCTAAAGCTTATTACATATATTTAATTCTGATCCAGTATTACAAAATTTTCTTCATTAAATTTTTTTTAGCACTTGATTGCCCAAGGAGGTCATTTTGACTGCTTATTAATTTCAATTAGAAAACAATTACGTATATAATGACACAATTTCTAAGAATTTTTTTAGAATATATTTTCTTCCAAGTGAAGTAAATTTTATTTTATTGTTAATATTTTCTAATAGCTTGTTATATGACAGTAAATAATATAAAATATATTAAAAATTGCACTTGTCAGCTCTCTTGCAACATTCTTACGTCTTCCGCGATTGACGCAGGTGGCTTTCAGTGCTGGATTTGGACTCAGCTTCAAATACTATTCACTTCTGATCCCACTGTAGGTTCTTAATTCAACTACGAAGATTTCCCTCTCTCATCACTACCAGAAACGAAATGAATTAATCTATCTTTAGGGGCTAAAGATTTATTTGTTTTTAAGAGCCACACAACACACACAATTAATACAATATTTAAAATTCACTACTACTAAAACATTACACTATTGTTCACACTAATTTGTTTCTGATGCTACAGGTCGTAGCGCCATTCCTTCCTCCGCCATTGTTGTTCTTCTCTCTTTTTCTCCATTCCGATGGCAGCGCCACTTATATAGTTTTATTTTAGTCCGGGGAATCTTATACGCCCCACCAACGGAAGCACATGCGTCATATTTAGTGACCAGGTGCTGAAAGAAAGAGGTTAGTCACACACTCACGAGAGTCCAATCCTGAAACAAAATACCTAACCTTAGTTGAGGAGAGTGCACTATGCAATTAAAAAAACGCATGAGGTATGACTTAAATATGATCATTAATACACAAATATATTTAAAAAAACAATAAAATAAGGTTATACAATCATGAATATATATATAATAAGACTATTATTCTGAAATAAGTACTGCAAACACTCAGGCTAATTAGCAAAAGGCAAGCGAGAGAGGGCGTCAGCATTGTCATGGTTATTATCCTTATGGTATATAATACGCAACTTGTAACGCAAGGCTAGGCCCAACGAGCTAATTTTGCACCATGTGGTAGTCCTTTAGTCAAGAATGAAAGTGGGTTGTGGTCAGACACAACCGGTATCTAAGATCCGAAGATCCAACAGTCAAACCTTTTCAATGCACTTAGTGCGGCATATGCCTCTGGCTCTATCGTGGACCAGTTCATTTGGCATTTGGTTAATTTCTTACTGTAGAATGAAATTGGGTGTTCCATTCCATTTTCATTGTTCTGTGCAAGGCATGCGCCGACTATAGTAACAGAAGCATCTGTGTACAGCTGAAATGGGTGGTTCAACACAGGGGTATAGAAAGTAGGCATTTCGATTAAGCTTTTCTTTAAACATTGAAAAGATTCTTCAGCTGTGTCGTCCCAAGGAATTTTATTTGGAGTATTCTTTTTAGTTAAATTTGTCAAGCGCAAAACAATAGAAGAAAAGTTCTTAATACAATCACGATAATAGCTTGATAAGCCAATCAGTCCTCGTAACTGTTTTTTGGTCGTTGCTCTCAATAACTTTGACATAGTTTCTACCTTTTGAGAATCCGGAGCATGTTTTCCAGAACCCACCACATGACCTAGAAATTTAACTTGGCTCTTTCCGAAATCACACTTCTCTAAATTGACAGTTAGTCCAACTTCTCTCAAAGTCTTAAAAACGTTTTCCAAATGTTGCATGTGATCTGACCATGTTTCTGAAAATACTGCCACATCGTCTATGTAGGATCTACAGTACTTTTGATGAGGACTCAATACTTGATCCATAGATTTTTGAAATGTACTTCCCGCATTCTTCATTCCAAAGGGTAGGACTTTTCCACTGATAATGTCCGGAATGAGTAACGAATGCAGCAAAATGTTTTGAGTTTTCTTCCATAGGGATTTGCCAGTATCCCTTCTTGTGGTCTAAGACCGATATAAAATGAGCTTTGCTATCCCGTATATTAAATCCGTTGCATGTTTCATTGGATATGCATCAAGAATAGTAAAACTATTCAAAAGTCTAAAGTCTATGCACAATCTAATACTTCCATCTTTTTTCGCCCCACACACCACCGGGTGCACCCAATCACTATCACTATGTTCATTCAAGTTGATATCTAGCAGCTCATTGATTTGACGTTCAACTTCTTTTTGAAGAGCAATAGGAACTGTGTATGGTTGTAATATTTTAGGTGAACTATCTGTCATAACTCTAACAGAATGACCTTTCACTTTGGCTTTTCCAGTACGATTCCGGAATATGTCTTCATATCGTTGTAACAAATTTCTTAACTGGTATTTCTGTTGAGCATTTAAAACATCAGGCATTTGATTCAACTCGATATCAATGTTAGGTTGAATTTCCTTATCTGTGGGAGCATAATGCAGCTCACCAAAATCGGTATCTTGATCAAATATTATTCCCACATGATCAACTCTTGAGATATAAGGTCTTAGTTTATTTACATGTAATTCTCTAGTACTACCGTCTTCCATTTGAACTAAACAAGAATGGAGTCTAGTGAGCTTTACTACCTTGGCTGGTCCTATCCAAGTGTTAAGCAATTTATGTGTAGATGAAGGCATAAGGATTAGTACTTCATCTCCAACAGAAAAACTTTTTTCTTGTGATCTCAAATTATAGTGTGAAGTCATACGTTAATGATTTTTAGCACTGTTTTCCGATGTGATTTCGTGTGCATATTGCAACTTCTTATACAATTGTTTCAAGTATTCTTCAACAGAACGAGCAGCATTAGTAGGGATTTCTCTTTCTCCTGTCCAAAACTCTTTTAAAATGGTCATAGGTCCAGATGGTAGTCTTCCATAAACTAATTGGTATGGTGATACACCAGTAAGTGCATGAGGTATTTCTCTATAAGCAAAAAGCAAATATGGGAGATGAACATCCTTCTCATTTCCATGCTCTTGAATATTTTTGTTTAACATGTCTTTCAATGTTCTATTCCAACGTTCTCCCATACTCTCAGGATGACCTGGAGTAGAAAACCTAGGAGATACTCCCAGCACGTCTTGAAAGGCTTGAGTCAATTGTGCGGTAAAATTGGTACCCTGGTCTGTACATATTGTCTTTGGGAACCCAGCTTGACAGAAAATTTTCATCAGCACTTCGCAGGTAGTTTTTGCAGTAATATTCTTGGTTGGTATGGCTTCCGCCTACCTTGAGCACATATGAATGGCACATACAATATATAAATGCCCTCTTCTTGATCGAGGTTCTAACGGTCTGATGCAATCCACGCTCCACACTTCGAATGGATTGTTAGGTCTTACAATGGGCTGGATCAGAATTCTATCTCTGTTTGTCCCAGTTCTTCGTAACTGACAAGGTTTGCATGCTTCGCAATATGTATTCACGTCCCTCTTTAACGAAGGCCAGAAAAAGGAGTATTTAATGCGTTGCTTTGTTTTTTGTTCTAAATCTCCAGCTAACGGAATTTCATGAGCCATTTGTAGAATTTCCTTTCTTTTACACGCAGGTAGGGACAACTTGCTTGATTGGCTTCCACAAACAACGTCATTATGCATCAGCAGATCATCTTGTATTTCATATGCTTTTTCTTTTTTATTTGCTTGTTCCCAGACGCTTATTAATGTTTCATCTTCTTTCTGAAGTTTTATAAAAGTACTTCTAGTCTCTCTGCTAAGATTGGATCTCACTTAGTTTTCAATGTTGACTGGGTCTATCAGCACTTCTATGCCAGAGTATGAACTCTCTTCAAATGTTAGGACTTCACAGACGGTTGAATCTTTAACCTCATCCATTTGGACTCCAACATCAATAACCTACCTAGCAATCACACTGCATAACTGTATGTTTTCCAAAAGGGCTTCATACGTGGTTTGAGAAATTAACATGTCGTTCACTAGTTTCTTTGAAACGGCATATGTAATCGGTATTGCGTCATGCCATCCATCATCGTTCTTTATATTAAATGTTCTTAAAGGAGCGACTTCACTATCCCAAAAGCTGATATTAACTTGATTTTCCCTTCTCCGGTGCTCTCAATATCTTGAACTAAATCAGCTCGCACCACAGAGATTTGTGCTCCGGAGTCTACCGTTCCATCCAAGACGACATCTAGACACTTCACTTTTATAACCTTCAATTTATCAATATTCTCTGCCAGAAAATTACACGTTGATTCAGGAGCATCTATTTTTGCTGTTACGATATTCTTAGAGGTATCTTCAGCTTGCACTGCATTACTTTGAGCTTTGACTGGTGAGTGAGTGAGTGAGTGATTTTGGGGTTTATTGGCGCAAGAGCCGATTTCGGCTATACTGCGCCAAACATTTGTTTTAATATCTGTGGTCTAGACGGGAAGAGAAAGAAAGAATGAATTGAATGACAAGAAAGAGGGTCGAAAATAGAGATGGATCACTAGGGTACCCCGGGTTCGCGAAGCCCATGTTTACCAAAGACAGTAAACCCCGTGGGAAAAGGAAAAGATCACTAGGGCACCTCGGGATTGTGACACCTATTCTCACCTAAAGAAGGTGAGCCCCCTGAGGGGCTTTGACTGGTGAGGAAAACTTGTTCTTTTGCGAGTTTTGTTTATTCAAGTTTCTATCTCGGCATTCGCTTGAGAAATGACCTTCTTTGCCTAAGTGTAATATCTAGGTGTAATCCGGGTTTGATTATAATGCGCTTGTGTGATGACTGTTGTCATTAGAATAGTAATTGTATCTGAAATTGGCCATCCCCTCTTTATTTCTTACGTCTCTCCCTTCCAACTGATGTAGAGAGCTGAGCTCCGGGTACTCAAAGGAAGTGTCTTACAATAAGATTTATCTTTATTAATAAACGGCACAGCTGGCCGTTTAATTTTTCCACAGACATCCTCATATTCATCCAGTATTTCGACCAGCACCTTTGGAGTTTTTATTTTTGCCCATTCATCGATAAAGTGTTCGCGAATCTCGGTTGGCACCTTCTTCTTCATTTGGTCTGTTATAAGTAGATCTTTAAGGTTGCCGAAGGTTTGAATACCTAAGCCCTTAAGCCATTCTTCACAAAAATTTCTTATCTCAAAATAATAATCTCTCCAAGTATCATAGAGATTCTTTTGGTATTTCACGAACAGCTGGCGGAATTTCTCGGGACTCAACTTGAATTGTTGAAGTAATCGTAATCGGCGGCATCCTTTTCTGGTTCACGAGCAATAAGACCTACAATATCCGAAGGTAGAATACTGATCAGATGTGTCACCCAACACGCTTTTGGCAAATTCAGAATTTCGCTTGACGTTCAAATGATACCAGGAATAAACTAATATCGTCAGATTTCGAGTCAAACTTCGGCAATAGTTTATGTAAATCAATCTTGAATTGTCCTGATTCTTTCACTTCGTTTTCACTTCCTCCTCCTTTTAACTCTATTCGTTTCTTCTGGAGTTCGAAATCCATCTCGTCCTTCCTCTTCCTTTCCTCGAACTCGTCCAGTCTCGTCCTTTCCATATCTTCTTTTCTTTTTCTCTCAGCCAAATCGATCTCTTCCCTTCTCTTTCGTTTCTCTATAATAGTGTTTAATTGTTCTCTACAAAACTCCTCGTCGAAGTTTTTACTATTCAAGATAGCCTCTCTTAACTCAAATACTTTTAAACTAAGGACATATTCAACCCCCATTTCGGTAGCCATAATCTGCAAGTCTGCCTTTAATCCCTTTCCTAAAAATGCCATCTCGCACCTTATTAGAATTATCCTAAGTCAATTTAATAACACTCTAATTCAAAGTCAAAAATATGCTTAATTTATCAAGGTTGGTTTGAATTTTAAAAAAATGATAAATTGTTTCGTTCTTTTTTTAACATAAAATTTACAAATTTATGCCTTGGATGCTAACTTTTGCATATGACATAGAACAAAATGAAAATTTCAACCAAATATTATTATTACAATTATAATAAAGTATAGTGCCCCACAAATATCTTAATTTCTTAGAATTTGTGCTTCTAAAGATTTTTATAAATCACAACAATAAAATAAAAATATCTTCGTTCATATCACTTTCACAATATATATCAAAAAATAAAAATGCCATCAACCTTTAGCAGAAATAATAAAAAAAATCATCACAATGATTTAAAACACATTTGAATATCTGACTCTTCAAGTAAATAAAAAAAAATCATACACTCTCTCAAAATAAAAGTTCTATTTAGCAGACACAATATCCTTAATAGTATTCAAAAAGAAAAAAGCCCACTTATTACACTTTATTCCACAGAAAAAAACACGCATAAAATCGAACATTCAGCATACAACCTTGAACTGTCTCTTTTCTCCTATTTTATTTTACTTTTGCGTACTCAGTATTGGTTAAAATGATAATGAATCATAGTTACATCTACTACAAGCACAGAAAAGAAATGAATATCTCTTTCATTTTTTTAAACTACTAAGTATTTTGTAACTGAGGAAGAAAAAAAATCTTTTTCAGCATATAATGTACATTTCACACCAAAAAATTTATACAATTTAATTTTATTTCTTCTCAATTCAGAAAACATATAATGACACTAAATTGAATTCAGTAAAATATTTTAATACTATAAATCATCCATCAATTCAAACTATGAATTATAAACACTCTTCCTTTCTTTTCAGGTTGAAACTCAACAAAATTTTATACTTTCACAACAATTATATGAACTGGTGTTCAATTTAAATAGAATAATATTCATCAATATTTCATGTCGTTTCTGATGAAACCAAAACCACACACAAACAATATCTGAACTGATGTTCAATTAAAAATATAGTTATACCAATATATAATGCACTCTCTTTACATTTCATTAAACCAATAATGGTTTTAATTTGTGAGTGTGGACTCCCTCTTACCTGGATTTTGACGAATCTTTACGCTACATGACTGCGCCAATTACAATTCACTTCTTGTCCCGCTGTAGGTTCTTAATTCAACTACGAAGATTTTATCACTACCAGGAACGAAAATAATTAATCCATCTTTAGTGGCTAAAGATTTATTTGTTTTTAAGAGCCATACAACACACACAATTAATACAATATTTAAAATTCACAACCACTAAAACATTACACTATTGTTCACACCAATTTGTTTCTGATGCTACATGTCTTAGCCGCCATTGTTGTTCTTCTTTTTCTCCATTCCGATGGCAGCGCCACCTATACAGTTTTGTTTTAGTCCGGAGAGTCTTAAAGCTTCTACAAAAATAATGCTGCAGACTACCAGCATTCAGTATTCACAATAGATGAGTCGTGCTGCGGTAATTTGGCCTAAGTAATTATAAGGAAGAAGTATGTGGAAGAAAAGACTTTTAGGACGAAAGGATGGTCCAAAAGTAGGGTTGGAAAGTATTATTTCATCAAATTTCAGTTCTGCTCATATTACCTTTAATTTTACTGCCCATATTTAATCTGGTGACATTACTCAATAGTTGGCATTACTGCTGTCGAAGGGAGAAAGAACGAACTCACCTGCTCCCTCCAACGGATACTACACTCACATAAGTTTACCAACCATATATGTTTCGTGTAAAAATACTTAATTTTGTTTGTTAAATCTTAAGTAAGATTACTAAGATATAGCAACAACCCCAATTTGAAGCATCAGGTTATTGTTTGTGATTGGTGAGATGTGTTACTTGTTGAAAGCGCAGCTAACATTTTACCTTTTAAAAGGAAAATTTAAGAAGAATGCAACATTGAAGTTTTAAGTTTGTATTGTCATATGGATTAGCTTTGATTTAATTTACTAAATATGTTCAGAGAACATTTTTAATATTAATTTGGGGGGGGGGATACTACAGTGAACATGTTGCTGCAACAAAAATACTGCATGTTGCTTTTTATGTTCCGATATATATATCATTAACGGCAACAATATTGTAATATGTGGTTTTTAATTAATTATGAGTTTTTATGTTATAAATAAAAACAAATTTCTTTTTTTTCTAAGTGAATTCTGTGTTTGATTTCTTTCTTCAATTCTAAAACTACATGTTAAGTATTTACTGTTATGAAAAATAGAAAAGCACGACAAATTTTTGTATTGTATTTAAACATTCTTTTCTTAAGTTTAATTTCAAAATAAATAGTGCCCAATTTGTATTAAACATTAGTGGTATTGTAAGACTTCCCAAACATTTTCTTAGAAATGTTGTGTATTTATAAATATCTGACACATCCTTTCATGAATCAATTGTTTGAATCCTTTACATGTTTGAATATATTCATACCATGTTTATAAAAGAGAACTTTTTCAGAGTAGGATTTAAAAACAAATTCCACAGTGGAAAGTTATTTGCTTTTTATGTTCTAGTATAATTATCAGTAATATTATAATGTACAATTTTTAATAAATCTATTGTGTCATTTTAATTAACGGCTGTAAATTATGATAATATCTCATTTAATTAATTTTACAATTTATTTTAAATGTAGAGTTCCATTTCCCTGAAAGAATTCTTATTATTCCATAATTCTAAAAATATATAACAATTATTGCTTAAAAAATTCTTAAAAAATGCAGGGAAACACATTATTTAAAAAATAATCAAATGTTTGCTTAGTCAAATTTGCAACATTTAAATTACAGTAAATAAAAGTACAGATATGTGTTTGTGATGTTTCTTGATCTATAACAAAGACCGCAGCTGAAAATTTAAGTTTACATAAAATATGTTGCTAAAAATATCATTGGGGTATAAAAGTTTATAAAATAGGTTATCTTGCTTCAAAAGTTATGAAAACATATTTCATCAATTCTGTAAATAAATACTGATAATTTGAGTTAAGTTTTTCTAAAAAATAAGGATGCTCTATTAAACTCGACTTGAGTGAAAGCGCATGTAGAAATCAAATAAATTTTATTTTCCGAATTATTTTTTATGTTAATATTCATAAATTGTTTTCTATGAACTGTATAAGGCATACTACTATTTGAGGTTGAAGCAGATCTCTTTAAACTCAGTTTTAGATCTATTGAAAACTGTGACGAAAATTCATATAGTTTTTAGGCTAAAAACTGCTTAAAAACAACTCTTTTTGCGCTAATGAAATTTTTTGAATTATACATATATCCTTGTGGCCTAATTACATTCGACTAGTATTATACTGAAAAACTAGAAACAAAAACTCCCCTCCCAAACATACAAGGAAAATTAAAACGTAACTCAAAATTTTACTACAAAGGTAGATTTATCTTATTTTATTTAAATTTTTCAATAATTTTAAATAGCCGCAGTGAAATGCAACTGTGAGTTCCTTTTCAATAAATGTTTCTCTTTCTAATTATTGCGATAGAGTGAGATGTAAAAATCCTTTTCAGTATTATTTTTTGGTGGCCTCAGAAAAATGTAAAGATATACAATGTACATTGTTATTGTTTCTAATGCCACCTGTCTGACGTTGTCAGATCGAGGCCCACGAAATTCATCGTGGGAAGGGGCTAGGTGTACGCCTGTCGTTAGCTTTTAGCTTGAGCACCATGCAAGTGACAGTACGATTTGGCTCGGTGCTTACAAGATAGATGGCGACACCACCGATCTCCACCTCCACAATTTAGGCATGGAACTAGAGGGGAGATACATTAGATATACAGTAGAACGTCGTTTATCCGAATCAATAGGGACCGGACCCCGCTCGGATACGCGATTGTTCGGATAACCGAAAACCGAATACGATCCATGCAGTTTATGAATCTGGATACTATACTAACATTAAAAATCATCACATGCGGGAAACATGCTTGAAGAAAAAGCAAAAGTGCAAAATTTCGCAATTTTACCTTTATTGTGGAAAATAAACACTTATTTTTCGCTGTACCAATGTACACCTTCGTTTTTTCACTGCAAGGTCTTTGATTCTCTTGAGCATCAGTAGTTGCATAGGACAGCACTCTGATTGTAGTTCGTATTACTCCATAGCTGTGTCTAACGTAGAAAATTCGTCAGCATTTGATGGATCCTTGCTACTTTCGTTGTTGTTGCCCTCGTCTTCATCCATTTCATCGTCGACAGGGTCGAATTTTTCGTGCGCGGAAGTCACAATTTCATCATCATTTAGCATTTGAAATCTACAGTCTTCTGCATCGCATGCCATCCAGGTTTCAAATCAACAAAACTCGACAAAAGAGCACGTATACACCCCCTCACTTGGCATCCTTGGCAAGCATCCACTGTCTTCTGCAACGCACATGCCATTCCCCAAATATCCTTTCCCTTGGGTTTTCCCGTCACTTTTGGTCTCACGCGAAACAACTGTTGAGCATTGCACTGTTCAAAAACGTATTCATATACAGTACATGTAGTTGACAAAAAAACAAACAAAAAAAAACTGGTCCGGATATTTGACGCTCCGGATAATAAACGTTTGGATAAACGACGTTCTACTGTACTGTACATTAGGCACATTATGTAAATTTCCATATTGACTATAATATAAATGCCCCCGTTCTCTCTAAATAGATGTGCTAGTCATGATTTACAAAAAAAATTCTAAATTTTGCTGTAGCTCGATACATGGAGAGTAACAAATCATTTTTAGAATTTCCTGCATAAAAATAATAAGATTGCTTATGTTAAACCTGTAAGAATCACAAAAATCATATGTAAATTTGAGTATAAATTCAGAGTCATCCTTGTTTTATCATATTATTAACAACAATAAAACTTATTTCGTAGCTTCCTCAAAAAGCTTGAAGGTTTTAGAAAAAAATTTTATGTGGATTTTCCGTTTTTAGGATGCCCTTAAATCAGAAATTTTAAATTGGATCCCCCAAGTAGTAAAAGCATAAGCTATACTGCAACTATAATAAAGAAAGTACTTGACTCGTTTGGTTTTTATATTTCCTTACCTCTAATAATTCTAGTTCCTAAAACTTAAGCTTGATGCTTCGTGATGTATCTGAAGATAAAATATATTACATGAGTAAAAGTGAGGTTGCCATTTAACTCAAACTAGAAGAGAAGTAATTGATTTAGGTTTGAAATTTTAGGTAATTTGTATCAGCTGCAAAATTAGTGAGTAAATAAAGAATGAATACAAGAAATAAGATAGAACCTATTTAGATCTGATGTTAAAAAATCCCTTATTCCTATGTGAATTATAGTATTAAGCTAAATGAATATATCATTCAAATAATACATTGCATTTCTTATTTAGACCCCAAAATGAAAAAAAAAACAATACATCAACTTTAATAGATCCATCACACAATCTAAACCTTAATTCAAAATCAATACATTCATCACGATCTAACCTTTATCCAAAATAAATACAATTTAATCCTAATAAATCACATTCGATTAAAATATGGCTCTGTTCTGCATTTTATTCAAGGTAACTGCAAAAACAAATCATTCTCGTAAATGATGTTTTTTCACGCAAAAACAAATCAATTTTTTAAAAATTTAAACTAAATTATTCAAAAGATTGTCGCTTGTTGCAAGAGAAAAACATGCAGAACATTAAAATAAAAGGATAAGTAAACACATTTAAAGAGAAAAACTGGTTCTCTTGTGTGATATGTTGGTATGAAATGGTCAAGTTACAGAGAAATTGAATTCATGATATATCAATGTTGTGTGTCACAGTCTAAGTTGTTAAAATATACCTTATTGAAGTGTTTAACATACAGCGTGCTTACAGGGATAGTCAAAATACAATTTACAGAGGTAGTTAATGTAGAAAGGTAATCAATATTTTTAAAGGTTTCATTGCATGTATACAGATAGCCAAAAGTATTAACACACTCATGTAGTTTAACTCATTTTCTCAGGTATTTTTGGAAACCTGTCTGTTATTGAAGATAGTCTTAAATATATACGAATATTTTCGCGTTCCATTTTTAAATAAAATGTCGTGTGGTTTTATAATATGTAAAGCAAATAATGAATTTGGAAAGAAGATAACATCTGAGCCAACTACGGTCTTTTCAGTAGCAACTAAGTGATAAATTATTTGCAAAGATGGGGGGGGGCGGGTCTCAATATAGTTATTTTAACTTGGAAAAAAAATCCCTGCCCTTCTGAAAGTTACAAAAAGAAAAAAAAAAACTCTGCTACAAATGAATGTTGAAACATCTACATATAAGGAGTTAGTTCTATATTATGTGTCTGAGTGTGATTCTTTTAATAAAGCTTTGAAGTATTTTTTGAAAAAAATCTGTTTAAACAGAAAATATTACTCTTTATACGTTATATAAATCAGACAATTACAAACATTAGACTATTGTTTTAATTTTCTTGGTGTTTTTATTTCTAATTTTAAAAATGGGTCATCGAATGGAAAGGATGTACAGTCCACAGTATTTGATGCCATAGTAGAAGTTGATGTGTTTTTAAAAGAAATAATGGGTTCGTTTTTTGTGTTGGGATGAATGACGTTAGATTAATTGAATTATTTCCGCAACGTATCTTTCCACTCGTATAGAGAGAGAAAGAAGTGGGAAGCATGGATGCTCTGCACGGCTGCACAGAGAAAGAGGAGTTATATAACTTTGCTCCTCAATGTGTCATTAAAAACGTAGTTTCATTGAGTGCGCCATCTGGTGAGAGGAGGAGAAACTAGTTTAGGAGTTCACTACACTATCTGTCGCATAAAGGAAAGAAAGGTGTAATGATTTGAGACTGTCATAAATGTAAATGGTGTTACAAAATGTTTTAAAGCGAATGATGCATGAATCATGAATGATGAATACTCTTAAGAAATGCTAATATAATTATTTTCTAAGATGTTTGAGAACACGATCACAGGAAAGAGAGCATATTCTGAGTAAAACAGCGGATTTTACCACAAATTTATATATATCATTTAATGTTCTGAAGAAAAATGATCAAATCAGTTTTAGTGACTGCCATTGCCTTTTGATATAAATTCTATGTACTTTCTATGAACCTCATAAAAACATTTTGAAGGGTACCCTAAGGCGCAGTGTCCTCACACACACAAAGGAAATCAATGGACGTCTTCAGCAAAAATGAAAGAATATAATTAATGGAATCAACCACACATTTGGAAGTAAAGTAAAAAGAATTATTATAATCAATAAAGCTAAGAGTGGCATGATAGAACATTGATAGGTGTAAGGAGAGAGAGAGAGAACTGTTCATTTATTACTTATGTGAATTCCAGCTTGTTTTTAACGAATAAACATTAGAATAAAGCATTGATATTTTAACACAGTGCTCAGTACTTCCATGTATTCATACATATAATCAATTGTAACTGTACAATATCAGTAAATAAACTTTTAAGATTTTAAAATTCGAAAAAATTTTATAAATTAAAAGTGTTGTGAGTACTGAAATAAAAGAATAAAATTGGTAGTCAAAGCAATGTATTTTATTGTCGTATTTCCAGGTTAGTATTATTTGAAAACACACATGGGTATTTTATACAAACATATACATTTCACAAAATTTTGAAATACATCTAGCCAATTAGACCACACAATACATTTATTTTTATTATATAGGCATATTTAAATTAGCAAACGTCAGAAAACAGTTAGTAAGATTTGTATGCAGAAACATTTTGAACACAATTCTAACATGCCCACCATTTTTTACAATATTTGGGGCTCACATAAATAGCTATCACATCAAACACAGAAGCAACTAACTTTTAATTAAATCATATAATGCTTACAAATGTATTTATGTTGTGAGTATCAAATACAGCTTCATGAAACATTTAATTATATATTTGTATTGGTGAATATTTTTCTATTTGGATATATTGTTAGATTATCTCAAAGAATTTTTTGAGATAAACGAACATGTAGAGATGTATGAGTTGCAAATAGGAAGAAGTTGGGCAAAAACCTAAAAGTAGTTCATAACTAATTTCGGGTTTTAAACATCGAATACAGTTAATGTACGACTTTTCATATGCAGTGCTTTTATTTTACGATTAGAATAAATCTACACACCATATTATTACTGCTTTGGCATAGATATTCTTCCAAGTGCAACTTGAAAAATTAAAATTAAAATTATGAAAATTATATACAAGTTAAATAACATTAGTATTGTAATGTGTTTTCAAAAAAGTATCTTGAAACAAGATAAAAATGATATGGCTAAAAGCCATATCATCCGGTACAGATGAATTTTGAAACTGCTCTCATGCGATTACGTATTAAATATACGTAAAGTTTTTCCAGTGGCTGTTAATTTAGACTGTCCTTTAAAATCCTGTAAATTCACGGTTGCCTTTTATGACAACATAAAATTAGGCGTTCTTAACAGCCTATTTGAATACGAGCTTGAATACTTTTTGAAGTCAGAGTATCAACAACAAGCCTCAGAAATTGCTCCATATATCTTGAAACAAGATAAAACGAAGAGATTAAAACGATCCCATCTAATGTATTGAAATTCGAATTAACTCTCACGTGATGTTTCCTACACTTCTTACTAACCTTAACTGTGACTGTGCTCATTATGTTTCTCGCCCTTCTTACTCGAACAACAATTTTACTCTCCTGAGGACTGGAGCACTATTATTGTAAACATAAACTCACAGGACACAATGTCTTTGTTTGTCTTTGTCAAAAGGGCAAAAGCAGCTTAGAACATTTAAGTTCTAAATATTCGCAGAATCTACAAAGGTATGATTTCTCAATCTATTTTACTGCATGAAATTAAGTGTAAATTAATTGTATATATTAACTGTGTAGATCTCCATTTCTGGATTTTATTTAAACCACAAGCTACGGCGAACTGTTTGGAGACACGGTTCTCTCATCGGTTCCTGAGAAGAAACAGATAAATACAATTTTAAATTTTGATTAAACGTTTGGGTTTGGTTTCCAATAGTAATTCATTCCGTCGCGATTTCTTTTCAGAAATAATAATGCACGCAGACATTTTTTGAGTGCTTTATGGCAGAGAGAGAAAGCTACAATAACTAGAATTCTTAATTTTATAGAGAAGGATAATCGAACCTTCAATAAAAATAATTTCTACAACAAATTAGGAAAACTAAAATAATTTATTAGGATTTTTTGATAAAGTGGTATTACCATTTGAAGGATCTTAAATGGAAGGATTTGAAATTAAGTATTATGAAACCAAAACCAAGTTACAGAATATTCCAGAACATTTGTTTGCAAGAACAAAAGTATATAATGCTGATGATTCTGATGCTTCTAAAAATGTTTCAGTTATGAAATCTATAAAAATTTTAAGTTAACAAAACTTAATAAAGAGCGCTTTTCTATTAATTAAAAATATTAGCCTTCATTTAAATATTTAAGCTAGTTATCTTAAAGCATAACACTGAGAATTCGTCAAGCAATCAAGAATATGAACAGCATCCTAGAGGTTTATTATTTTCAAAACCTGCAAACATAATCAACCAAGTTTCTATTATTGAAATTACTTACTAGGAGGCTAGAAAAAATTATATATATATTAGCTGGTTATGATAAAAAGAAGCAAGCTATTTTTTCATTTATTAAAATATTCATTGAAAAACCACTCTATAAATAATACTATATAGCTCTATATACCAACTTACTCAATATAACAAATACTTCCAACGAAGTAATAAGAAGTCAAATTTATTGATAGTAAAGTGGAGTCTATAAAAGCATGGTTAATTTAAATTTTATTACAAAAGGTTGTTCCTTAAACCCGCCAAGGATGGGTCCAGTTTTCAAATAAAAGTAGTTTTCCTACATTTGAAGCATTCATAGAATTTTTAAATAGTAGGTGTGTATACTTGAACCTTACAATGAAAGTATAATTCTAAAAAACAACCTTGTATTAATAAAATCTAGCGATAGAGATGATACAACCTTTTAATTATAAAAACATTACAGTTAATTTACCCTTAATTTCATACAGTAAAATGTGGATTGAGAATTCACACCTTTGAAAGTGTTGCGAATCTAGAACTTAAATGTTCTAAACTGTGATATCCCTTTTAACAAAGACGTTTCATCTTTTGTGCTCTTTTCCAGTTTACAATAATAATGTCCCAGTCATCAAGAGAGTAAAGTTACAATTCAAGTAAAAAGCGTGCCAAACGAAGAGCACACAGTCACAGTTAAGATTGGTAAGAAATGTAGGAAGCAGCTTGGTTTCGTATTAAATATACGTATAGTTATAGTATACGTAGTAGGTAGAACATTGAGGCTGTTGTTGAAAATCCCAAAACTCATCAAGCTGGTTGCTCCTTGTGACACTTATTAAATTAAGTGTTTTTAAATACATGTTTTTGTTTTCGAACTTTTCAGAAGCTGCTTCATTTATCTTTAAACAAGATAACATGGAGAGATTAAAGCAATTACGTGTAGTGTAAATGAAGTTTGAATTAGATTTTTTTTTTGTGATTACGTATTAAGTATACGTACAGTTATCGTAGTTGGTTGAAAATCAAGACTGTCGAAATATCCCAAAACTTACCTAGCCAATTGCCTCTTATGATATTTATCAAATTCAGTGTTTGTAAAAACATTTATGTGTGTGTGGATTAGAATACAGATATTTGTTTTTGTGTCAAGATGTAATGACATTAAACTTTAGAAACTGCTCAAATGTTCGGCAAAACTAGTCCTTTCTTGTGATTTTGTGGTTTTCGTTTCAATGTCTTGTAAAAGGAGTTGAAATACGACTTGTAGCACCATCCAAACTGCTGTTCGTCCCATATATTTAAATTTGATGATGGTAGAATTCGTTCTGGTCCATATATCTGTTTATCTACAGTAACATTCTCCATGATCTTGAACATGCTTCAAATATATATTTACATCTCTCTGCACTCTCTCAAATCTAGATTGGAAAAAAATCAAAAACCAAAAGTTATACTCATACTATATCTTAACTTTATTAATTACTTAGAATAAAAGAGCATGAAATCCAGTGCTTCATATATTTTTATGATTCAATTGTTCTTCATTTTAAAAATTTAAAGAAAAACATCTAAAGAGACAAACTATATATTTTCACTGTCCCAAAATTACTTTTAAACTAAATTATTTCATAGCTAATTTGTCCACAAACGCTTTTTAATTTCGTAGCGAATGTGAATTTTACAATTAAAATTCAAGCAATTTCAAATGAGATGTTTATTTAGTTGAAAAGTTTTAGGTTGCATTACAAATTGATAACAAATTTCCCAGTGAAATTAATGTAGGCGATAAAAATTATTTTTAGTTAGTGTTGTTGTATAGTAACTAATACGCAACTTATAAAACGTTTTTACACCAGATTTCCTAACCTTTGAAATGATGCTTAAATTCTCATCAAAATGAGCTTCTTCTGTGGTTTCTTGCTTTTCATTTGAACAGCAGCACACAATCTCAAGGTCTTGTGAAGGGCATGAGGATTGAGTTTTGTGGCCCATCTCAGCTTTTGTCTTACGTATCGTTGTTCTACAGTCTCAGAAGATGTGGATGGTCTGTCGTCGTTATTCTGGTCATGAACATCCATTTTAAGTCATAAATTCGGGAATTAGTCTCTTATCCTTTATACCTGTAATACATAAAATACAACTAATTAGAGAGAGAGTACTTATATACAGTACGTTAGTATCTGTTTAAATTCCTGTATTAGATAGAATACTTTAAGGATTGCCCTCTGTTGTATGAGTAATAACGTATAGAACATAACGTTGATAAAGTATTTTGCCTGTTTATTTAACAAGTCTGGGATAATGTATCATCCCATTTAGGCGTAATACGGGATGTTGAGAATATTCTCGAAGCTTGTACTATTTTGGAGAATATTCTTGAAGCTTTTTGTACTTGTACTATTTGTTACTGTTTTGCTCCCGATATGCATTCTCCAGTTGTTGTTGTTTTTTAAATTTTTAACGTAAGTGTAAAAAGATGTTCAAATAACTTCTCAACTCCGCATGTATTAAAAGCATGCTATTTCAGTATTTTTAATAAAGGTGATTAATAAGCACAACTAGCAGTACTAATTTTGATTTCAACTTATAGGGTTACAGAAATACTCGTTTTCATAGTTATTCAATACGAAGGAAACATATTAACACCCTTTTATAAGCTTCACTTGTATGTAACGAATCTTTGAACTCATTTATTACCCCCTTTAAAATGGCAGATTTATTCGAAATTTTGCTCAATTGTCCAGGACCGATAAAAATACAATAATTTAATAATTTTGCTCCATTTTCCTGATAAGGATTAACAATTTTCCATTTTCAGATCCCACCCCGCATCTGGCGACTAATCTCAGATCTCATTTCCAGATTTGGCGACTAAAATATTAAAAGTTACAACTTAGTTCAATTAACTATAAAAGGGTGGGATTTTTTTGGGTTTTTTTTAGTGTTTTTAAACTATAATTTTTATTTTTTGGTTTAGTTTTCGTGTAAGAAAGAAATGTGGTTTTAAAGGCAGGCTGATTTTCTTATTAAGATATGGCTGCTTGTATTGGATAGAAAGATCGAATATAAGGAAAGCTTATACATGACGTCCATGCGATAAAAAGGTAGGTTTGAGAAGGCTGCAACCAAAGGGTGAGGAGTTTTAAATTTTAAAATTATTTAAATGTATAAAGATGAGCATCCAGTATTAAAAATTATTTTTATTTCTCAATAAAAATCAGTTCAGTTAATTAAAACATGCATAATTTATTTTAAGTTATTTATTCTAATGAGAAAAAAGAATTAATAATATTTCATGATGAATATTAATCAATTATAGTGTTGAAGTTAACTTTTTAAGTATAACAAACAAATTAATTGGAAAATTATAATTTAAAGTTTTAGTGACAACTTTCTTTTTAAAGAAAATCATCAAACTTCAGAATAATTCCAGAACAAATTAATTACAGTTTTTGTAATTTACTGTCTCATATCATTTTAAGCATTAATGTTTTGGATACGTAATAGAACATCTATAATAAAGTTGAGCCTCTTAGAACATATCTTTATCCAATTTTTTCCTATCATATTATCACTTATATTATATTCCTATCATATTATCTTTTCTGGTATTTTCTACCAATATATATAAGTATATATATATAAAGGTAGAATAGAGATTTTTTTATATCAAGAAAAATCAATCGACCAAAATGGAAAGCTATTATGTTTTCTAAAGTTGTCACTAACTTAGAGCGGCAAAGTACAGTTTGGGTTGCTTTATAGGATCCTAAAATTTCCCTTCAGCAGAAAATTTATGCATGACAATACAAGAAAAGATATGAAGAATATAAATCAAAATTGAAAATCACTTAGGCTAAAATTTGCATGCGTATTCAAACAGTTTGCTATTTGAAAAATAAAACGATTTTGGAGGAATATTACATAAGTTGAAAAGTAGCAGAAAATATAGTTAAAAAGAGCAAATATAAACTCAAAAACATACGTAAAATTTTGAAACCAATATAATGCTTTTTACACACACAAGCATACGAAACAATATCTTAACTGTTTTTGACAATAATAGCAGTGGCGTAACGTACACCCCCGCATCACAGGAGGACCCAGGGTCCTAGGGGCCTAAAGTCTGACTGACGCCAAGTATGTACCCTTTGTAGGATCCGACTTGGGGACCGAAAACCTGACTTTGCAGAGGAGCCCTAATATTCTCCGCACCATTGAATAATAGAACTATTAATATTTTTTAAAGTGTAAAATACTTTTTGTAGCATTTTACCGGGATTTGTAATTTAAGTATTAAAACCATCAATAGCTGTTCTAAATTTATTAAGATTGTTAAAATTTCGGAGTAAAAAAAAATGTGGGGAAATTTTGTTCACACACATTTCCAATACCTACTTTTTTATGTATAATGCAGAGTGATACGATTAAAAATTTCTCGTTTGTTGAATATGTGTTTTAAAATTGTATTATTGTATTGAAAGTGTTTATTAAGAATATATTCATAGTAACATTTGCAAGTAAATGCAAAATTACCTAAGACTTTATCAACATGTACAATTACAAAATCCCGTTTCAGTTCTAAAATTGATTCAATCTAAAGTTCCTGTTCAGTATAATGTCTTAAAAAGTAATATCATTCTCGATTTTATCGTTCAGTTTCAATAAGTATTTAAGTATATTTAAATTAAATTCAATAAAATATTACAGAGCCAAAAGCTATAACGAATAGCAACTTTTGAATTAAAATTTTCATATCTTTTGTAATTTGTGTTTTAATATTATTATTATGAGAAATCTCTCTCATCTAGAGAATGTATGTATATATCTCTTAGCTTTGGGTAGTATAATTTTGTCTTATTATACTGTATATATATATAATATATATTTATATAACAGGATTACTCTGAATTTTATTACCGCATCAGAACTAAAATTATTAAATATTTGAGTTTAAAGTTGATAAAATAAACTTCAATCAATCATTAAAAGTGAACGAAACTACTTCATAATTGGTAATCATAATTATTTATTTTGTCATTTGATACTTCTATTTTAAAGAAAATTTTTGTTTTATTGAATTAGAAATAGTATAATTATACGAAAAATTATTATTTTTATACAATACATAAAATTAATTACCTTATTTATAATCAGTCAGCTAAGATTTATATGCTTAAATTTTGTGATCTTTTGTATAAATCTCTCGTTTACTTATAAGCGTAAAAGATTTTTTTATACCAAATTTTCATGATAGAAAAAAAAATTTATCGTAATTCATTACTTTTGATTAATACCAAAAGATTACTTGCTTACATAAAAATATAATTCCATTTTTATGGTTATCAAAGTTTTAACTTTCTTCAAGTAACAAATTCTTAATATTCGAATTTTAAGAACTGGATTAAGTAATACTACTTAATCTTTTTTCTGCCATATATTAGCAAGTTCAAATAATATACATTACTTCAAACTCAGGTACGCGCGCGCGTCCTCGATTGAATAAGTGCCCAAAATATACTTAATTTTATAAATAATATTAAGAACAAAATCCAATTTAACAAAATACTGGCTAAAATTTAAAAAAAATAAAATATTAATACATATTTCTGTTAAAATATGCATTAATATTTTATTAATGAATATTTCTGTTAGTAGTAATTTTAAACACATAAGATTATTGCAATTCTATAAAAGAAACTTTGGTATAAAAAGTCATTCTAAAATTTCAAGTAAGTCGTTGATTTACCGAATTTTCTTTGAATATCACGTAATTTTAATTTTTGAAGATTAAAACAAAGGCTCCCAAAGAGAGATATTATATTTCTTTAAAAAAAAATTTTGTCTTATTTTAACCAAGTATTCGACATCTTTAAAACTTTACTGAATTTTCTTGAAATATTTTCAACGGCCATTCCTCGAATCACTGATGTAATCATTTTCCATCCTTTCAATTCCTAAAGATATCATATAGATGCAAGATTTTTTTTAAAAGAAATTTCTATATATTTCAAGTTAAACAAATTATTTCTCACAAGCAGTTCATTTTTTAAGGAGATTGTTTATTTTCAAAGGGCTTCAGACAGTCTTAATAATCAAAGAATATTTTTAATTCAAATATATGGTATTTTTACCAATTTCAACTCAGATTATTAATTTATTTGTCTTGATATTGTGTAGGATATTTTTATTCATATATGCTACACAATACTAAAAAAAACAACTGAAAAATCTGCTAGATTTAATTAATCTGCAATATTTCATCATGATGTATGATTTTATTGTTTAATCTCTATTCCAACACTAGTATAAGAAATAAATAATTTGAATTGAATAAAACGATACGAAAAAGAATAGAAGTACTTTAATATCAAGAAATATATTTACCAAATTCAGAAAGAATCTCTGAACCTTCGAATAAACTTTAACCTAGAAAGAAATACATAAAATACGGTATAATACAATAGGTTAGATTTTCTGGTTTTTAAAAGGATATGAATAAGAAGATTCGTAACTCAAAAGAATTTTTCCTAAACAGAATTAAAAAACATCATTTATGAAAAAAATTTCTTAAATTACTAAGAACTTCTTTAGAAATATATATATAGTACAAGAATTCATCATTAAGCTTATTAAAATGATGTATTTTTGAGCATATTTCTATACTTTGAGTATTAAATGTTGTACCATATGGTGTCGTTCTTTCTGATGTAAATTAAAAATATTAATTTAATTCTTTTATAAATTTAACTTCAATATCTTAATTGTTTGATTCTATAAATTTAAAATAAAATTTCATCCAACGAATAATTTGTTATTTAAAAGAAATAAATTTTAAAATATTTAATCCAATTTAATAATTAATTAAATAAAATAATTATATTTAAATAGTTTAATCGAAAGGTAAAAAAGCACTTATTCTCAAAGATAAGTAAAACATCACGTAAGAACGCAAGAGTTGTGCGAATTGCCCTACTGCGTCATTCGAATCACACTTCCAAAGTCATCAAGAAACGCGAGAAATTAAATTAAATACCTAAATGAATCTAAAATTAAATTTCGATTCTTTGTCGAATACAATCGTTAAAAAATCGATCTGAAAACGAAAATCGTAAGTGAAATCTGAAAAAATCAGACAGATGCTGCTTTTGAAAAACTGATGCGTTTCTTCATCCATCATGGTTCCCATCATCTCGCCATACGGTTTTCCATCTCCCCAGCTTGTCTTTGTGCGTAGGCAGGGACTCCATTGCTCTAGCTAAGAGAATCCCGAATCTCGACCCTTAAGTTCGTGAAATTTTTGTCAAAACGAATATCTTACCTCGGAAGTAAGTTGAATAATCAAGAAGGAAGACTTGTAGGGATAATTAGGGGTGATTAAACACTTAAAAAAAGCTTCTAGAAGGAATTAAATTCCTTATATTGGAGCGGGTGGGATCCTCTATGCAGCACAGCGAACTACCTCTTCTTCTCTCCCCGGATTCTCGCTCTCACCGTACGTTTTTATCGATAAGTGACGTCACAGTACCGAACGCTACAGGTTGAGGGGCTCGCCCTCTATCGGCTAGCGAATAAATGACCATCAAGTGAATGAATCCTAGTGAAAACGAAGAGCAATGAGAGATCCGAGAGGAGCGGGATGGTTGGTCCGAGGAGGGGTGCGAAAATAGATTTGCGGACCGAATCTCGTTTTGCTCCGGTTTCATGCGTGCAACGAACGCTAATGCTGGGGTTGTTCGTTGTCGTTGAAACCTGATCAGGAAACGAGATATTGCAGACTACCTGCTCACTCGTATCCCCCGAGATGCAGCCAGCCAGGTGAGAGCACGTTTCACCATTTGCGAATCGATACTAATTTCGGCGCTAGGACGATGGTCGTAGATAGCCCCTCTCTTATTTATGTCGGAGCAGTCTCCTTCTCTCTCTTCATAGTCCTGCAGTAGAATACTTTTTATTTACTTACATACACGCACAATATCGTAGTGAGAGTCACCTCCTCCAAAGAGCAATACTGAGTAGTGGGATCACGGAGCATATCACATAAGGAAGAAAATAATAAATTCCTTATTTGCAACACATATTTTTAAAAAAATCACATAACACAAAGAGGGATAACATATGAGGGAAGATACAAAAACAAAACACCCCACAAGTAGAGGCCATAACAAATCTAGCCTTTGTTAGAAGTAGAATATAGAAAGCTTTAGTTTTTCCTAAAAATTATAGCCATAGAAACAGTCTTGAAACAATTGGGAATTAACCCTTCCTACAACAAATAATTCCAAATATGTCCCATCCATGTAACACGTTAGATATCAAAAAGCTTCTTTCCCTTTCCGTGCAAAATACTCTTCGCCCTGAACTTACCCAGAACAAGAATAAAATTCAATAAATCTAATTAAATAGGTATTTAAATAACACACAGACCTGCAAACTTTTCAAAATCTGAAAAAAATATAAGATCCACCATGATACGACATTCGATTGAAAAGGGTTAACATTCCTTTAACCCGTCGAACACATAATAACCCCACAAGAGAGCGTTCATTTTTCATCTTCACATTTACTCAGGTGATATATCATGAAAGCATTCAGAACAAATAATGTTTATATTACATTACACAGTATAATTACCTAGATACCAAAATTCACTAAAAAATTCATAGATACAGACGGCAAAATTTCAAAAGTATATTTTATCCGCACGAATTAGAGAGCTATTTTGTACTGCTTTTTAGGATGATTCTTTGAAAGAAAATATTAGCAATAGAAAAGTAGAATAAATATAGTATTTTATATTAAAAATTTAGATAGAAGTATCTGGTAGTAGAATAATCTGGTTAGTTTTCGCCCTTCGTAGAGAATAAAAATATGCATAATAGTGCGTAGAAGAGCTGAATGCCTTTTAAAAATTAATATTTCGATTTAAATTCCAGCCAGACTTTTATACAATAATTTAAGTAACGAAGCACTTAGTTTCTATCTATTATGATTCTTTTAAATCTTAGTTGTTTTACTCTAAACAGAAATTCTCATTTGAATGAATATACTTAAAAATGCAGGTGATTTAGAGCACTTGATTGATTGATTTACGTCATACCAAAATTAAAACTACGCGCATGTAGATTTTCTTTAAATAAAGGAATAAATAAAATTGTACTACATCTCTTGTGTTTTGTTAAAGTTTAGAGAGTAAAAACACGTTAATAGAACGTGTACATTTGGATACCAGTCTCAGAATTATGTAAATGGAAATATTGATGTGCCTGTGCACTGAATCGATAACAATTTGATACGTCCAAACAAGAAGTAATAGTTATGCGCACATAATCCCGTTTTCGAACATTCGTAATCATCTGTAACACAGAAAGTAAACGTGAGCTGAAATGGTGATTTTTGTTCAAAATCATATTTAAATTTTACTCGAGGAAAATATTGATAACGAAAAATAATTTAAGTCTTCAAATCAGCTTTTGAAACTAGATTAAACTGCATTTTTCTGAAAAGGAACATGAACTTTTTCATTTTTAAAATGAGACGATGTAGATAGTCTTAAAATTTTTAAAATTTATCTGAAAGTAAAAAATACAGATAATTAATAATTTCGTCTGAGAAGCCAAAAAATTTAATGTTTTTGTATTAAGTCCTCCCCGCTAATATTTTTCAAATGTATAATTATAGTACTTCTGACTCAAAAAAAGGCTTTCTGTTATATTCACAGTCTTCTCTTCACTTTTTTCAAGCTTTCTGTTTAAGAGTAGAAATTTCTGTAACCATAATGAGTACAATTCATTCGATTAAAAACAATTACAAAGTTTGCTTAAGAAAACAGTTGTCCATTCCAAATAAATTTTTTCATACAGATTCTTTGATTATTCTTTGATTTTTTCTAGAGATAAAAAACAGAAGAATAACCTAGGGTAAAATGAACGTCTATTTCTTTTCTTTTCTTTCTTTTTTTACATACAGATTTTACAGAACTACACGAATATATTTAAGCACTATTGAATTTAACAAATAACACGTTAACAAAAAAAAAGTTACATTTCTTGGAGAACACTTGGTGCTTTTAAGAGTCTAAAAATTCGTTCAAAATTATTGCTTTTGAATTATTATGCTCAACTGATCTTTGAATTTGATCTATAGTAGGCAACAAAAAGATTTATTGCTTTTCTATAATAAAGGAGTAGCAAGGAAAATCTGTGAATAGGGTTGTTTAATATAAATGCAAATACTTCAGATTTCTACTTATTTTTCACAGTATTGTTCAAATATAGATAAAAGTCTTCATAAACACATACAAAAATTAAATTAACAAAAATCATGTTTAAAATTTTATTACTTTATAAAAAATAACAAGCTATTTATTTATTTCGGACATTTTAAAAAGTTTTGAAATCTTTAAATTTGTTTTAAATGAGGTATTTACATAACAGTACGCATCATAAACACTCATAAAGGACTTAAGTGAGAATCTCAACAGTAATTCATCGCCTTTTCTAATTAATTATAATTTAAAATAATTGCTAAATATTTTTAAGAGATAGCTTTTGTTTCCTATCAGTTATATACTGTTGAAAAACGTTTATTATTTCAGTCAATAATCTTACAACTACAGAGAGCAATAATAATTTTTATTGCATTTATACGGCAAAACTTAACATTCCAATTTAATATTTACTCTGTTTAGAAGATGGTCTATTAAGAGGAAACTATCCAATGTAGTGGTTTTCTCTTTATACTCGTACTTTAAACACAAACGAATTGAAAGGAAAAAGTATCTATATATTTCAAAAGATTTCATACATAAGTGTATGCCTAATATGGAGCTGATATAAAAATACCGGTAAGAATCGGTCAAAAGGAAATAATAGTTACAACGAAATCAAAATTTAATCTGACTGATTGAAATGTCACGAATTATAACATCAAATATCTTAGTAAAAAGCTTAAATAATTATAATATTCCTTTTTTTATTTCATTTTTACAAAAATAGGAAAGACATGAATACAAAATTTACTTACATGCAGATTACCTATTATTTTTAAGTGACATTTTGACATACATACAGAAAGTTTAAATATTGTCTATAATTAATTCATAATGGTCCCAAATGATTCGTGTTTAGTTCTATTTATATCTCACAAAGCTATAAAATGGACTTCTGGTAACGAGCCTCATAATTTTGATCTACAATCACGTGGTAAGAACAATATTATAGCTGGTATGTGACTCTTTAAATTTCTATACTCATCCTAATTCTTTATGATAAAGACTGCCTTTATCTGTGAAATAACACTTGAGTAGCATTCATCGGTAAATTATTTCCATCTAATAAGAATAAGTCAGCATATACTAGGAATTTTTCTAATTTTTCTTCCTACATTCCACTGATTTAATTTATCAGATTAAAGCTCAAATAGATTTTAGTTTAACAACTTAGAGTAACAACTTTATTTTTAGTTTTATTCATAATTCTTTATTAAATTAGCATTTCTGTTTTAAATTAAAAGAATGAGTTCATAAACAGCTTTATTTTATTACAATGAAGAAAGACGAAAACTCATACATACATTTTTCTTTAACAAAATTTGATATACATAAAGTACACGGAAGATCACGTTTTAATAATTATTCCTGTCTCTTTCAGGAATAGTTTTATGATTTAAGGGATTTATTTAAGCAGAATATTTAATTTATTTTTTCTGAAATATATACTTATATATATATACCTGTTTAGACGAATTAAAATAAGTTATACTGCTTACATCAAACATCTCTCATTTAATTTAATAGCCAAATAATCTTCAATCGAATAGCATAGAAATGTGAGCATACAATTCTTGCACTTTTTATGTTGTATATCACCCCCCCCCCTTAACTACTTTTGTTTTATAACATTTTCACCACTTATCATCCTCAGTGTAAATTTTTATTTGCATTAAAAAGGAAAAAAAAACATTTTAGAGCTAACTCATAAATTTAACTTTACCAAACAAGCACACTTTTACTCCATAGAAGATTTTAGTAATAACTGGCGCTGTGCCAAGTTTTCTATGCTGCATTTTCGTGACGATTTCAGAGGTCATTCTTCATAAAACTACATACGTACTGTCTTTATATTTTCCTTTTTATACAAATGACAAACACTTGTTTTTAATAAATTGTAATGTATATATTCGCAAAATGTAAACAACAACTATAATTAATTTAATGATTCTGTAAGATTTGTCAATTTTTTTTCTACCTAAGACATATGCTTTAACAATATAAGAATCTTTCAGGGCAGTCCCTTTAGTAGTGCAGCTAAACTTTTTTTCCCCGTAGATTTCTCTCAATGTCAGTCACTCTGTAAAAGTATTTCTTTTGCAAAGATGATGTTCTAGCGGGGAAAGTTAGCGAAGAGATATTCTTCCGTGAGTTTCAGTCTCAAACATGACACCAATTTAATACTTTGTTTTTACACTTCACGGTATTTTAATCCTTGTTTTGAAAATTACCTACTAATACTCAGTTTAAATTTTGCTAATCAATATTTATTACTTTTCTAATCAATAAAAAAGTATCGTGAAATTTTGAACCTGCGACTTCTTAGCTTCAAAAAACTAGGAACAGGTATATATATAATATAGCTATCATTATTCAAAATATCTTTTATGAAATTATTTTACTTTATAGATTTTACTTAATGGATTTGCCATTTATCATTACAGAAAATACACATTAAACCTATTTGTCCTTCCTTTATTAATTACTTGTTCTCTCATAATTTTATTAACAATAATTCCCACGTGAAATACTTTTCGGTTCAGTTTATATAAACACAAAAATATAAAAAAAAAACGTATCAATACTTTTAATTCATGGGAAATAAGGCTGGAAGTTTTTGTAGCACAAAAATGAAGATAACAAGATGTAAATTCTTCATTTTTTAAAAAATTTTTATTTTCAGACAAGAGACAAAGAGGTAACATTTTAGTAATCCTTATTTGAAATCAAACAACAAGATAATTTTCCTTTGAATCTTTTTTTATTACAGTTGCGCGTTTAAAGATTTCAGTTAAACTCAAAAGAAATAAAATCAAAAAAATAATTCTCCTTCTCATTTCATTTTCACAACACTATAAGCTAATGATACAATTCGTAATTTTAATTTTGAGTTGATTGAATAATTCATGGCTAAAATATGTAACTAAAATAAATTAAATTACTGAATTATAGACAACAATTTAACTAGGGTGATGAATACTTTGATTTTTTTAAATACTATTGGGCTAAAGCAACACACTGTGTTACTGGGGATAAATATCGTAAATTTGACTTAAATGACAAGAAATCCCTTGAACTATGGTATTCTTCTCTCAAAATTTCAAAGCTAAAAACTAAAAATTTGAGTCCTCCAGTTAGATTTAATGTATTGTAGTTCACACCATTGATTTTCAATAAATTTCAATAAGATCCAAGACCTTTTCAAGTTTCGAAAAAGTTTAAAGGATATTTTTTTTCTTAATTTTCTAACAAATACAATACCAGCTCCTTTTTTATTTTAAAATCCTTTATTCACTTTAAATCTATATAAAAATACTTTATTTGAACTTTTACTGCTAAAAGAGAAAACATGTTTAACATTTTCTTTTGCATTGCATTTTATTTCACTTACTGGAAGCTTGTTTTGCTCTGTGAAACAAGAGTTTTTGTACGAATGCTTCTCGAACAGGAAAAGAGAGTATTCTAGCTACTTTATTTTTATTTATTTATTTATTTTTACCTTCGGAATACCCTAATGATTTATTGCAGTGAAAAACATTTTCCGTAGCTCGAAAAAAATTCAGAAAGACGAATGGAAATGCATTAGAGAAACAATTTCATCTCAAAAACAAAAAAATTCGAAAGTTTCTTTGGTATGTTTCAATGAAACTTTCAGTATTTATTGAATATTTTTTTTTATTTTGGATCTAAATCTTGTTTTCGCTGCATTACTTTAAAAAAAGTTCATATGTGAAGTAAAATCATGAATAAAGATATTAATAACTACCAGACTATTTAGGCTAATTTTTTTTAAAAATAAGTCTAAATTTATATAAATATTTATCTCTAACTAAACTTGAAGCTTCTAAATCTGTAAGGTTTCTTTATAGATTTTACTTTATGATGAACCTTTCTATACGAGTGCGGTGTCCAGCATTGTACTGGAAAACAATTTGAAAATAATAAGCAACGGAAATTATAACCCGAGCTGATGGAAGAATGAGGAAAAATTGCATTTTTCATCCGAATAAAAATATTTTTTAAAAATTGTTTGGGACTTTATTTGTTCATGCATTCTCCGCATAATGGAATTTTCTTTCCTCTTTTATTCTAGATATAGAAATATTTTATATCACGAATCTTAACGAAAGGACAAAAGAAAGTGTTGACTGTTCGCAAATTACTGTATAACATAATTTGTGAAGGAAGAGTGTTGCTTACATTTCAGAAAAATCACGAAAGTTTATTTTATAAAATATATTGAAAGAAACTTTACATTAAAATAATGAATAAGGTATTTTTGTATGAGATTACTTTTCATAAATAGAATAAATAGCCGAGAAATAATAATAATTGTTATTTTTTGTCGATAGTAGAAACTATTTACTCTGAATTAAAAAAATAATAAACTTTATTCCATTCAATTTGCTCTTTCTCCGTGCATATATCTTTATAATACATTACATTCCTTTAAATGGGCGGTATCAAGGAAATGATTTTACATAGAATATAAAACTTTGTTTTTTTAACATTATGTGTGGATATGATTCCTTGATCTGCAGATTTTTCTTCCATATACACAATATATTAAAGAAATAAATGGTTATTATTCTCTAAATATAACTATTTAATTCTTACTGACTACAAATCCGGGAACAATTAATATTATTCAACATTGTGTTGAACATCAAAATATCTTGTTTTAAATTTGCATTGAATATTAAACGTGTACTTTATGTAATTGCGAGACCTGTAAATATTATTCGATCTCATGGGCTTCCTCACTGGCAATTTCGAGATTTCCTTCAATCTATGCAATCTGAATAATGTGTACTACACAAAAGTAAGACGATTTATGTCTGATGTACTTTCGTGAGAGTTTGGTATTTGAAAGAAGAAATCTTGTCATTTATCTATGAGATTTGTTATGTATTTTTAAATAATGAAGTGTATTGCAGTGGAGAATCCAAATCGTTTATAAAGTAGAAGAAAATACAGTGCTTAGGCATTAGATTATCCACTCCGTTGAAAATTTCCATGGGAATGCAGCTTTCTCAATCCATGTTGACTGCACCAATGCCTCACAGACTGCGATATATATATATATATATATATATATATATATATATAAACAGACTATTATATAAAAAACGACACATTAAGAAGTTATCCCAATTGGACAAAATTGCATGCGCACATATTCTACAATAGAATGGAAATGATTAACTTTTCCCGTCTAATGATTTTCTAGCTGGAGCTCTAACACATTACAGTGGAGCTACCGGATGGAAAACATAAAACATTTCAATATGCTATGGCATAACTTCCATATAAATGTGGCCCCGTCGACCTACGTGGGCTATATTAATGCCTCATAGACAGATTCACAATCAGTATATGTAAATCCATCATTTAAGAGGAGATGTACAAATGGACTAAAGGAAGAAGCGTGAACAAATCGTAGGATCATTCATATTTTGGATCGAAGCAATGCTACCGTTCTATGATGTTGGCAGAGATGAAAGAACCATAGCATGCATAGTGTTTTGAAGGTAGAGATCGATCGAGAGGGAGGGCAGCTGGATCGTCTAATCGATGCTCACAACCCCTTATGCGTCATTATCAACTATTTGACATGTAACTGGTACACCAGTGACCGCAATGCCCGTCGATAGGTGACACAGATAATGGAGGCTGAGGTCTCGGAGGTCATTGCGCTGATTGTGTCTCACCGTTGCACACCACTAGGCACATCTTCAGTAGTGCTAGACACATCTTTAGTAATGTTAAGCCCATTTTCAGTAGTGCTAGGCACACTTGACTTGGAATCTTACGAAATGGAGCAGAATTGTTTTTAGCGTGGAGTCCCGCTTCGAGTTGAGTTCCAATGAGTAGCGAAGAAGTGTCTGAAGACATTCTTGATAGGGGAGAATACTAATCTGATTGTCGTCCGCCACGCAACCCGACAACCGAAAGTTATGGTATGAAATGCCATTTCTTTTAATATCCGAAAATCCCTTTGTTTACCATGCTTTACACTCCTACGGCACGGCGTACGTCGAGTGAGCGCGACGAGATTCTACGACCTATAGTGTTGCCCAGGGATGTATTAAGACGTGGGCCAACTGTGCCCGGTCCCAGGGCCTCGTTTCGTTCTCAACTCCATCTTAATAAGATCATGATCCAGAAAATTTTAATGTGGTCAAATATTATTCCAGTACATATTCTCCGAAAAACAGGGAATTTCAAACTGTATGTCAATTGGCAAAAGTGGTAAGACTGTATTATTATTTTATGACCATTGTTCTTGTCTAGGCCTACGCCCTATATCACAAACATTCATCCAGCTCATTTAGTCGAAATGCAGCCATCGTTTGAGCCGGTTTGTCCCTAGGTTTTTGAGCACCATAAAATGCATCGTGCATATTTATTTGATTCAAATTACCGTTTGAACTAGTATTTGACAATGCCTGCTGTGCACTGTCTACTTTTAAAGATCTCAGATCGGGCCTACTTTTGCATAGAGGCCCTGGGCCTCAAATAGTCTTAAGACGTCCCCGGTGTTGCCCTTCCTTTCATGGAGTCACTGGACTTACATTTCAGCAGGATAATGCCCAAAGACACACAGCACGCTTTTTTACTGCTTCTCTTTCTGCTTTATCAATACTTCCTTGGACGGCTCAATCGTCGAATCTTTCCCCAATAGAGTACGTTTGGGCTCTGATGCGCACGCATCTCTGACCATTTTTGGATCGCACCGATCTAACTTGTCAATTAGAAAGTGTATCCAAACAATACCGAAGGATGACACCCATCATCTTTGCTGGTCAGTGTCATAGGTGGGGCCATCGCATAATTAATTATTTTTCTTTTGTAACTATATTTCCTTAGTAAAACATTCAATTTTTGTGATACTGCTAGCGTTTCTTTTTGGTTACGTACATGTTTTACATCTGCCGATTTTCGTGACATTCAAGTTGTTCTTTCTTCATGTTCGTTTTTATCTTATAGATTGTATTTATTTTTTAATAATTTAGTGTTAACATATTACAACTCTAAAATCATACTTAAATAATATAATAAAATATAAGAAATCAAAATAATAAATTTAATCTGCATGTAAACATTAAATGTTTACGTGCAGAATTCTGAAACTAAATGCGTGCATTTCGCCATTTTTGGTGATGTTTACATTACTAGATGTTTGACAGAATGAAAAATTGGGAATTATGACCCAACTGAAAACACCGCAGTTAATGTAATAACAGATAAAATAAAAAATCTGATTTCTTTTCTAGGGTAAAAAGATATAAAGTGCGTTTATATTTACATTTTTTAAAAATTCATGTTAAATGATAATCTTGATTTTTTAACAACTTAAATATTACATGTATATATTAGATTATTTATTAGATAAAAATAAAGTTTGTTTATACCTGCGCAATGATGGAAAATCTACCCTTGCTGAAATTACCGTTAGTATTACACTTATTATTTATTTATAGGGTTTTGTTTTTATTTTATTCATTAGCAATATGTTAAGAGATTATCAGCTGCTATTAAAGCCTCTGGAAGTCATAAGTAAATGGGAGACTAACTGGAATTCGCACTAGTGTCGTGGGATGAATGGTTAATATATATAGATATTGTAAAACAAAGAACTTTATTTAATACAATCTCAACCTTAGCTATCTCAATAGTAAATATGCAAAAGGAGCAATATCAACTATCGAACCCTATCCAAAATACTATATGGAGTAATACACCGAACTCTTACACGATAGGGGGGACTGAGTGATAACCGTATAAGTCAGTGTATAATTTCGAATATAAATACTTATAAATTATTTATAGTTGGACCGGAGACGAAAGAAAATAATAACATAGAAAAAAATGCTTAATGAAACCTTAGATAACACAAATACAAAATCACAAGCCGAAGTTATTTTGATGTAGAAGGTTTCATAAAATCTAACAAAGTAGTCTGCCGGCTCAAAGATTTTTTTCCTCCCGCAAAATTTCCTCGTTGTATTCTAATAATTCTTTTATTTCTTATTTTGTTGGGTAAAAAAAAATGCTCTCTTCATTGTAGAACGTATTTTCTAAAATTTGTAACCCTTTTTCTATTAAACTGAGGCCTTCTGTCAAAGTACCAATTGTCATTCGATCTTCTGATTGAGCGGAGTCTAATGACCCTAGTTCTTTAATATTTTGCTCTGACTCAGGCATTTCTATGAGCTCATCCATTGTCAGCTTCTGATTGTGGGAATCCAGCAGTTTTTGAACGTCGTCACACAATCCATTTCTAAATTTATTTGCCTGGCAAGATTGATAACTTCTTCAATCACATTACCAATTTTATCTAGCTCTGGCACTGATTCTACCTGAGTTTCACTGATGGGGGGAAGGGGGAGACGAATCGACGAGATTTGAAAATCGCGTAACTCCGAATTCGCGTAAGTCGAGGTATTACTGCAGCGTTTCTCAAACAGTGGGGCGCCCCCCCAAGAGGGGCTTGATATCCCTGTAAGGGGGGGGAGGCGAGCTTATTGAAAAGTCGAAAATAAAAAATTTAAAATAAGTTCTAATTTAATGAAAGGAAGCAAAACAAAATACATTCTGACAAAGTAAAAAATAAAAAGTACACATTTACACAGATATAATATACTTATAAATGTATCAGTACTTCACAATAATTTTGGTGGTTAATTTATCAATTTTATATTAAAAACAAGTTTAATAATTACTAGTGCCTCTCATGGGCTAGTCATGTATAAAATTTAATAATTATCTTGATAGTTTGCAAGGGTTATATTGAAAGTGGTATTACAGCTTTACCGTCAAAGTATATTTTATTATTACAATACATTATTATTGTAGGGGGGGGCGATGAAAATTATGATTAAAAATTGGGTCGCACAAATTGAAAGTTTGAGAAGCACTGTATTACTGTATTCACTTAACTTTAAGACAATTTTATTGATAAGTTGGTTACAGTAACAAAATGACTGATGATATATCGAACCGAAATAAGCTGATATCTTTTTTCGGTTCAGTTCCAGTTTTCATTCCAACCAAAATAACGGTGTTTTTTCAGTTTTTGGTTTTCGGTTCAGTTCCGGTTGGAAGCACTGAATAATAGTGACATAGCGCCAATAGATTGATCATTAGAGGTGGTAATGACACTGCATACTTTTAATTGTAGGCAATATTAAAATGAACAAACTCCTCAAAACCGTCTGTTGTGTTCTCACGTGTTTCAATCTATTTAATTAACCTTCGGGATTTCTGCTGATTAACTTATTAATTTTAGAACCTCGTCTAGTGAAGAAACTGTGATATATGTAAATTAAAGGGAGATCTGAAGTAACATTGGAGGAGAATGGGACTGTAAGGGTGATAGTTGATGAGAAGTATTGGATGTTGTTTTAATCAGGATTGTGAGTTTGATTACTTACAAATGTAGGTCCAAAGGCATTTTCTGAGAATCCAATGGCCGGATTCCTCCTGGTGCTTGAATCTGCGCGAATATGCAATATTTTCTAATTTAATGTGATGACAATATAATTATCATCATTAGATGTACATTTTTCTTTTTGATAGAATTATATTTTTAGTACAAATAAGAATATACATTAAAAAAATATTCATTTGAGACTGAACCGAAAACCGTTATTTTTGGCAGAACGAAAACCGGAACTAAACAAATATAATTATTTTTTTTAGTTGAGCCGGGACGGAAAAAAACGGTTCGAAGCCCTGCTATTATTATTTTGAACTGATTAATGAATAAAGAAACATAAAAAAATGTCAATTTTTAAAATTTTATTACTGTTATTTAATCACAAAGGAGCACTGTTTTAGATTCCAACAAATCTTACCTGATCATTTTTCTGTTTTCATTAATAATGAAGCTTTTCAGAAATATACCGTAATAAATTTTTTTCATATATATAATTCATATTGGATTAAAACAAAACCCATGCAGAAACTAAGAAATTTTTATCAATCGATTGATACGACGGAAGGTGACGTCGACACCTGCTCCGCATGGCGGTGAATGACCGTACAGCTTCCTCCAGACTGTTGACAGCATGTTGATCTACTGCTACAGGTGTACTAATGTCGGCTTCGTCAACTCGTCGACGTCTGCTGCACCGTGGATTGCGTGCAAGGGTGCCTCTATACAGGATTCCCCTCACGGCAAACCTTCGGCGTCTGAAATGGGCTCATGAGCAAGAGAGCTGATTGGCACCTAGTTGTCTTTTCAGATGAATCACGCTTCAATTTGTGGGACCATGATGGACACATTCGTGTCAGACGCTATGCCGGTGAACGCTTTCTCCCAGAGTGCGTTATCGAACGACATAGTGGCCTAACACTCGGAGTTATGGTTTGGGGAGGGATTTCGTATCATAGACGATCCAATTTGCTACGAATTGAGAATAATCTCAATAGCAACATGTACGTCCGTGAAGTGATACAGCTCGAAGTCGTTCCCTTTCTTCAAGGCATCCCTGGAACTATCTTTCAACAGGATAATGCAGGCCCACATGTTGCAAAGACTGTTAGAGACTACTGTTCAGCCCAACACATGCAACTTCTTCCTTGGCCTTCTTATTCGCCTGATATGTCGCCTATTGAGCACGTGTGGGATTTGGTTCGTCGGTGTCTCGCTCGTGATCCGCGTCCTGCAGCTTCAAAAGACAAACTATTGTTGCGCATACAAGCAATATGAAATTCTCTTCCACAAGCAGACATTCAAAATTTGTTTGACTCCATGCCACGTCGTATAGCAGCACTTATTGCAGCGCGCGGTGGATACACCAAATACTGATTTCGGACACTTAATATTGTTTTTTTGCTTTGAAAATTTCGTCTTTTATTTATACTAATACAAGTCATTTGTGCATTAAATTTCATTTAATTCTGATGGTTCCTTCATGGTGTTGCATTTTTTACAAACATCAGTATATAAAATTCATAAATATTGCAAAATAGTTATAAAACCTAAAATAACTAGACAAGATAGTAAAAAGTATTAGCCACAATAGTACTGTAGCAAACTCCTGGTCTTTATCCTTATATATCCTTATCCTTTTACACATCTATTGGAGAAAACATCCAGCCCAGTATCCCTCAATCTACCTCCCGCATTACTACTATTACTTTTACCTTGCCCCTTGCTCTGACTATGTGCCCGAACTTCACTCTCTCATACTACCAAAGTTAGTTACAGTTCCACGCTCTAGTCATGGTTTGGAGTACAGTATGATTTATTGACTCATTGTAATAAACTAAAATATGATCGACAGCTACGTTATTAATTAATCACAATCCGTCACAAATACTGCTGTAAGAAAAGCACTTATTTTAAAGCCAAAATTTTAAAAAAAAACTCGAAAAGATGTTTTTTAATGTATATCGCATTGCTAAATGTTATTATATTAATCATATTTACTTATTCGTGGGACTTATATTCGTTCTAACTTATTCACGGGAAAGCTATTCCGATTTGGTTCTTTAAAAAAAATTCTTTTTATTTTTTACTAGTTTGTACTTTTACAGGACAATACAGAAAAATGCATGAAAGAATTCAATAATAGACTGCTCGTGGTTTGCTTAGATTCAAAAGGAGTCTTCTCGAAATTAGCATGAATGGCATCGTTATCGACATATCCTGCAATTATTCCCTTGAACATTTGATCAAAGAAAACATTATCCTGTATAAAATATATATACACCCAACTCTTTTTAACACGATTTTGAAACAACACGTTACACGAATTGAATGATTTTTTTTTTACACAAATTTTTGTTCTAGCACGAATTCCAAATAAATTTGGGGATTCGTACCCTTTATGAAAGGACGATTTGATAGAACTTATGACAGTTTATGATACTAAAGAAGTTGATAATGACGAAGGTGAAGTTCTCAGCTATTAACAGCTGATTTAAATTTGCTACTAGTATGGAACAACCTTTTCTTACTCATGATCCTGACAAAGAGCGTGTATTAAAACTTCAACGTAGTCTTAAATTTTGTGTAGCAGGATATCAAAAATTACATTAAGCAACTTGAGAAACCAAAAGAACTGCCGCTAATTGACTTTGTAACAAAACAAAAAAAGTCATTAAACAACGAACGAAATTCTTCATTTGAATTAAAGCCGACTGTTGCACTAGACATATATGACACATCTACTGATGATAGCATTTCTGATCCAGTTCGTAATAAACGTGCACGCTTGTTATCAAGTAGTGATATATATATATGTGTGTGTATGTATATTATGTATATAATAACGCTATTTTTTATCTGTTTCTAAGAAAGAAAAACGGACACGTGTTAAATATCAGAGTTGGCGGCTATTCAAAAGCCATATGATTTTCAAGTACACTTCTTATTAAAGAGGTATATTTGAAAGTTAAGCATGACATACTAGGTAATAAAAATTAATGGTCGGAGCGGCAAAATTCTGTTTAGGGCTATGTGTTCTTCATTCCCGAACTGGATAATAAATTTAATACTTGAAGATGTAACGGGGAAATAAAAGTTAAAAGTGGTCTAATTTAATTTTAGATCTAATTTAATTATATATATATATATATATATATATATATACATAGTTTTGTTAGTTAGTAGTTTTGTGTTTTATTCCTAATTTCAATTTATATGTATTATAGAATGAATTTTCACTGTGCACTAATTTTAATTTTTCTTTTGTGATAAAAATAAATTGTTTTTGTTTTGCTTATATGCCTATCTAACGTGGATTTTATTATTACTTTTTTGCAAGGTTTTAAGGGAAACTATTTAGAGGTGGGTTTTTTTTTAAAAATCTTACACGATTTTTTAAAGTTGTGGAACATATCCCCAAATTTACCACATATGTAGCATGCATTTTTTAGCACGATTTTTTAGCAAGGTAAAAAAAGTGTTTGTGTGTGTGTTTGTGTGTTTGTGTTTGTGTGTTTGAGTTTGTGTTTGTGTGTGTGTGTGTGTGTGTTTACTTCCTTGCAGGATGGAATATACTTTACATCTGGTGTGGCCATTAAGTCGATTGCGATCGACCAGTGGACCACCAAATCATTTTCAGGTGACCGCCTTCACTTAGACCTAAGACACGCATACTAAAAGAAATATATTTGTGGAAAACCGACGCCACTAGATTTGAGAATCGGCTTTTTATAATCCATACTATTATGTGTAGACAACACATGTACCATTATTGGAAGCTCACGATGAGGCTTATTACATTCGTTGCAACTATAGGGAAAAAATGCGATCACCACGATGTCATTCGATAAAATAAGTTTTTCTACACACGCTGACTAAAGAAGAAAATAAATGTTGATTAACTCTTCCCGCGATAACACGGGATCGGCTTGTGAAACACCTTGTGCTTCCTCTCGGTCGAATTCTTGACGTTACGTGTGTTCTCTGCTCGCTGCTTTCAAAACGTCTACGTCCATCGCTCATAGTTGTTCAAACATTCGCTTTAAAGATTTTATGTTACTTTTGTTTTTGTAATAAAAATAGTAATCTATCATATTTTAAAAGAGACGTATAATGTCGGAAATCAAGCGTTAAGAAAAGAAAAACATACAATTTTAATACTGAATGGGAAGAACAGTTTTTCATTGAATGCAAAATTTGTGTGCGTTATAGTCATGCAAGTGTGGTACTTCCAGATAAAAGGAAACGGTGAAAGGCATTTCAAAAGCAAGCATGGAAGTTTTCATTCAGATTTTCGGTTAAAAAGAGAATTGCGAAAACAAAAAGAAAAAGAATTTAAATTGCAATTATTTGGACAACAATCATATTTTATTAAACCCAATATTATATTTAAGGCTACAACAGTTGCATTTTTTCGTTTGAGTTATGTGTTAGCAAAACAAGAACCTTTCGCAGATTTATAAAATAGGAGTTTCTGGAAGCCAGTGATTATTTGATTAATTCAAGAACAAAAATTAAATTAGTTCCGCTATTAAAGACGTACAATTTTCGCGTACAACTGTCACCTGCCGTGTAGACATGATGAATTCTGATCTGGCTGATCAGCTGACCGAAAACATTGCTATATTTGCTTTTTTTTTTGTGCAGTTTGAGGAATCTACAACGTGGTTGATATTTCTTAACTTTGAATTTTTATAGGAATGATAGAGTGTAAAAGAAGAGTTATGAACAATATTACCTCTAAAGAAGAAAACACAAAGTGAAGATGTTTAGTGCGTCTTCAAGAAATGCATAGAGAAGTAAAAAAATTCCAAGTTATAAAGCTGTATCGATGACAACTGATGGGTCCCCATTAATAACTAGCACATTCAATGTATTTTTGGCTGTATGAGAGGCAATTTACCGCATTTCCTTTTTTATCATTGCAATATTCACCAACAGGCCCTATGTTTCAAAATTCTATTGGGTTGTTCGGAAAGTAATTTCGTTTTTTTTTTTTTTTTTGTGGAAATGAAAGACAGTTTTCGTATAAAAAACAAATACTTTATTAGATTATACATTGGCCGTTCTGTTTCAACACCTTTTGCCATCTTTCTGGTAGTAGCATAATTCCACTCTCATAAAATTTTTGGTCTTTGCTGGCGAAAAACTGATCGAGGTGGTTTTTGACCTCCTCATTTGAGGTGAAGGTTTTACCGTCTAAAAAATTTTGGAGTGACCGGAACAAATAATAATCCGATGGTGCCAGGTCTGGAGAATATGGTGGGTGTGGCATTGTATCCCATTCAAGCTGTAAAAGCTTTTGGCGAGTGACAAAACTTGTGTGAGGTCTCGCGTTGTCTTGGTGAAACACTACACCTTTCCTGTTGATTAGTTCTGACCTTTTCTGTTGAAGTGCATCATTCAGTTTGTCCAGCTGATGACAGTAGACTTCCAAATTAATCGTTGTGTTATCCGGTAAAAGCTCAAAAAAAAAAAAACGATTCCTTTAAAATCCCACCAAACAGACAGCATCACCTTTTTTTGGTGAATATTGGCTTTGGAAATGGTTTGAGCCGGTTCATATTTTTTGCTCCATGACCTCTTGCGTTTGACGTTGTTGTATACAACCCATTTTTCGTCCCCAGTGATGATGCGCTTCAAAAACGGATCATTTTCGTGACGTTTGAGAAGCGAATCGCAGACGTCAATGCGGTGACACAGATTTCTCTCTGCGAGAACATGGGGAACCCATACATCGAGCTTCGAGGATAATCCCAGGCCTTTCAAGTGGTCATAAACTGTTGAATTTGATAAATTTAACCTCAATCCGATCTCACGTGTTGTTATTCGCCGGTTCGCATCAACTAATGCCTTTTTTTTTAACATTTATAAACCCCGTGCACCACCGAACGTATAACACGGGGGTAAACAACACAGACAGAAGAAAGGATTACAACACAAACATCCATGCCTTCTCCGGGATTCGAACCCAGTCCCTGCGGCACCGCAGTCAGCAACTAATGCCTTTATCGCGTCTTTATCAGCTTCAACCGGCCTTCCCGAACGTGGTGCATCTTCGACATCAAAATTGCCGGATCGAAATTTAGCGAACCAGTTCTGGCACTGGCGTATTGTCAACACACCTTCTCCATACACATCGGTCAATCTCTTTCTGGCTTGAACAGCATTTTTACCCTTTCTGTAGTAAAACAGTAAGATATATATGACGAAAATGCTGCTTATCGCTCTCCATATTTAAAAGGGCACCAACCAAAAACTACTGCGTAGAATTAATTGGAATTTTTCACACATAAGCCTTGCTATATGAGTTCTCAAAGCATATAAAAATTATACGGCTTAAATGTGAAGTTAGGTGCAAAAAAATACAATTAAATCCTCTGTCGGTAAAAAACGAAATTACTTTCCGAACAACCCAATAAATATGCGTCATGTTATGCGAATCAGCATGAAAATTGTGTACTCAATTCGAGGAAGAAGTCTTCAAAAAAGAATGTTTTGGGGTCCAACTGTATGAAAATGAATCTGATTACGAGGAATTGCTACATCATACTGATGCTCGTTGATTAAGTCAGAGTATATTTTTACAAAAAGTTAAAGTAAAAAACATAAGGAATGAGGAGAGGGGCCTAACGATGCCTGCAAATTCGAAGGACAAACAGATGATCAGCAGATATATTCTGCTGCCTCGGTGAAGAATGAATGATGTCTTTCCTTTCAGCGATTTCAATAATAACAGTGATGAAATTTTTATCTCCCTAGAATTGTATTAGATTTATTTTTATCTGAATTTTATTTTGTCTTTGTATGTGCAGTATTTTAGGTATTAAAAAAACGTAATAAAAAAACCCCTTCACATCGTGGGGGTTGCGGGGCTTAGAGCCAAATAAACAAAATGCTTTTTTATTTGGTTACTGGATCAAAGATATCTAATGAACATATTGAAGCAAAATCTTTTACTTCAAAAGAAGTAATATCGATAAAGGAGGCACTATTTTCGCAAAATTACAAATCTTTTAATAGCTATTACCGTATTTTTCAAATCTAAGCCGCACCCCCAAATTCTCCACACGTTTTTGTGAAAAAATAAAAAAGTAGCGCTAAAATGTGATTTATCTCTGGTATTTACGAAATTAAAAAAATAAGTAGGAACTAATAAGAAATGAACAATTAATTTATTTTACCAGTATTAAAAACTTTTAAACAAATACAAGAATCTATTTGTTCTAACTATCAGTATCATACTCAATTTCCCCACTCAACAAATTTTTCCACCATTGATTCTTCGTTGCACCCGATTTTCAATAGAATTAGCATTAGGAGAAAAAATTTGGATTAGATTCAAATAAATACGGTAGTTTGAATTAAGTGTCATTTTCTTTTTGCTATGATTTTAGCTATATTCTACCATTTCGCTATAATGATGAAAACACGGAATTTGTGTAAGAAAATAAAGCAATAAACTTTTTTTTTTTTGCATTGGAAGAAAATATCACAGCAACAGCTTTTTCGGCCAAATGGTCATGCTAAGCAAATGGAAGCAAGCAAGAAATGCCGCTGAAGTGTACTGATATTCATGTGATGTTTTAGCTCTTAAGCTTAATTTACTATTGGGCACAAACATCTTAACAAATAATAAATACTGTAGACCTTCTTTTAGCTCACCACACCCACGTCACTAGGTGGACCGCAAAACCTTCAAAGAATTAGAAGTAGACCGTATTCTGGAAAAGTGTGCCTACCCCTGCTTTACACAGAACTCAATAAATCGAATATTTTGCTACTTCTTTTTTCCAAGGCATTCCCATGAACCAATGCACAACTCTAGATTATTATTTACTTTTTTTACTATTAAAGTAATTTTTTTAAGTACTGTTTTGTATCGTTCCTTTTCTTGGAGACAAAATTCTAGTTTATTTCGAATCAGTTTTATTTTTAAATCCATTGAATTCAACAATATAATCTGTCTTGATGAAATAAATCATTGTGTAAACTATCAATTATGCCTGCAAAAACACTTGATGTGAAAAATGCAGACCATTTCTTTAATCCATCTTCTTTGTTTTATAAAATACTTCAGATATAAGACCGGAAGTTTTACAAATGACTATATGATTCCGCAGAGTTTCAATGTACAATATATAGAAGTATGTGTTATTTGAAAGAGAAACGAGGCGTAAATTGAGCGTGATAACCATTAACGAGAAAAGAGAACGTAGAGATTAACGGGACCAATCTCTGGGCTTTTTTTTTGAAGAAGAAGAAAGCATCTGCTTTTACAATTTTTGAAGTGAATACTTCTTTAGCGGCGTTGGGCACTTTTTGGTAGGGGAAAATCTTATGGGTTCACGTCACCGACATGCTCTGACTGGCGCACGCGCAGTGTGTGCTGTTCGCCTTTGACACTTTTTGAATGGGTGAAATCTCGTGCGTTCGCGTCACCGACATGTTTATAGCAGTATATCTGTAGCTATACAGCTGACGTATAGTGCTGTGTATATCTTATAAGTGAAATTTGATTGGATTTAGTGAAAAGTTCATTGTGTGCATTGTTGAAATAGTGTTTTTGTTTGATTATTATTTGAATCGCTTAATTGAAGAATCATTGTGCAGTACAATAGTGAGTACTAAATAAATAAACTAATACTTTTAAGACAAAAAATAAATAACAGAAAATTATTTTAAATACTCGTATTTTTTTGGCGTTTGAAAATTTTGTATTATTTACTTTCTAATATTTAACCTCTGCATTACATCACGCAATCCGGATTAGTATTTCACAGTGGCTTAGACGTTTTCTTACTACCGTGGTAAAACAGACTTTTAGTTGTTCAATCATATTTTTATCGTGGATTTTGAAATTAAAAATTTTATAAAATTTAATAATAATTCAAGATTAATGTGTTGAAGTTTAAAATACGGTTATTAATGCAAATAAACATCATAAAAGATCAATAAGTCATCGAGAGGATCCAACGTTAGAATTCAAAAGGTAACAAAACAATACACTACGAGCGGTCACCAAAACTTTTCTAGAATTCATCTCCAACAAGAAAGGATTATCGATATTTTCATTCAACTGTCAAAGTTTGCATGCGCATGCAGCTGACCTAAAAAATGATGTTTTTTTTTTGTAAAAAAGTCAAATATTCTGCTTTGTCAGAAATTCGTATGAAAAACGAAGAACCACTTGATATTCCGAATTTCAACTTTGTTGTAAGTTATAAAAGACCTGAAGTTCCAGCAGCAGGCACACCTATTTATCACAATACTCAAGATACGTTATACTTCATTACTTCACATACGGACATACATACTAAATTCACTAGAAGCATTGGTGTTAATGTTTCTGATATAGGCGAAATATTCGTTGCTCGTTGCGATTCCGAGAATGGGCAATACATATTGATGGTTGCCGTTTATATTTCGCCTGGAAAATCTATGAGACAGATTTAACAATTTTTATTCGAAAATTTGATAATTTATACAAAAGATGGTTCTGAAATACTAGAAAAAAGATTTAGCGAAAAATATGACAATGTCCCGATGATTTTAAGTGGAGACTTCAATATTAACTTTGCAAATGATAAAAATCTACCATTAATTGATTTCTAAAGGAAACACTTAATTTAAATATGTCCAGTGATCGAAAACTCAGTACTACAAAACATTAAACGACGATCGATGCGGTTTTAACGCGATACTTAGATAAATTTGAATCAAACATTTTCCTTTCTTACTTTAGTTACCATAAGACTATTGTATCTTTTTTAGGACAAAATGAAATAATTGAAAGTTTAAAAAATCTTAAGTATTGTTGAAATTAAGGATGACAATGATGCAAACAATTAAAATAATGTTAAAAATCAAGTACATTGAAATTTAAGTAAATACAAATATTATCCATAAATAATATATGATTGTATATTAATTGTTATTTCAATTTAATTGTATTTATATTTTGTCGTGATCTTGTACAGCCAGTAATATATTTGAATAATAAAAAACCATATAAACATGCATATAATTGTTGCTCGGAGTGTCAATAGATGTGAAAACCAGATTGACGTTGATAATTTTAATTCAAACATTATGAAATTTCAAATTTTAATACTAAAAGTTCTAAGTTTTCACTTCAATCGGCAGTCTCTATAACTGCCATTTTCTACTTTTAAGTATAGTTACACGACTCAATTCGAAATATTCTTTATCCCTTCCAGAGACGTGAAATGGAACAGGACCCCTATTGAGTACAATGAACAATCTATGAAATTCCACCTATTAGTCTTTTTCTATGGTTGTTTGGTTAGCATGCAAATGCAACAGTTCAATTTTTGATTTGATTCATTTGGAGGAACCTTTCTAAATGAATTAGATTGTGGATCAAAGATGTCTCGTTCTATTAAGTCTTACTTTGAAATTATTTTTTCTGCTTACTTTCTTTACTTTTATATTTTCTTCGTTCTATGATTGATTGGAAGTTCGATTGCTTTTGGAGCCATACCTCTCTCTACCAGATTCCCCACTTCGTTTTTCGCAGCTGGTATAAAATCTCATGATAATACTTAAGTGACTACTCTCATGTCTGTTCTTGGAGCATCTTTTCCTATCTTTACTAAGATCTTAGGTAACGCAACCCTAAGCAATAAACAAAAAATTCTTCTAATCCATAAACTTTCTGAAACGACACATTTTCGTAAAACGTGTTAATTCGGATTCGTGTAAAGATTTACAAATTTTCTTGCACAACACGTGTAAGATACTTTCGCGGTATATGATCCATTTTCTTAAAACATTGCAAATGAATTCTATTTCTTAAAAAAGAGGAATTAGTAGTATTTGTGTGTGTGCCGAATGCGGAAATGTAAAACAACAGTCACTTTACACACTTTGAAACATACCAGAGCCTGAATTAGACGAATTTCGACTGGAATGGTGTGAAAAATTGACATATAATGAGCATGTTAGAGTCTATCATAATGAGTATCTACGCTGGTCTCCAGAAATTCAGAAGATTCTTCAAAGAACTTCGACGCAATCTTCAATCACTAGCTGGACAATAATCACTACAAACGTAAAATACTGCATGTTAATCATCTCTACGAAAAAAAATTTCTTTGATATCTTTTACAACTTGAGAAAAAAAAATCCTAAAACATCACATAAACTTACCAATAGAATCACTTTTGTTTCGTTTTGAATTTTTATATCGATTCCTTTATTATCCTGCACTGTTTTACCCCTGAATTTCAATCAAAACAAAGTCGATTCAATTAAATTCAATGGAATCGGGTTTCTTCAGAAATTTAAAATTTTCTACCCAAATTTTCTCGCTAAACACAAAATGAAATCACGAATCTATAAGTATAAAATTATAACAATGTGTGCCGAAAGATATCTGGAGTGACGTCGCCAAAATTCAGTAATCGTCTTCTAAACATAAGCGGGAACGGTTGTGACGGATCTTTACGAGACCTTCACACTAATCCTGTTAAGGGAATCTTTGGGCTAGCATTCGCGTTAATTCACAGCCATCCCTCTTAAAAAGAAACCCTGATATAGAGATTAGTTTGCCTATATAAAGTCAGGGTTTGGTAATTGTAAGATAAAAGGAGCGGACAAACTGTTGCGGCATTACGAAGGTGAGATTTAACTGATTTTCACAACTTGAGTTAAGAATGGAGCTTGCCACTATACTAAATTACTGGATTGGGAATTTATAGTCTAAGATAGATAAGGTTAAATTAAACTGATTACTTGCACTTGTTCACTTAGAGTTTATTGCTTTCTTTATATCACTCCTAGGGCATCCTCTTGTGGTTTAACGTGTGGCTTACTAGAGTGCTTGAATAATAATAAAATAATTATTATTATGGAAGTTTCTGGTCATGCATCCCCCCCCCCACGCCCTTAGGTAGGCAGGACGGTGAGGGAGTGACTTCAACGGGAAGTCGCTCCCACGGTTTTCGACAATTGGCTGCATATCACGGCATTTAGCCTTAGCACACAGCCTTCCTGGGCCTACTTCGTTGAGTATTTCAGGAGAATGTATGACTATATATATTTATATATATTATTGAAGCATTAGCTTAGCATTAAGCTTTCAATTGTATTCAAAAACATTTTTACATCCCTCAAATAATGATTTAAAAAGTATTTGAATTTCTAAAACGGAATATATTTATCTATAACATCTCCGTAACCCGTCTCGATTTCTTTAAAACCCACTCTTAGCGAATCTCTACTAAAAAAAAAAAACATGATAACCAAATTTCAAGTTTGTTGATCTAAAAGCTGAAAAAAAGTGAATTTTCATCTATAACACCCCTTTTTGGTGGACGATTTCTTCAAAATCCGTTCATAGTGGATATTTACTCAACAAACACGGTTGCCAAATTTCAAGTCTGTAGGTCTATTTGTTGAAAAAATGGAAAATTTCTTGTATATAACATTTCCCTTAGACACCCTTGGGTGGTAATTTCTGCAAAACCCGTTCTTAAATGTTGTTAAATCAAAATCAGTGATCTTTTTCTAAACATAGCGAGAAAGGTTTCCCACTATTGGCTGTATAATATGGCGTTTGGCGCTTCACACATACACACACAAACTCTTCCTTACGTAAGTGTGTTTAGAAAAAAAATTCATTAAAAATAAATTTGAAAAAATATTTGATGGCAGAAATATGCTTGTGTCTCCTTTGAAACATCAGAGAGGCACTCTCCCAAAATTTTGGAACGATACGATCAATGGTGTGGATGCGAGTAAGTCCCAAATAAATACACAAACATTTCAAATTTATATATGAGATAAAACCTAGTTTATTTCCAAATATACTACATGTACAACACTTTTGAGTACATAAAATAACCTGAATTCATCAGGGCAAAAACACAATGTCATAAATACAATAACTGAATGATTAAAGAATTTTACATATTTATGTCAATTAATTGAAATACTCAAGAATTGCAAAGAAAAAGTATTGAAAAAATATTCCTTAGCCAATTCTCCAAAGCAAACAAAAAAACTTGATGGGTGTCTTTAAAATTGAAGCACGTAAAATTGAAGCAGTTTTGATGGAAAATAAGCCTATTTTAATATAATTTTTTACTTCATTTCAGATTGGAATAACTCTTACATTCATGTCTGACATATTTCGTGATTTTTTTTACAAAGTACATAACATAAATAAGAAACCTTTAACTGCATGATGAAAAACTTGTTCAGACCGAATCGCTTTATAAAACTAAACTATTTTGCAATTGAATAATTAATGTATTACTGTATGTACTTGAAAAATGGCTGTTAAGATAAATTTATAATCAAAGAATTTTTTTTAAAAAATACATTCCATTTTCAAATTTTTAAAACATTTTTCTGGATGAAAAAAAATATTACCAAATTTCCCTAAATAAGAAATGAAAAGATGACAGTCCATTAACACAAAATTGATGCATAATGCATATGTTTATACCAAGGATGAGTAGTGTTGATGATGAGATGCTTGACATAAATATAAAAAAAATGAAAGACCTACACAGAAAATGTTGAAAGTTCTTATATTAATCTTAAAACAGCAAATGGGCTGTTTAATATCAATATCCCTAGGCAACCAAGAGTTCACACTTTTGAAAGTTATAACATGCTTACATAAAACCTAATAAAAATAATATATAACAAAGCATACATGTACACAATGGCACATACAATCTATTTTCAAATGAGAGAATATACACATGACGTAGGAACATTAAAAAACTAGGAAAATAAAACCAAAACTATTAATAGAGCAAATATAATTATAAATTGAAAAATAAATTTAATCATGTTTCATTTTTAACATTTTACACAATTTTCGAAGCTAAGGGATATAATTATTGTGATACTAATTAATATCAAATATGTACTTCAACAATAATATAAATACTTATATAAAATAAAACACTATTTCAAGAAATTGAATAAAATAACAAATAATCTTTAAAATATTATATTGAAATGTTATACATAAACAAAATTTTCAATATTCCTTTCAGTATGCATTTTACCAATTTCAGAAAGTCTTGATAAAACACCTTAAAAAGATTCATCATCAATATAGCTAAAAAATGGGCGCACTTGCAATTGCAACATAATGTGTTACTCAGCCAAATGGAAACATATTTACATCTAAGTATATTGCCCTTCCCAAAAGATTCCCTCCTGTGATTTAGAGAATTTTTTAAAATTTAAAGCAAATAGTATTTTATTAACAAACAAAATATTTTATCATTTGCTCTCTCTTTGGAAACATATTTACATCTAAGTATATTGCACTTCCCAAAAGATTCCCTCCTGTGATTTAGAGAATTTTTTAAAATTTAAAGCAAATAGTATTTTATTAACAAACAAAATATTTTATCATTTGCTCTCTTTGGAAACATATTTACATCTAAGTATATTGCACTTCCCAAAAGATTCCCTCCTGTAATTTAGAGAATTTTTTAAAATTTAAAGCAAATAGTATTTTATTAACAAACAAAATATTTCATCATTTGCTCTTACATATCCGCGGATTAATAATTAGATCAGTTTACCTAATTCATTTCCACATCACTTCGCATAAAACATTGTTACAATTAGTAAATTTATTGATTACAGCCATTAAGAAATAAAATTTAAAAATTCATATATTCTGTTTAAATTTGTATATTTTTGAAAAATATATCTTACACAATAAATCAAATACAATTTTAAAACAACACTTTTTACAACATACATGTAGAATTAAATATCTAGCATGCTATTTTACATACATATATCCTTCAATAATATATACATTTAAACAATAATAGAACATTTATATTAAGGGAAATACTTAATGGGTGAAATTGTTCATATTATCTGTAAGAATTTATATATATATAACCACAACAATAATAATTACATACATATACATAATGATGGAATATGCAACAAATTAGTGTGCAGTAATCATTCAATGAATAAATTAATAAATTAACGTGTTTTAGTTAATGCCAAACTACATAATAATATGCTAAAAGCAAAATAGTTTTTATTTAATGTAAAAAATGCAATTTAAAAAACTATTTCCATTGAGTAGTACTAAAATGTGCAATCCATAAGCAGATCCAAATAATTAGAAGTCAGATGCCATAAGCATTCAATCATTTGTATCAATCTACACATGTTAAAAATGTAAAGAATATAAAAAGATTATGAAAAGTTAAATACTTTTTCTAGATATTGCCTACAAGATTGCATCAACGTACTTTAATGATTTACTACCTTATAAATGCACCATGTTTGAAAAACAAGATGAGTCAAACACCTGCATTTTTTTCATTCTTGTTATAATCAAACTTATAAAGTTTACACATATGAAAATTAAATATAATTGATAAATCAGAAAAGTACAATTCATTGAAGTATTTGATATTACAATATAAAATAAGAATCCTGACATATAAAAGAGCTGTGAAATTAAATATCTAAAATATTAGGTAGATTTGTTAAGAAAAGTAAGAAAAATGTTTAAAATAAAATTTCTCTTCAACAACTTAAATGAGAAATATAACTTTTTTTTATTAATATTTTCATCTCTTATATTTTTTATTTGAAAAAAAAAAGAATGCTGTAACTCCAAAAACAAAAGAAATAATCTAAAGAATTAACTGAAAATTGTAAGTTTCTAAGAAATAATTCTTGTAACAAATGCTTTGTTTTCAGAAGCACACAAGGAAAAAAAAATGAATCTCATTTTTTGAAGTTAATCATTATAAAAACTTAGGGATTCATATGCACTGAGTTGATTTATGAGGTTACATGGGATATGGAGAAACAAAGGCTAGTTTTTATCTCACTAACTGAAAGAATGCAGAAATATATTGACATCAATATCATGATTTTCAAAAAATACATGACAGTTAACTGTGTGAGCTTATATTGATAAAATAAACATAACTGAAAATCCAATCAGATTTTAAATTAGTTGGGCATCAAGAAGAGCACGAATTTCCTTAGCGGTTCTGTAAGCAGGTAATCCAATGATATTGTAATAATCGCCATATATGCGTTCGACCAAGGTAGCCCCAAGTTCTGTAATTGAATAGCCACCAGCTTTGAATCTAAGGGAGGGGAATAATGTACATATTAATTCCCAAATTTTCAATAAAACAATAGATACTTTTCTTAGAAATAAAAAAAATAAATCAAATAATCCTTTGTCGAAAAAAAAAAAGAGTGAGAAGTTAAGAACATTTAAAAACCCTAAAAAAGAAATCAATTTTAGGATTATTTCTCAACAATGTAAACCTGAATGTCCAAAAATGCAGTAAAGCACAGCTTCACTTGCAAACTGTCCTCTTATTTCACATGTGTTTGATAACTTGAATATATCCATAGATAGAACAAACAATGCAATAGTCACTAACATAGACAAACTTCAAATTAAATAAAATGCAAAAAAAAATTAATTTTCTACAGTTTCTATAAAAATTCATTAAAAACATAAGTATCAATTCAAATTATTTACAAAAAAATTTTCATGTCATTTTAGTCATCAAACTATGCCGTTTCTAAGTACAAAATTTTATTATTTGGAAACTATAGGTGTGAAATATTTGTAATTATCAGATGTTTTCAGGATTTATTTTAACACTACAAGTTTATATGGTCATAACCATTGAAAAAAATTAGTGCACTTGCTATACCCACTTTAGCAAGTGCACAAAGAGTTATAATCATTTATTTATACATCATTTAAAATTTATAAACTGAAAATTAAATAGAAGCATCAATTGCAAGCTTAACTTTTGTTTTAAATTTCATTTTCAGCAATAAAATAAAATTTGAAACAAAAAACCGTTTCAAAATAAAAAGAAAAGAGGAAAAATCATTGGAGTCAAATGCTCGAAATAAAAAAAGAAATGAAGAAAAGGAAAAAGGAGGGAGAGATTTAGATTGTATAAATGGTGTTCAAATGTGATTCACGTTACTACCTTTTGAACACCATTTTCAAAATCCTGAAAAATATTTTGAAAGCAACTATAAATAATCAAAGACAATGATTTTATGAATGCAAATATACAAAAAACACATTTTTAGCAAGGAAATCATAAACGATTTTTTATCATAACCTGCAACAGAATTGTTTGTAATATGTAAGCAATTTAAAAGTAAATGTCCTTGATTCCTAGAAAAGCAGTAATGTTCTGAGTTACTTAATACACAAAAACTTCTACCGAAAACAATATAAATATGTGTTACTTACCTTTCCAATTGAAAGTAATTTCTTCCCTGAATATATATTTATAGAATTGATTTAAACAGTTTCAATAATAATACTGAAATATTAATAATAATAAGCCAAAAGCACTTAATTTGCTTGTCTCAATACTCAATACTTTTGTAACTCTATGCAAAAATTTTAAAGGAAATCTAAAGGTTTTAATTAATTTAAATAAGCTGAGAGAGAGAATAAATATGCATACAAATAAATATATAAATAACAACATGAAAAGTATGAAAAATTAGCCAATTAGCATGTTTGCTAATGAATTTTCCTTATTAAAGGAGAAAATGGAAAATTAAAAATAGAAACTGAAACGAATAGTACTAATATAGTATGAGAAAGAAATAAACAAAATAGATTACAATGGAGCCAAACAATTATGAAACTAAGAACATTTGAAGTCTACAACATCTGAACAAAAATGTGTCATGAAGACAAAATGAATACTAACCACTTAACTGATTTGCTTGCATGCTATACCTGCTCACATCCAGGACATAATTGATTTGCCTACAAAATGTAAAACCTAGAAGAGTTTTCCTTTTTTTTCCTTTTTTTTCTTCTTCTTATTAGTTCCTAAGATATGGTAAATGCAGTCAAAGACTGCACACACATTATCACTATTCTAGTATTTGTTTTGGGAAAATAATTTTGCATGGAATAATATAGAAAAAGTTTTTTAGAAACTTAAAGTACAGGGGAAATTTTAGGGCTAAAATTTTATGCTGTACTAAGTTAAAAAATTAAATTGTAACACTACATAGAATCTCTCTCAAAAATTAATCTAGGAGGAAATAAAAAAAGGATAGATTTGAAGGGAACTGAAATCTAAGTAAATTGTAGATTGTTATAGATACATTTTAGATTGGCTGATGGTACAACATGCTTCTAATAAATGAAAGGATGCCCCGGACTTCAACTAAATCCACTTCATCTCATGGAAAGACATTTTTTAGAAGCGATTCCAGCAACTGACAAGAAAATGAGACCTGAAAGGCAGTATTATGTGTGTTGTCTTAGAAAGAAGGATTCTGAAAAAGGATCCGAAAGAAACCAGGTATTACTGCCCAGACTGTGATGTTGGGCTGTCACACACCTTGCTTCAAATTATATCATAGAAAAACAGACCTCCTATAAGTAAGAAATTGTATAAAAGTGTAAAATTTCAAATAATAATTTTTTTCCAAACTAAAATTTCTGTATATATATATCTACACATATATATAAGAATAATTTTTATTTATGCAGTTATATGGTTAGAACAACATGTTAATTTTAAGAAAGAAAAGTTTTTGGAAGCTTTACTCGTAAAAATTGTTCTAAATGCTTAAATTTACTAGTTGAGAGTATTTAAACTGAAAATTGACCTTAGTTAAAGCCAAACAATAAATAAAACTTTAATTTAAAAAATTGACCCATTTTGCGCCAAATTAGTTACAAAAAAAGAAACAATTCAGCAATTAATATTGATGATATCATGTAGAAAGAAATCGTTTCAATGACATTGATTTTCCTCTGTCAAATAGTAACAAACAATGGCAAATGATGAGATTGAAATCCTCAAATTCCAAATATGATTATTTGAGCATACTGATAAATACAATTCTTACACTAGTCTGAAAAAAAAGAACATATCAAGAAAATATGCAATATATGGAAAATCTAACTCAAGGGGGAAATAATCTCCTTCTCTATCAATTGTAAACGCATTCACTAGAGAGAAATTGAAAAAATATTACTAAAAATTTGATTTTTCCACAACCTATTAAAAATCATATAAAATCAAAACATTGAGTCAAAACTTTTGTTATATAGAAATCAAAATTAAAACACCCTCCACAATAAACAATATTCATTTACTAAACTCTGTTTCCACCCTATTTCAAAACTTTTAAAAAAATGTTTTGAAATATAGAGTACTCTTTTGTACTCTTGAGATATTTCAAAAATTATTTCATTTTCTGATATTTATAAGTGTTTTTTTTAAATAACTTTTGTGTCCACACATTTTCAGAGATTGATGCTAGTTAGAAAATTATTTTTTTAATTCCTTTCCTTCAAAAAACCATTGTTTTAGTTAATTATAAATTTTCACTGCTTATAATTTTGTGAGTTTCAACCCACAAAATTAATGCATTCAATTCAATCTGAAACTTATAAACACACAACCACTAATGTAATAATAATAATACACCAAGATCTAATTTGTTAGGATATTTCACATGTATTACATATAATTGCTTCACAATAGTTAAGCAATTTGAAAACAGTTTAAAGGTGATAAAAATTCCATTGCCTTTTCATATATAGCACAATATGCTTAAAGAAACTTGTAAACTTTCTAATGGGTGTATGCTATTAGTTTTAAGACAGCTTAATGTTACTCACACAGTTTTTACAAGAGTTAACCAATAATAGTTGTTGCTTATCTAACAATCCATTTCCTTTAGATATTATTGAAAATTTTAAAGAAGAAATAACAAAAGATTTTACAATATAATATATAAAGCTAAAAGTGTTTTAGCAAATTATATGTTTTACATAATATAAACTTTACTTCCATTTAAGTAAAATAATTTCTTTTCTGGTATCAAAGCAAAACTCAGAAAGTTGAGTTTTTAATATTACTCACCCGACAGCAATGTTGAAATACAAAAGATATAAATAAAACGAATAAAAAAAATACTATATTAATTATTCAAATATAAAAATATCAAATTCATATTTGATCATGTAAACAACATTGTATAAAGAATAAGTTTCATTTGCTATATTATCAATAACTATTTGCACTTCTTTAACCACCTTTTAACAATTAATTCAAACATAAAATAGCAAAATCATTAATTTTGCTGTATTCTGGTACATATAACAATCAATTATACCAATTGTTTTACAGTTGAAATTTGATTCCCTGAAATTAACCAGGTTTTCATTAAGAAAAGTTTACCAAATGTGGATTTATAAATAATGAAATTGAAAAGCAAATTGTGTGTAAATAACATTTTAAAAAGAGCAAAGATATGTGCTTAAATGTGTACATATTTTCTAAAAATACAGGAAATAAAATTTTAAAAATTAAAAACTAATTTAAAAAAACTTTTATAATAGATACTTAAACTTCAGAAATTACATTAAAAAATGGGAATCTCACAACCTCCCCCCTTAAAAATATTCTAGGGAAATTGCCTAATACATATTTGAGTATCAAGTGAAAATAAATAAATATTTCATACTTCAAAAATACTTACAATGTTTTGATTCATAAAAAACAGTTTAAAATCGGCAACTAAAATCAAGCAGTACCATCCATATATATATCTGGTTGTTTCTTATATAAAAAATATATATATAAATGGTCTTTTGCAATCTCATTCAATAAAAAAAAATTTTAATAATTTTATACACTCTAAAATGTTTCAATAACTTAGAGCTTGCTTAATCAAATAAAACTATTTCTTTTTTTATAAGAATTGAATTAAAACTGCAATATATGTCTAGTAATTACCATACATAATTATATTAACAAAGTGTTCTCTCTGGTGGTATTTCTTGCTTCAAAGTAAATTATTCTAAGCCAAAGAACTTTATAATCGCATTTTACAAATATATATCACAAAAACTTAAAAGAACCATTACAGATTCATAAATGTAATGAAGAGTAAAAACTATACGGTAACATAAATGTGTGTCATGTATGCAACTGTACAACATGACAACAGAAGAAATATAAAAATGCCAAATTAAAACCTCAATGCAAAAAGAAAACTGATGGATTAATTTCTATTACGTGTTTTTTCTAACAGATATATTATGAAATTTAAAAACATAGCTATACTTACTCTGGTTCACCAGTCTTCACATATTCAGTAATTACACTGCGAGGAATGTCAGTAATTTTGACTATAGTTGAGTCAAAGAAAGATTTCTCCAGAAAAACTGGTTCTCCTATAAGAAAAAAAGAGAGTGCAAATAAAAATACTGAGTTTTTATAAAATTATGTCATGAGGAGGACGATACCCAGAATTTGTACTTTGAATAAAATATTTATCAGTGTTAAATTGTAAGACGCCACTACATGCATGAAAATTTATCTCTATACTATAACTAGTTTTTTTTTAATCTGAAAAAAAAATAAAATTTGATGTCATTTCTAAATTTTAACATAAAAAAGCCCTGTGATTTCTATGTTTACTCCAAGTTTTGTGACAGTCTTCTTTATTTAATGATCTGCAAACAAAATAATAAATAAAAGTTTACATAATCATTTTTTCAGTATTGTGATTAGTGCAAAGATAATCAATCTCGTAAAATCCAATCAGTGCAGATTACTTCTTAAAATTTGATAAATGCAAATTATTTATCACTGAATTATCTTTATGAAAATAGTATATATTGCAATAAAAACATTAAATTTTATTAATTTTTCAAAATAATGAGCAATAATTGAAGGGGAATAAAATTTATTATTCACAGTATTTGATTAAATTATTTCTGTTATGCAAAGCATGGTGTAACATCATCCACAGGCAAGACTAGCATTAAAAAAAAGAAAAATTTATCTGTAAATTACGATTTTGATACAGCCATAAGCAATTTTTTTTTAGAATACTTGAGACAGAGAGAGAGAGAGAGAAATTATAGTTTTAATCATAAAAATATGTTTATAAATGTTTCCTAAGTCAATAATGAGTAAAATTAAGAAATAATCATCCTTTTTACACACATTTAGAAGCGAAATCGGTTATTGTTTTTAAAAGAGAGAGAGCTTTGCATTTTAATTAATTTGAAGACTTTACATCAACATGATTAATTATTACTGTTACTAAAAACCAGTGCCGGTTTATCCACTGGGCACTTGGGGCCCGGATAAGATGGGTTTAGCCAGATTGTCTGGTTATAAATTTCGATCCACCAGTGCCAAGGGGGTCTGTAGATTTTCTGCACCTAGGGCCCGAAATGAACTTAAATCAGCACTGCTAAAAACTGATATCTTTAAAGAATTACTGTAAATTTGTTGTATGGTGATTTAATATATCAAACCTATGTGTCATTTTAGAAAGTAGAAAATTTGTGGCATGATTGATTGTTTTTTAATGTAGCACTATGAAGCTGCATGAAGAATACTGGTGGTGGATCTCGAAATTCTGAGCAACAGTTATGCGACAAGGGTGACACCTAATCTGAAACTCTACTCCACAAATTTCCTTACCATACCAATATGACGACGAAGAATCTCAAAAGATTTAATGTGCCTCAGCTTCTTTATATAGCAGGTCTTTAATGAAACCGGGACTCAATCTTACAACTCGGTGGAAACAGCGTCCAACAAGAAACCGTCCCTTTAACCAAATGGCTACCACAGCTACTTAAACACAAAGATAAAAACCAGTATCAAAGTAAAAATTCATTTCTGGTTGAGTCAATGTTAAAGTGTAGCCCCAAGTCAATGTTAGTGAATGATTTAAAATGTGTAAAGTAAGCAGAATTAAACTAAAAATATTCAATGACAATGGGTCTCACAATCAGTGAACAAATACAATGATTACATGTAAGGTTTATCATGTATCTGTAAGATGCGTTCATATATATACCTTTTATGTCAAACACACACAGACATGTTAAAATAACATCTCGCCTTTACATGATAGTGACCTCCAGAAAGAAACGGAGGTTTTATGCAATTCTGTTTATAGCATACCTCAAAATTCTATTGATATCGTCAAAAGCCTAGGGTAGCTGCTTTAATGTAACCATATTTTAAAATATTGCAGTATGAAATGGTAGGAGATATAATACTAGATGCAGACCAAATTTAACTTTTTCATTGCTCTTGATTCTTAGTTGAGAAGATATTCACACAAGACAACCGGATATTTTGAAATTTAAGATGCAGATTATTTTTTTAAGAATCCAATGAGTAATGGATGAGAAGGGTAATTTGGGCAGCATAAAAAATCTAAAACATTAAAGCTAAAAATTTTTCACTATTTTGACTTCAAACACATTCCAACACTTTATTAATGGCAAATACCTCTACAGCAAAAACAAAGTATGCAGGATGAAGCTGGAGAACATTAAGTGTGACTAATCCATCAATATTAAGTAACAGGCATCAGCATGAATTGTATTTTAGTATAACAGATAAAATAAGAAACTCTTGAATTTGTGTGTGTGTGTGTTTACAATAATATTTATCAGTAATATATTTGATTACAAAGATATTTTGTGCAATTTCAAGCTTTTCAGTAGTCATCTCATAGAGAGTTCATGTATTTTATGATTTATACTCTGTATTATTAATTATTGAAAATTTTAAAAAGATTTTTTAAGAAATATTAACATTTTACTTCACTAAAGTCATGTAAAAAAAGCAGGTTTATATATATAAAACGAAATGTTTAAATATTCTGTTTTTGTACCTCTGTGATTCCAAGACTGTACAAGAATGCGACAACAAAGCTACATCCAATTACAGAAAACATTGATACTATTGTCATTTTATAATCGGAATAAAATATCAATAAAAACACAGATTTCAATTAAAATTTTAACTAATTGAAATGTAAGATGATTTAATCACAGTATAACAGAAATTTTTTTTAAAAAGCTAAAAGCTTTTTTAAAACAATTTTTCTTACTTAATATTTTTGAACAAATTATTGTTTTTTGAAATAGAATATACATATCTGAAAAATAATTGCAGGAAATCGATATATTATGACAATAAATATATTTTAAATATTAATAAAGAAAAAAAAACAATTACCGTTAGCATCCTTTTCCATACCATAGACCAAGGTTACACATGTGAGAACCTCATGACACTTTCCACTCAATCTGGAAAATATATATATATATACAGTCAGACCCCGATTTAACAAAATTCACGATTTAACGAATTTTTCTTTTTCCCAATTAAAATGAAGGTAAAAACCCCTTTTAAACGAATAATAAACCTCGAATTGACGATTCAACAGCTGAATGTTTTTTTATTAGTTTTGTATTTAAAAAATGGATTTATTTTTTCAAATGATAAATCCTTTTTCGTCTGAAACAGAAAAACTTTTCTTGTAAGTAGAAAATTTCAAAGGGTAAAGGTGCATAGGAGTGTGTTTTGAATAGTACAGGAGAGAGAGAGAGAGAAACTCCTCATCTCATCCCACTCCAAAACGCAGGGAAATATTGTAAGATTTTAACGATCATGTGACATTTGATGACTGCCTGTCTGTGCAACTGAAGTCAGGAAGCTGTTGATTTGTCGAAGCCAATGAATAGCGATTCTGATGAAGAAATTGATAATGAAACTCCTGTCAAAACTGTTACATTTCCTAATGCCTCACATTGTTTCGAAACTGTAAAAACATACTTTATGCAGCAAGATGTAAATGACGCAGAATTTTCTTCTCTGCATAAAGTTGAAAAATAATTCTTCCCAGTCAGAAATCGAAAAGATTGTCAAACATCTATTAAAATTTTAAAACTTCCAATTAACTGGCGCGTAGTTATTCACTAATAGTATTTTTAGCTGTTGAATAAAGATAGTGAAATTTCTAACTATGGATATTTTTTGTCTAGTTCCTTATTGTAGAGTTTCCCAAGGGTAAGCGCAAAAAGTTTATTTTGTTTAGACCCCGATACAATGAATAACTCCAAATTAACGAAAAAATGTTCAGTTCCAATGAATTCGTTAAATCGGGGTCCAACTGTGTATATATGCGAGTGTGTTATCTATATATATAAAGGAGAGAAAAAAAGTGACTGACTGACTAATCACGATATCTCCGGAACTATTCCACCTACAGACTTGAAATTTGGTAGACATGTTCCTTTCATGGAGCAGAGATCCGCTAAGAACGGAATTTGTGAAATTCGAACCGCAAAGGGCGTTACGGGGGTTAAAAGGCGTTTTAAATAATTGTTTCCATTTTTAAACTACTCGACGTACAATCTTGAAATTGGGTAAGCAGATTCCTTTCATAGAATAGAGATCCACTACAAAATGAGTTTGGTGAAAATCGACTTAGGCGTTGCGGGGACTTAGGGGGCGTTATAGATAATAATTCCCATTTTTAAACTATTAGATGTACAGTCTTGAAATTTGGTAAGCAGGTTCCTTTCGTAGAGTAGAGAACCGCTACAAAATGGGTGGGTGGCCACGGTAGCCCAGTGGTCAAGGTAACGGACTTGTGGCCGGCGTGTCAGGAGTTCAAGCCTAGTGCCGCTGAAGAGCCGCTCTGTAGGGGAAAGAAGCACGTTAAATCTGTCGAGAGGTCAAACGTCCTTCCATTGGTGTGGTGTGGTAGTTAGGAGAGAGAGGTGCCAGCTCATGTATCATCCTCGTCACTTGACCATCGTTCAAAATTACGAGGTCCGTCGCCAAAAGCCCTCATGTAGCTGAACAGTGTGACGTTCATTTTCACTCACTCAATCGATCTTAATAGCGCCCTCTACCGCCACAACGCGGCACTTTCGCCTCGACATTCCGTAGAGGGGACATAAATCTGCTTATTTTGGTCCCCTCTACCTGTCTTTCACATTTCTGGTAAATATTTTTCAAACACCCTAAATACATATATTACTAATAAGAAATTCTTATAATAAAATATCAAGCTAATCTCTTTTTCTTCCCCATTTTGAGGATTTAAAAAAGGAGAAAAAAATGGAGTATAATAAGAACTACTTACTTCGTCAACATTTCAATGTTATGATTTGTAGATTCTGGTCTGCCAAGAACTTCATTTTCCAGAATAAATACTGTATCAGCAGCCACAATCAACCGTTTTGGAAGCTGCAAAAAAAGATATTTTAATATTAGGAATGAAAATTAGCATCTTTGTATGAAATTCATTTTTGAAACAAAAATGTTTTCAAGAATTTTTCTTAAGGTTTCAGAATATTACATTTAATTCATTAACTCTCAGAGGTGCAATCAACAGAAACAGTTGAAAAATTTTACTATCCATAATTTTTTAAAAGAAAAAGTAAGTTTGTTATAAAAATCACCTTCCACGACTCCGTTTAATTCTACCTAAAACAAAATTCCGATAACCACAGCTAATACGATTTGTAATCTTAAAACACCTTTAGATGACGATGTCGACACCGGTCTGGCGCTCCACTCCCTATATACTAGCCAACATGAGAACTTCGAGCTCGCACAAAAAGTTCTCTAAATCAGTGCTCCGCAACCTTTTCTCACCTACGACGCACCAAAATTCTTTCTAGAATTCCGTGGCACACCAAAAGCTAAAGTATATAGGTATTAATTGATACACAAATTTTACAATAAATGTTTGTTTTTTTATTTGAAAAGTATACATACATAAAACCATAACATATTTATTTCTACGCAATCGTATATAATAATTATTAATGTGATACCTGCGCTTGTTTCAATGAACACAAAAGTTTTATATTCGGCTCAATATTTGACAACGCAACCCGAAGTTCTTGGTCAAGATCTTTTAAGCATGACCGCTTATCATTTTTAATTAATACAAGAGTTGAAAAACTTTGCTCACATAAATATGTCGTCGAAAATGGAAGTAATGTTAAGATTGCTTTGTAGGAAATGTGAGGATATTCTTTTTTAACGTAAATCCAGAAAACATCTAATGGAACTTCGGAGAAGTATAATTTTAAAGTCATGTCATTATTTAAATCTGTAAATTCCTCTCGAATTTGTAGAGGCAGTGCTTCCGTAGAATTTATTGCATTGGTTGCAAAAGGATTTCGAATCCAATCGTATTGTTCCATATTAATGGAATAAAAATATTGATCAAATTTCTGCTGAAGCATACTTAAATGTTGTTGGGCCAGATCCACAATTAATTGTTTGTTTTCAATTATAATATGATTGGTCCTTTGGTACATTTCCAAATATCCTTTTTGCAACTCTTTCTGCCAAAGTTTGAGTTTTTTAATAAATCCTTGTAATTTGTCGGAGCACGTCAAAATATTCTCATTTCGACCTTGCATTTTTTTATTAAGTTCATTCAAATGCTCGAATATATCAGCCATGTATGCAAGTTTGGCTATCCAGTAATCATCATCGAGGTGCTGGCATATTTCGAGCATATTCTGTGTTAAAAGAAATTCACGCACCTCGTGACGAAGTTCAAATAATCTAGCCAAAACTTTGCCTCGGGATAGCCAACGAATTTCTGTATAAAATAATAAGGATTCATATTCAGCTCCCATTTCTGCACAAAGTAATCCAAAAATTCGCGAATTTATGGCTCTTGATTTAATTAAGTTTATGATTTTAATGCATTCATTCATCGTGTTCAAAAGTTCTTCCGACAAATTCTTGACCATCAATGCTTCTCGATGTATGCAGCAGTGTGTAAATTGTACCGTCGGATTTTTTTGTTTTACACAAGAGACAAAACCTTTTTTACTACCCGTCATTGCCGCAGCGCCATCCGTGCAAACAGCAATGCAGTTGCTCCATTGAATATTACATATTTTGAAGAAATCATCGGTTACTCGAAAAATTTCTTCATCGGTAGAACCTCCTTACAAAATAAATAATGTTCTTTAATAAATGTCCTCGTCAACGAAACGTACAATAGCTATCAGCTGTGCTTTATTTTTAATATCAGTTGTTTCATTGATCTGAAGCGCAAATTTTTCAGCCGATAACAGTTTTTTAATCAGTGTTCCTAAAATATTGCTTGACATATCGTGAATACGTCTTTTAACAGTATCAGCAGACAACGAAACTTTATTCACTTCCTTAACTTCATTGGGCCTAAGCATAAGTCTAACAATTTTCATGCATGCTGGTTTAATAAGTGTTTCGCCTACAGTATGTGGCTTCTTCTGACGTGCAATTAATTTTGCAACATGATAGCTAGCTTCTAATGCCTTTTCAGAAACTGTTACGGCTGATTTCATAAATTTCTTCTGTTTTTTATTTTGTTCTAAGCACCTCTTAAATTATTGTTTGTCTTTGTTGGCGCAGCTAGGATGGCTTGAATATAGATACCGCTTTAATTTACTGGGTACCATTGACTCGTATGACAGCTGATCGCCGCAAATGATGCACAGTGGTCTTGGTGCCGTTTCGTCACCGCACCACGAGAATCTATATTTATATAATGTAGTCTTCGTCGTACTTTCTTTTCACTATCTTCTTTAGGTTTTTTGTAACACTTGTGCTGGGTTCTTCATCATCTGTACGTGAAGACGAATCTTTCCGACGTAAAAATTTATCCATATTTAAAGGGGTATAAAACTTTAAAATGTTTATACGAAGAACGTTAACCATACATAATTCAGTAAGATAATTAATAATAATTATCGTTAGTGGTAGGAACGTGTTTATTTAACTTTGTGTTGTAAAATAGTGACAACAATGACATACGAGTGAACGTGATGTACCACGCGCAAATGCAAATAACACATGCGCATGAGTTTTCAACGACGCGCATAACGGTCATTTTGCTTTATCTATGATTAATTTGGTGGGCCTTGGTGTTTACACAACACACTATGCAGTTTTCAACTGTTCTCACCAGGGGACCATTGAATAATTATTTAGTTATAATAATTATTCTATAGTATATTTAGAAAAATAGACATTATTATGAAAAAAGATTGTCATTGTGTGTGTGTGTATTATATACATGATGGAAAATTGTAAAATGTCAAATACAATGTATTTGACCGCGGCACACCTGTATCTGACTCATGACACACCAGTGTGCCGCGGCACACCGGTTGCGGAGCACTGCTCTAAATGACGGGTTGTAACACTCCGGACCTACTCTCGGACCCGGCTAGAGGCGCGGATGGAAGTGAAGGACGATTCGACATAATACTTTTTAATTATTTATTCAGCAGACTAATTACACTAGGCAACAACAAAATTGTTTCGGGCTCAAAAATAGTTTATTATGAAGTATTTTGGTCTGCTAAACACGAAAATCATCATAAAAACTTCAAACTTGTTTTCAAAAATCAGAACTCGCTATTCATAAATAGCTGTATTTTTACTCATCTTTACTTTCTGTGCATAATCTTTTTGATGTTCATTTGAGCGGGTAGATGGAAGCTCTTGCCTCAGAAACGATTTTTATTTCAACGAAATGCTTGTAACCACGCCACATTTGTTCAGGTGTGTTTTGAGTCTAACCTAGAGCATCAGTAGAACAAAGAACAGGCAATAGAGCACGATTCCGATTCAAGTGATATTCGCTGTTTTTCGTCTTACAACTCAAGGTCAATCAATTCAACTATATTTAGGTCTCAAAGATAAGTGTGGTATAAGGATTTTTAGACAGCAAAAAGGATGAGAACTATCAACAGTTGGTGAAAGAACTCCTACAAAATTTTCATGACCCAGGATGCAATGTCTCTAAAGATCCATTTTTTACATTCCCATCTTCATTTGTTCCCTAAAAACTGTGGAACTGTAAGCGATGTGAACACAGTGAAAGGTTTCATCAAGATACCACAGCAATGGAACGTATATATCTGGGTCGTTGGGATGAATCAATGTTCGCAAACTACTGCTGGACAGGGATAACTCGGGATACTCGGGCTTCGATATACAAGAGGCAAATCAAAAGGAAATGTTCACAGGAAATAAACTAAAAAATACTATTGATTTCTGATTATGAACAATGTTTCTAGAAACATGACTTTTTGTACTGTATGTATTAGTTAGTAAAGTTTTGTTCTTCAAATTTACCAATAAATTGATGGATGGGTTGTGGTATATCTTAAAAACAAGAGCTAATAAATAAATTTAACTTACCATATTCGTTTTTTTTTTCAACCTAAAATTTGTAAGAATAGACTTTTTAAAACTAGGAAACAGACAAAAAGTTCTTTTTTGTTGCCTAGTGTTATCACAGACACAATTCAATTAATCAAATAAGATGAGATGTTCCCAGAAAGAGCGGAGGGAATTTTGCTACGAGAGTCGCGAATTCTGAGAAGACTTCTAATCAATTGATCCACCTTTATGGATCAATCCACTGCTCTAATATTTGATTTACAATGTAGTTATGTGACTAATCGTCACTTAAATATCTTTAACAATTTAAAGCCCGAAACGTGCTATCAATATAACTAATACCTGATCGGTAGATATCTTTCCTTACCGACAGCTTCTCTGGTATTTCAATCTCCAGGCAACTCCGTCTAAACATCTATTCTCCTCTATCTCACACACTAGCTAGCAAACCTAACGGATTCCGTTCTTTAGAACAAAAAATAAAGGCAAAAATATTGTTTGGGGATTTTATGTTATGCATATTTTTTTAACTGTCTATGATAGTCAGGAAAGCATTTTGAATGTAATCTTTCCTCACACTCGAGACACTTCTTTTCAATTCCTACAATTAGTTCACAATCTCCCTATATATATCTTGCTCAAATATTCAATCATTAATAAATTACATTTTAAAGCGATCAATTGAGCTAAAATTTTATATACACGATTATTTTGAATGACAGTACGGTAATTTAATTATAATTAATAAAAATTAATTGATTAAAACTAATTATTCAAAGAATTACAGATACAGCCACGTTGGCATCATTTTTGGCGACTTTTGTCAAAACTTTAGAGTGTTTTTTTCCTATTTTCCCTCACATTTTAAAGTGGCCGTGGTAACCTAGTCGTCAAAGTAATGGACTCGTGGCTGGCGTGTCATGAGTTCGAGCCCAGTACCACTGAAGTCATCCTCGTCACTTGACCATGGTTCAAAATTACGAGGTCCGTCGCCAAAAGCCCTCGTGTAGCTGAAGAGTACGACGTAAATACTCACTCACATTTTAAAACACTAATTTGAGCTGAAATTTTCTATACATGATTGTTTGGGGGTGACAATGCGATATAATTTATATAGTTATAATTAAAATTAATTGACTGAAACTAATTATTTAAAGAATTACATATACAGTCACGTTGGCTTTATTTTTAGCGACTTGGGTCAAAACTTTAACAGATTTTTTCTCACGTTTTAAAGTGTTTTTCACGGATTGAAAAGGGTTATAATGTGGGACTGAGAAAGGAGTCGATTTTTTAGGCAGGGTTTGGATCCCAGAAACGGATAAGATTAAATTAAGCTGACTTTTTTTAATAATTCATTTGATAACAGTGATATCAAGAGATTTATTCTTCATACTGTAGCGAGAGCTTACGATCCAATGGGATTATCTCAACCTTTCTTAATGATGATGAAAAACCTGCTACAAAAAATATGGACTACAGAACTTGATTGGGATGAAATTCTTCCAGATGAGATGAGAATGGAATGGGAAGTGAAAGGCGATCGAAATTAAATCTGCTGCAGAACTTCTTTTCCTAGGAAATATTTTGATAGTTCCAAAAAAATACGATGCAAGTCTTCCTGTATTTGCTGACGCTAGTTCTAAAGCGTATGGCGGGGTAGGATATCTCCGATACCTGGAGAGTAAACGAAGTATTCACACTAGTTTCATCACTGCAAAAGGTTGTATAGCTCCATTAAAGCCAATGACTTTGCTTAATTTGGAATTGATGCCAGGCTTAGTAGCGGCCACATTGGCTAAAAATGTAACTAATTTATTTTCCGATCTGTGCCAACAATTATTTCTTTAGACTGATAGACAAATAGTTACCCAACGGATAAGAGGATGTGCTGGAAACTGGAAGCCTTTTACATTTAAATAGAGATGCTGTGATTCAATCTCTCATTGATCCTAAACAGTGGTTCCACTGCAGTGAAATGAAAAAGAAAATCCAGCACAAAAACGCGGAGAAAGTGCTTTCAAACTCGCAAATCCTTTGGTTACAGGGACCTCGCTGGTTTTCTAAACCTGATACCTTTTGGCCAGAGAAACAGCAAAGAGACAGTGACGAGGAAAGTATTGTGAATGAAAAATTATCTAAAGACACCCATTCCCTTCTAGCCTCTATTCAATACATTGGAACCTCGACTTCGTTAGATTTAGCTCAATTCAGCCGGCTATCGGAAGTATATCGGATAATGGCATATGTTAGGAGATTTATAAACAATATTCGAAGAAATTCAACGAAATTCAAAAACTCGTTAAGCTCTACCAAGATCGCAAGTGCCGAGCACTACAGGGTAAAGGCTATTCACAGAAAACACATTACAAAAGAGATTCTAGATCTCTTCCTCAAGCAAAGATTCTAAACAAAAGGCGTCCAAAATTTATTCACTCAACCCAGAAATACATACACATGCTTTTCTGCATTTAAAATCAGACTTCATTTCTCTTATCTTGATTTCGGAGAGTAACATCCATGCCTGAAACCAAACAAAGATAGGTAACGTGATTTTAGATTCTAATAGCAAATTACTCCATACTGGTGTTGAAGCCACTTTAGTACAAATCAGAGAAAAGTTTTGGATTTTAAAAGGGCATCAATGCATTAAATCCACTTTGAGTAGGTGTTTTTTGTGCAAAAGGTACACAGTGTGTGTTGGTAATCGTCCCTTTTTCATCTGATTGGGTCCTGGAATCACCTCCATTTTCAATTACGAAACTTGATTTTGTAGGTCCCTTTTTCGTTCATGCCAGCAATGAAAAACACTACTTTCTCTTATTCACCTGTGCAATCACTCGAGTTTTATATCTCGAACTTCTTCCTATGAACACGGAACACTTTTTGCTTGCACTCCACGGATTTATTTCTAGACGTGAACTTTGTTCGACGATATACTCTGATAATGCTAAAACCTTTAAGTGTGCTGAGTTAGAATTACAAAGCTTTTAAAAATGTATACAACATCTCTCTGTACAAGATTTGTTTTCTTTCCATGGTGTATCATAGAAATACAAAGTAGAAAAGAGAGCATAGTGGGGAGGGTTCCGGAAGAAGCATTTTAGAACAATTAAAACTTGTTTACCGAAAAAACATTGGCCGTTCTAGCCTCTTTGGAAGCGCTAGAAATTGTTATCAAAGAAATCGAAGCCATGATAAATTCAAGGCCAATATCGTACATCTATGATGATTCTTCAGAGCCCTCACCACCAACTCTTGTACATTTCATAATTGGTAAACGTTTACTTTCTCTTCCAGTAACAATAGTGTCCAGAGAAGACCTGGCTGGGTCTAGACATTCTTTGATTAAGAAGAATAAATATCAACAAACCTTGTTAAATCAGTTTTGGAATCGTTGGAGGAAGCATACCTTGCTGTCTCTGAGATCTATGAATGTCTGTTCCACTAAAGTATCTGGTCAATTTAAGTTTGTTGATGCTGTACTAATACATGATGGAAGCTTCAATATGAACATGTGGTCAATGGGTAAGATAAGAGAAACTTATCGCGAAAGAGAAGGTAAGATTTGCTCTTGTCTTGTTGTAACTCGCAAATACAATAAAAAACCAGGACAAGTGTTGTATTATCTTGAGGTTAATAATTATTAGTCCAAATTGAATATTTATGTATAATAAAATGAATCATTTTTTTATAACATACATATATAAATTTATTTTCCTTTCAGAAGTTAAATGTGAATTTTTAATGAATGTTTGTAGTTATCTTTATAAATAGAATGATTCGTATTTTATATTAAGTATTATGTTTATGTACTTAAATATTTTGATATTATATAATTGTAATTTAATATTGCTTAGTTACTGTGTTAAAAAATTTTGTACTGTTAATTTATATTGATTTAAGTTTTGTGTGAATTGAATAATTCACAAGTGGGGAGCGTTGAAAAGCGCCGACTAGTGGATGCTCCTCTCTAATGTCAAGATTAAGATTTTGTTATGTGTATGAGCTCAGTGGCTGGTGAGCTACGATTATGTACAGTTGTAATCTGTAATTGAGGGTTGGTTGCCCTAATAATTCAGCCTAATTTGAAATTATTCTTATTTTTAATTGTGTGTGTAGTCCAAAAATAAACGTTTGCTTAAAGATAACAGTATTTATTATTTGAAGTACCATCGAATGTAAAAATAGTTACAACAGCATTGTCTTTCAAATGGCAAATATACTCTTATCCGTCACTTCCAGTACAGTATCATGTGACATTTCCTCCTTTTCAATGTTTTCAGAAATTTCATTTTACTACAAACAACTATTGGCAGAGAGAAGAAGTTCAAAAGTAACTATATATAACTTCTTCCTCGCCAAACATCCACTTTCTTCTAAAGGCAATTGAGAAATATCAATACAATCTTCATCATCTGATAATGTATAAAAATAACTAAATGTTTTCCTTACAGTCTGAAATGGTTTTAAATGAGACACAGATCAATGTTATGAATCTTCACTGACTGAAGAAATATGTATAGACCAGAAAAAGGGGAAAAAACCTCATCTGATTCTCCAATACAATAACCTCTCCCAGTGAGATATAAGCAATGTAACTATCAATAAATTTACATAGTTTTCTATGGCAACTATGTGTATTCCATTTCAGATATGTACGAAAGAGGGGGGGGGAGACCAAGGGATACATAAGAAAATTAAGAAATATATTAAGAATCATAAACATTTTTTTCAAACTTTTCTACATAGTATTCGAAAATACTTTCCATTCTTCCATGTACTGCAATCAAAGTAACTTTATTGTGTTAATAACAATATTTTTACACAGCAAAGCCAAAGTTCCATTTTTTGAACACCTAAATTTCTCCCCTAATAGAATGTGTGTGTGTGTGTGTGTGTGTGCGTGCGTGCGTGTAAGGATAATTAAATTAGACACCTAAAATTACATTCCCTATACAACTTTATCTTTTATTTTCCATTACATCTTCAAGTGTTAAATTTAGCACCCACTTCTTTCGAGGAACAGATGGCCTAAAGCAGAACTTTTACCCCCGACCATTAATTTTTATAGCGCTATATATATCAGCGTTAACTTTCAAGTATAACCCATAACTACGAACGGTACTTACACACATCTGGACATAAGAGTAAGCCACTTAGATTTGCACTTGGCGTCGTTTTCTCTCAGCGAAAGGACCTGTAGATAGCTCGCTGAATAAAAACTGTTTTTAAGAAAGTTTGGTGTTGACTCGAAAAACGACATATTTTTTGTATATATTAAGCTAACATAGTCGACCAACAGAATAATCACTTTTCATTACTTTCATTAAATTATTAAAATATATTTGTCGAGTTTTGAATTTTATAAATTTTTTTAATTTACCCAGTAAATTTTTTTTTAAAAAATCTGAATTTCAACATATTTTAAAAAGATACTAACACTGCCTTAACAACACTTCTTTGATACTAAAAATCAATTCATATTTTCTTTCTACAAAACAATAGAGCAATATAAATAAAATAGTGCATTTCAGAAAAAATTTTAAAACTATGTTCCAGGTATGGAACACTGGTGTATAAATGGTTAATGAACATTTGATCTTCTTTCCAAAAAAAAAGAATGAGGAAAAATATTAGTGAATTTTATACTAATTTTCAATAATGTGATCAGTGAGTGAATTTTCTGTCTTTTCACCCTTTTTTCTCACCACTAAGCATAAGCCACTACAGCCGATGACATCTTGATTCATTTGTGCTTCCAACTTAAATGAGTTTTTCTGAAAGTCACATATATATAATATTTAACATTACAATCAAAATCTCACGCTAACTAGCTCGAGATTGTTATGTTTTATTTTAAAAATCCATTTCTGATTATGTGAAAGTTTTAGAGACTATTAAGGGAAGCAAAGAAATTTCAGTAAGGATCAAAGTTCAACATATCTTCTTAATTTATCTTTACTAACACACACCGAGGGATGTTATACTTGCCTACAATGGTTTTGATAGGATTCACTAGATAGGGAAAAGATGATAATTACTAACTGAAAAATAAATTACACATTAAAAGAATAATTCATAAGCTACTGTTAATTTAGATTTGTTTTGTGGTTAGACTTGATTTATGGCTTCTATAAAAAGTGAATAAATTAAATTCATTTTTACTACCACTCTTTGTAAGAGTATATAGATGCAATTCATATACAGTTAATCATTTATTTTTGGTATCCTTCTTTTAAGTCACACTGAGATTATATTGCTCTTGGCCTTAACAACCCTATTATATCAGATATATAAAAATAGCTTGGAATATTATTTGTAGTCTTTCCATTACTTGTTATAGAATCAAAAACGCACTTAAGTTTCTATACTACAAGTACATTTCTTGTATGGAATACATCAAACATATTTTTCATTTATTAAATAATTCTTTTTGAAATCTCACCTTGTATTACAGTTTGTGCACATTAACCAAACATATTTTAACAAAAACTCTTTGGTTTATGCCTACTTTTATGGTAAAAGAAAAAATTATTTTGTAGCAAGAAGAAAGTGTGAAAATATAATACAAAAAAATATTTAAATGAACTTATTTTATAAAGAAAAGCAGAAATATATTAATTTTGTTAATACAACATTTTCTGGAAACTTTGAATAGCTTCAAAACTTTTATCAAACATGCCTACAGATTGCACAGAGAACATGGAATTGTAACTGAAGAAAAAAGTTATAAAAACTGTAACTCAATTAGCAAGTAATTAAATAAACTTTTAACAAATTAAAATTTTTAAAACCTACCGGTTTAGACCAATCATAATCCCTTGCAACTGCCAAGGCCTTTTCCCTGGAATTTTCTTGCACATACTCCTGAGGGGTCAGAACCTCAAGACGACTCAAATCTTTATTGAAATATGGATTTATCATTTCGAAAAATCTTACACCCTGTAATTTAAAAAAAAACATCACTATACTTAATTTTTAATTACATATAATACAAATATTTCACACAAGCCCAAAACCTAATTTTCATTACATATTTTATTCTGTAACAAAACATGAATTTTTGGTTTAAAAGAGATGTGTTTTACTTCCTTAATATTTATTATTTGGGGATGGGGTTGTTAATTGTTTTCTTTACTTTTTAAAACCATCATATATGTAGAGGGAAATCTGATCCATTTTGAAGGATTGGGAATCTTTTAGCCATAGATAGAAAACCAAATAAGATTATTAGTAATGGTACAGAACTTTTTTAATGAAATAGAAGTTGAAATATGATTTCTGTAACTTCATATGTGGAAAATTAAAAATATCAAAATTTTAAATTGTAAGAAAATATCAGAAACTACCAGTAGCAAGAGTAATTGTTACTGTATTTTTTTGTGTATGCTTGTATAGTTTAACATGTTGTGACAAAAATTAAGCTATGGTTGTCAGTAATTAAATACAAATTTTTTGTGATATAAACTAGTAAAAAAACTTAATACTAGAAATGTGAAAAAATGACATGGATGTTAATTATAAATTTTTAATTCTATTTTACATTTTTACTTTTCACACATACGTACACCACCACTTCAAATAAACCTTTACTTAGTACAAAACCATTTTGAGCAAAAGTTTGGGCTTTTTTTAACATAAAATTATTTCTGTTGCATAAACTTATCTTTCAAAACAAATGTAAATGCCCCAATTTTAGATTGGCCCAAGTTATCTAATTTGTCTGTATCTCAAACCGGAATAGTTTTGCTTTCAAGGAATTAAATGAAAAGTATAAATAAAGTGCATGAGAGAAAAAGAAAGGAAAATTCCTGACAGCCAGTTCATATACTCAAAAGTTGAATTTTTGCTCTCCTATTATAAGTTTAGAAAATAGTTCCAACTATTTTATCACACACTAAATGCATGAAGTATGTTTTGCTAACTACTCATGGGAAGGAAAAAACAAGCTGCAAAACAATCTCAAATTTTGTTTTAAAAATAGAAAGGCAGCTAAAAAAGTGCATGTGATTGATAGGTTAACATCACATTCTGAGGAAACACACAATGGCTACTGGCAACAGGTTTCATAATTTTGAACCTCCCTCGAGTGACAAAAACATCTGAGCTGACACACCAAATTTCCCCGTCAAAGTGATTTTGAGCCTCAATAGGTTCAAATATGCATTAGCCCCACTTAATGATGGGCCTTTAGTGGTACAGAGAACAGAACCCAAGATTTGACAGAAATAATGCAAGGTACAACTTTGCAACTATAACCACTTGGCTACCATAGCTACCATCATTAGAATAAATCTTCATGGGTAATTTCCAACATCATGACATAGAAACAAATGCATCATCATCTATATGAATCACTTGATGTATTATGTAATAATAAAAGCTTTGCCAACCCTTGAAGTACAAGACATGTCAAAGGTTCTGCTTAAAGAAATTTTTTAGACTCCTCAAAAGTAAAAATACAAAACTAAGAGGGAATGCATGCAGCTATGTGGAAAATAACAAGAGCAGTAGAAATGAAATGATAAAAGAAAACAAAATATGCACTCAAGAATTGTTAATTCATTATTTAATATAGCCATCAAGCAGCTATACTGGGCTCTAAATGGTGAAGCAAAGAGTCAGTAAGATCATTAATGGTATCCTGAAATATTCCTCACCATACCACTGCAGAACTCAAATCTGTAGTAGTATAGCATAGTGATGTTATCAGTAAGCACCTGTGCAGCTTAGCACATTGTATATCCATTATGGGTCCACACATTTTCAATGGGAGTGAGATCAAATGAAGTAGCTAGCCAAGGAAGGATGTTAATTTCCTTCAGGTTACTTAGAGTTTATCATGCAACATGAAGCCAGGTATTGTTCAGCTGGAATAACATGGAGAATAACCTGCACAAGCTGCTGAACTACAGACAAAATTAATTTTGTCCATACTAGTTTGATATTAATACGCACAAAAGATGCGCATTCCCTATTTAAACATGGAGTGATACTCAACTATATGGGCTAGAAGGCAACAACTTCAGGCAACCACGGCATCAGTTAACAACTATTATTCCTCCCTAAACATAATTGGGATTCATCTGAAAATGGTATTTGATGCCATTTGCTGGTTCACAAGAGATAACATTTACAATAAATGACACTGTCCCAAACATACAGTATCGAGGGTTTAAAGGAACTCCAGATGATGGCTGCAATGCATGCACTCATCGCTCATATAACCTGTTGCAGATTATTTTGCTGCTGATAGATGCACCTTCTAATGATGGCAGATGGCTTTGAAAATCACGTATCATGACAAACAAGTCTTGATGAACCATTCGGCAAATTTGCCTTTGAGTACAATCAATTATGCATCTGAGCAATCCGCTGCCTTTCTGTCATTGATTCAGATTATCCTAAGTTCGTCTTTCCATATATTGCTTAATAGTACTCATATCCCATCCAAAACAAGTGGCAATTGTGCATATCAACTAAATCAAGGTCATGCAGTTCCAGAATACTATCATATTTTCCACAGGCAATAACTGTTGGCATTTAGCAAGCTGATGTCTCTGCATGCAGCTTCAAATCCAAACATTTGGGTTTGAATCCCAGCTGAGATAATATAATCCAGCAAATAAAATTTTAATTTAAAACTTCTTTTCACCAGGTTACTTTCAACCTGGTAGCTTATTGTTTTTGCTTGTGTTTTTTCATTCAAGTTCCAGAAGCTCTTAAATCTCTCTGCAATGTTCTATAGAGATTATTCTAGAATACTCTAATGTGTATAACTACAAAATACCTAAAGTTGTGGGTAATGGATCACTGTTTGGTATGATTTCCAAGTCACAAAAAACAGTAGTAGTATATCAAACTAATTTCAAATTAAGCTCATACTACAAGTCAACTACAATGCTTTCGTTTTTCAAAGATTAAGTTTGCTGAAAACAAATAATATAAACATATAAAAAGGAAGATTTTTTCAGAAGCATCTCCAGATAACACAAGACCATCTTAATATATATACAGAGAAACAAGAATACTTTGAAGAAAATTAAATTGATTTTTGTTATTTTACAAAAGGATTATTTTTTAATATCTTTTTTTCGAGTTTTTTGGCATGTGTTGTTACACTGTACGTATCTTACATTTTCAAAAAAAATTACTATTCTTGTGTACAATTAATACTGAAAGAACATTTATTTGGATGAAAATTTTTTTAAATCTAGCATCTTGTTGCATTTTCCAGTTGCTAAGATACTCTAGAATGTTATTAGATGTTATCTAATTATAGTGTTTCTGTAAAACAAATGGTTCAGGATACACTTTTCAAGAGATTTTTCTTTACTTCTACAAAAAAACATTTTTTGTTAACAGTATTGAGACAATAAACAAGATGCAAATCATATAATATAAGAACACCCGGATGGTTACATTTTGAATAAGTGGTGACGAGGATGACTGGTTTTTTGAATGTTTTGAGTAGGATGCAATGCAGGGGAAGATTGGCTTAATTAAGCAGATAGATTTTAATCCTATTTTTTAGTTCACAACAAAAATTGAATGATTTGAATTACAGTATATAACATTTATTTATGTTTTTATTATATTTAGTTCTTGATCATTAATATAATAAAAAAAAATCAGATATCAGATGAATAAAACAAAGGTAATAAAATAAATTACCTTTGCTTCATTCATCTGATCATTTTAATCCACACTTCAATTCAACTTCAATTATTAACCTTACATTTATAAATTTAAATGCTTAACTAACTCTTGTTTGAGAAATGGGTGGGTGACATAAGCTATATAATTAAAGAGAAATATATTAAAACTTTGATAAGCCCCATTACAGATTGTTACAAACATATGAATAAATAAAACATATAACAAAAAATATTATTTATTTAAAAAAATACATTATAATTCAGATATAAATGAAAAATTGAAATCAAATATAACTTAAGCTTATAACAGGGGTGGCCAAACTTTTTGGGCAGAGGGGTTACTTATAGGCATATTATGTGATTTTTACGTAAGTAGCAGATTTTTTTTTATGAAAGTCTAAGTAGTGGGAATTTAAAAATATAATAATTAAACCAAAAGTACAAACTAAGGTTTCATTGTCAATATATTTTTTTACACGTTCCTTCAACTAGGTTAGATATAAAACACACACACACAAAAGTGAGCACCTTGAAACACATTTAATTCTAAATAATTAATTAACTGTCAGTACTTAATGTAGTTTTGAGTTTGTGTTTTTTCCCCTCTAATTCATCTATATTAGGATTAGTTCTTGAAGATTTGGTTTTATGTGTGCATCAGTTAATTTTGGATGATATTTTGATCTTATTATGTTCATAATAGAAAACATTTGCTTACAAACATGTTGATCCGAGCCAACAACAATATCTGACAGCCACATCGCGTAAATTTGGAAAATTGCTTGTTGGTACAACTTTCCAAAATTCAAAGTAATTCAGATCCCTTTCAGTTGAATTAAGTTCCTTATATTCGCTTTTTACTGTAGTATGGTGCTGTAGGTCAACACGATACCTATTTGGATTTCAGGTGGGTATCAATTAATGTCTTGCAAAGAAATCACGAAGAAAGATGTATGAAAAGATCAAAATTTCTTTTTCATTTTGAAAATCATCAAATCTAGCAATGAATGCATCCTGCAAAACGGATTTTAAATTTTTAGATCTCTCATATCTCGTAGTATTATTAACTTTGATTAATAGTCCCTGCATTAATAGAAAAGGTGTTAATTTTTTTCTCTAAAATCGAGACAAAAAAAAAGCAAAAGTTTGTTCATAAAAAGAAGATACATGATCAATTAAGGTACTAAACGTGCAATCTTTTCCTATTAATCTCAAATTTAAATTCTTTAAATGTACTATACAGTATCAATATGGAGAGCCAAACCGCAAAGTCAGTTAGTTCCCATGAGTGGCAAACTATTGCTGGGCATTTCATTGTTTTCTTCCAGATATTTTAAAACACCCTCCCTCAAATTCCAAAATCTCACGAGTGCCTGTCCTTTGGAAAGTCAGCGCGTGCAACAATGAAGGAGTATTTTCTACATATAACTTTCTATTGTTATTCAAGTAAGTCTTATTTAAAATAAATTTTGATGGTTTCTTTGTCTGTGCAAGGGTATTTTGATAAAACTGTAAAAAAAGTTGGTATTTATTTTATTATTTTTTTTTTTGAAATTGTGACAGATCAGATCTATACACGGTTCTACTAATTCCTTCATGACTCTTTTAGAAAAATATTTATTTCAGCCAACTTTTGCCGAGTGTAGGAAGCGTGATTATGCAAATGAAGTATATTATATAAATTCTGTATTCGCGAGTTTGAGTGGTTGGCAAGGAGCTGTCAAGTTAGTCGGTTAGTTGAAGAGTGAAGGATCATGGAATTATTAAATGCATTTGGAGTTTTTGAACGGAAGTTTACTGAGAGTGGATCAATGGACGGGGATTCAATCCAGATAAAAATCGCCTTCAAAGTTCAAGTGTAGGACTTAACTTCATAAAAGTACAGGTATCGTCATCCTTATTTTAAAGAGAAGTTAGCTTATTAGTGTGTGACGTAATTTATATTGAGCATATTTAAGCTATCGTGGAATCAGTTGAGGGTCCGTATTATTATCCCAAGGCTATTGAGTCTCACCTCGCGCTCTACTATCTGATCTGTTATCTTAATAAGATTTTTATTGTGTCTGCTTGAAATTTTGGTCACAAAATAAGTAGTGTGAATCATGTCTGTTGATTATTCAGTTTCTCCCACACACCTAGCTGGGTCTGCGGGTAGACAAGGTGTTTCAGATGGAGGCAGGAACCAATCGGCATTACAAATTTTTTTTTAAAATTTCAATAAGTCTTCGTGTGCTACTGTTACAACTCAGTCATGCCCCTCTGTAGAACGCGTGCTGTGGGTTGGCCACCCCTGGCTTATAACTTACCCAAATCTTCATATTCAACCTTTTAAAATTAAATTTTTTGCATGATAAGAGATTGAAATTTATTAGAAATACTCACAACATTCTTCCGAAAAATCTGCTTTCGTTGACTTGAGGTAGTGGCTAGCACTGACTTCACACTCCTCATATGAGTATAATAAGGAGCAAGCATATCTAACCTATAAATATATTATTTTTTAAGTCGATGTTTTGTGTTTTTTCATATAGAACATTATTAAAAATTTTATTTTTTTTTTCAGAAAAATTTTCACATATTAATTTGTTAACACCATTAGAGTGTTTATTTACCATTTGGCAGTGTTGTTAGTTTACTTACACAAGAAAAATAAATAAGATATTCTAAGAATTTTAAATATGTTACATAAAGTTACAAATTAAAGTCTCCTACACTTTTTGGCAGAAAAAAATTAATAAATATTAGAATAAAATACACAATACCATGTTTTTTTTTTTATTATATACAGTTTCTGTGAACATTGATTCCATTTAAAAGCCTTTATATAATTACAACACAAATCTTGCTTTGTCCATTACAGAAGCATTTTGAAAATAAAATGAAATTTTTAATCCAATGAAAGTGAATTAAATTTACAAATGAACTAAATTGTAGAATTAAATTTATAAAAAAAATTGAATTTAAAGCTTTATCTTTTTTATAAATCACTGTAATTATTGAAAGTTAATTTTACATCCAAATTTTATTATAAAGTGAATATGCATCTCTCTTGAATATTGATCTATTTCCCCTCAAATGTATATATGTATAAATATTGGTTACTAAGCACTATCTAACCATATAACTTTTATAAATGATCAATATTCTTTGTCACAAAATTGCTTATTATCTCAACAGTTCAAGTTTCAAGAGAGCATTCATAATTAAGCAATGCAATTTAAGACTTAAGAAAAAAATTTAATTTATAACATATTCTATTTTTATAGCAAACGGTTTCATTTTTGTTTTAATTAATTTTAAATAAGAGTTACAAAATGGACTATAACAACAACATATTTCATTATTCTACCATCTACAATATCATTCTACACAATGACAAACAATGAAATCGAAACTGGAATCAGGAACTCAAAGTTTGAAAAAAATCTGAGCATACTGAAAACTGCAGAAAACAAATTAAATTATGAAAACACATTACATGCAAAAATGCTTTAATGCTTTAACTTAAAACACATTACATGCTTTAATGAACTTTTTTTCCCTACCACTAATGAAAATGTTCAGCTGTTTAAATTAATCAACAGTGTTAAGTTTTAATTAGTCATTTCATTCTGCAGGAAATAAAAAAGACATACAGCAAGTTAAATGTTGCTTTTTTTAAAAAATAATTCTACTTATTATTATTAAATACCTTGTAAAAAAAATTAAAATTTTGATAAACTTTTTGATTAACTAGATAAGCGAATATTTATCATCTGGGTCCCAATAGCATCTAATTTTTGGGGTTCGAAAGAACAGATAAATGCGGTGTGACAGAAAAACTCATTAACACAAGAAAAAACTCACGAATGTAAAGAACGTCGCAATCACTAAAATTATATCCTTAAAAATCTGAAGCTTTAATTTGTGTACATAAAAATCAGGCCGATAAAGCCGAAAAATTGAGAAAAAAAATTTCCCTCTATTTTTTAAAATTAAACAATATGTCACTGGTTTATTACGGTAAAAATGTTAAAAGACGTCATATTGTAAAGTACAATACTCGATTTTATAGCAATAAAATAAAAATTATTCTCAAAAAACAGTTTTTTTTTCATTAAATAAATTTTACCTGAAACAATCCAAACGAATCTGTAAAACTCAAAAAATTGAATCCCGCAAATCCACTTCTAAATTATATGCTTGTCAAAAACGGCTGATCAACGCAAACGGTGGAGAGATGGCGATTGCTCTGAAGGAAGAGATGAAGAAGCAACAGGGGGATGGCGATCTGCAGGATTTCATAGCCAAGCATTTTCTCGCCAATATTAGCACCTCCTTCGATTTTGATTTGATGGGATTTTTTGACGTCGCAGCCGCAACACGAGGCTATCGGTGACCTTGTAATTTTGAACATCGATCAACGTCTCCTGCGAATACGCTTTTTTTTTTCGTTGGATTTATTTCATTTAAATCGACTCAAATGGAATTTAAAGCGGAAATCTATTCAAGACAACGAATACCATTTAGAATTTTGGATGTTTATCTTGTGCAATTTTATATGCGTATTTGTGGATGTTTTTTTTTCAAAAGAGTATGAATATTAATTTTAAATTCAGTAGCTACGATGAGGACATAATGTCGTAATAGCATATGTTTTCTGTAATGGAAACATCGGCCAGTGGCATACACAAGGGTGGAGTTTGGGTTTAATCCCACCTCCCACAGATCAGCATATTTTTAATTTTTAGCGTAAAAATTACACCTCAACGCTTTCATCTACGTGTTTTTAAAATAACATCATCCCTCTCCTCCCCGCACCTTTTCTTTTTTTTGGATGACTAAATGCAATGGTAATTATTACCATTTAGAACAAAAAGGGCTTTAAAAATTCATTTTAAATGCTTGTTTATTTAATAAATGTTTTGTATTTCCTTCATAATGATATTCAATTACTGAATTGTAAATATATTGCTGTTTGATATTTAATAAGAGATTTCTTTTTTTTTTAATTAGAAAATTTGATTTATCCGTGATGTTGGACAATAGTTAAAACTAATCTTATCATTATTATGTGCTTATTTTATAGTTATGTAAAGAAATTTGAGAGTAAGAGCTATTTTAAAATTTAATAAATTGTCTTTCATAAGGAATAAGGGAAATATTGGATTGACGATTGTCCTTTGTTTTCGCCCAAGAATTAAGTTTCTATTGTTATTTTAATTTACATACAAACGAAAATATTACTTAATAACGTTGCTTCTGCTGTATGACGATGTAAGAACAATTATTGAAACAGTGATTAAAGAATGTCCTCCGTCAAAGGCGCACACAAGCGTAGGGGGTGGATACCCGTGTCCGGACCCCTCCCCATAGCCCTTGATTTTTTTTTATTATTATTGATTATAATCCTATGTATATAGTACGCAGAATTTAATGAAGTATTTGTTGTAAATAATTGATTTTATTAATTAATGCAAAGTATTTATTCGGTATTTTATTTTTTTACTGTTTTTTGTTCCCGCCAATTGACAAAATCAGAAGAATATGCTTGGCGGAGCATTGGGTTATGATACGAGAGTGGAGGACTTCCGACACTGTGGTGCCCCCCCTCTTAAAAATTCGTGTGTGCGGCACTGTCCTTCGCCAAATCCTTCTTTTTAGTTGAGATTTATCTCCAGTTATTATGTGAGAGATGTTCCCATGTGAAAAACTCTCCGCTAGTAGTGCATTATTTTCTTGACATTCATCATTTTTAGTTCGTTGGTATTTTCTGAAAATTGTTATCAATGTAGAGACCAGGAATGGCCAACGTCCTTAAGTAGTGGATCAAATTTTTTTTTAATATTAGCCCGTGGGTCGCTAAGTCATTCGGAAGGGGGTGGGGTAAAATAGGGCATTAACAATTTGAAAATTTATTTGCAGAAAAACATGATAGTTAAGCTTTTTTCCGGGGGAAAGGGCTGTTATTTTTTGAAATTTTCTTAAAAGCATAAAGTTTTTTCCCTCTTTTTACCATTTCTGAAAAAAATGAGCGAAAAATAAAGTACGACATCGATAAATTATTTTTAATTAACAATAGCATGAATTACCACACATCCAAGAAATTTTTGTTTTTTGGCGCTTTTACTCTGAGTATTTGAAAAAATAAAAAGAAAGAAAAGCAGAAATATTACGAAAAATTATTCATAAATCTAATTACAGATATGGGTAGAAGAATGTGACAGCAGGCGTCGTCCTTTTCACTTGACAGAGGTTCATAATCCCAAGATTAGTAACCTAAAGCCCTAGAGTAACTTGAAGCTTAGATTCAAGTTAATTTTATTTCTAAAATGTTATTCCATTTTTCTGACGGTAGATATGGACGCTTTCGTATGTGCTTGAATTTTTCCTACCATTAATTAACTTTTTTTTTTATGTTTGTAGAAAAAGGTCTTTATTATGAAGATATTCAATGGGAAAAAAATGTGTACTCTTTCTCAAATTCTTCATTCTTATTTACATTTTAATAATGCATCAATTTTATTTTAAAAAATTTCAACTACATTGAACAGATATATTTTATAGTTTTTTACTGGGACAGATGGTAACAATTTGTAAGTTTAATACCGGTTTCGACAGTATATGTTTGTTCTAATTTTTACAGATTTGTCATGAAGAATTTTCTTCAAATATATTTAACAGCCTTTTTTTTATATTGCATGGATAACACATAGTGTTGAGCTAAATTTATAAAATGTTTTCATGTATCATTTTTTGAACTTAAATTTTAACTATTATTAGAATATTGCTTTTACGGATAACATTTTAAAAATTAGTTACCCATTTATATGTCGGTTTTTTTTATTGTGTGATATACAATTATGATACACTCAAGTTAAGATTTTTCAATTCGTTGGTTTGTACTTAGATCGCATGGCAGCAACTTTATGACAGACTCAGTGACGTAACGGAGAATATTAGCTCTCCCCCCCCTAAAAATCAGGTTTTGGCCCCCAAGGATCTTACAAAGAATTGTAAAACCATATCATAACCTTTAGGCCCTCTATAATCCTGTACTCCCTCTACCCTCGTGATGCGGGGGTGTATGTTACACCAATGGGTTGTCTTCGTCATTCTGAATCAAATGGTGGGAACAACACCTTAAACTGTGCCTTTCTCGTATTCCACGTGACTGCGTTTCGTTGGAATTAGGATTCAATCACATTGCTAGCCAAGAAACCAGCGTCCTTACTTGTAATGCTCCCTTAGCCTGCCAGTTTTAAATGCTGTGTTAAATGGTTTATGGTAGATATGAAAAAACTGTAACGTTACTTGCCTGTTTCTGTTACATAACGATATCACGTGTTGTTGCTTATGTCATCTGATCGACAGTAACATTAGATCAAGGTCCACGAAATTCATCGCGAATAAGTGCTATATTTTTACGCCTGTCGTTAGCCTTAGTTTTGAGTACCATGCAGGTGACAGTACGATTTTGCTTGGTTCCACCCGAATTTTTAGGGAAAACACCCTGTAGGTCATCAGGGGCCTCCCAGCTCTCTTCCCCTTCCACCAGCCTAACGAGAGGACGTGCGGTTCAACGGCTATTTAGAGTACCCCCATGCCGTGAAGGCACTATACATTTACAAACATCCACGCCTTCTCCAGGACTCGAACCCAGGCCCTACGGAACCGCAGTCAGCGTCACTAACCACTATACCGGATGGGTGGCTACGATATCACGTTAATGTGATTAATAAGGAAAATTTAATATTAGTAGAAGATAGAAAGTAATTTGAAATTGGGGGGAGGGATTCCCTATTCTATTTTCATTGAAGATATTTAATTAACATTATAAGTTTTTTAGAAATCGAGATATCGGATAAATATTGAATCGGTCAAAATTGATTCTTTCAAATAAAAAAAATACTATGGGAACAGTAAAAAAATAATTCTCAAAGAAAAAAGAATATCATTTATTTTGCAGCAAGGAGAGAAGCAGTTTCTTCGTATAACTTTATAACAGGTAGTTTTTGAAGTTTTTGAACAATGCGGAAGAAAAATATAATCTGTTAAATTAAGAATAAATTGATAAATCAAGGCTATCTTTAAAGAATCTTCAATTAAATGAAAATGACCTTGTGGGTCGATCGATCGTAATTACAGCTGATGACATCAAATTGGACATCTCCCCGGGAGCCTTTATCATCCCAACTGAACACACACCTGTAAAGGGAATATCACGTGTCTCTCCTTCACGTAGGAATGAAAAATCTCATATAACTAAATAGTTATCTTCAGATAAATAAGGATTTCAAATAATATTTTTTTATATTAAATGAATAAGCACAATGAAAGCGAAAGCATATTTTTTATAATTTGAACTAAAACCAAATATTTTGCCCTGGTTTGTAAGAATTAGGGAACAAACACATTTTCGCACACATTTAAAAACTTATAGACCCAATTCAATTGATTTCATTATGGTTATTGAGCAAATGATAAAAAATATAATTTCTTCTTATTCAAACATTTCATTTAAAAAATGAAAGATATTTGTAAAATTTGAAAACGCATTGTTAAGTGGAGGATTGGCTTTCAATTATAAAAAGGTTTTATGCAAATAACACACACACAAATAGGTTCTTTTAGAGTAAACTGTATTTTATTATTGATATTTGTAGTAAATACGACAGTTTTTTCTTATTTTGAACAGGAAGCAATTAATACACATTAAATACACAATAGCACAAATTCTAAGTTCATTCGAAGTCACAATGTACTATGAGATAAATGAAACGCACAGTGTCTAGTTTTGACGCTAATGTTGCTTCCCTGCATCGTCCTGATATAAGCTGGGAAGAATCTTCTAGAAGCCTTTTAAAGTTCTTTCTTCGAATAACCATCCTAGAACTTTCTGAATTGTTTTAGATGCATGTATTTTTTGTTACCAAACTTGGCAATATTTTGTGACTAAATTTCTCAGCAAGTCTGTCACCAAGGTCGATCCGATTTATTTACTAGTAGTGATGAGTATTCTCTATCGAACTGTAAGAAATCTTACCGAACCCAATATTCTTTCGGCAGAGAGATGAAAAAAGCTCAACATTTCTGTAGCAATATATATAATTCAATTCAGAGGAAGCTATTGAAGGAATAAACAATAAGAAAGAAAAATTTCAATAATAGTTATCCTGAAAAGCACTATTTTTTTTTTTTTTTTTTTAAATAAGATGATATTCAAAGTTATTTTTTTCAATGACAAAGTTTTCAGTTAAAATCATTTTTCATTGATATTTGCATACCCGAATAGATAAAGAATAAACTTTTTATTTTCTAAAATTATGAAATAATAAAAAAATAGTCATCATGTTCTATAATAATAATCAAAGAAAAAAAATCATATATATATGTATACAGCACTTGGAAAAATTTAGTCTATTCAATGCTTCCCATCATTTCCAAAAAAATATTGTTTTACCCTCATCTGCAAACATCGAATCTTTCGATTTAAATCATTGTTAGATTATTCTAAATTTATACACCTTACGTGTACTGAAAGTAATTAACAATCGATTTCCAAAATTCTGGGAATGTAAGTTTTAGTGAATTGCAGGGTTGAACTTTTCGATTAGCCTTTCTAAGGAATGTTTGTTTTCTCTAGTTACTCACCCGTTGCAGTTGCACTTCAGTGACTACACAATCTCTAGAAGGTTTTTATGGAATTCATCTATAAAAAATGTCCATTTTCTGCGCTTGTGAACGTTTTTTTCCCTTTGATGTCCCAATACTTTTTTATTTCATACATACTTTCAGTACACGTAAGGTGTATAAATTTAGAATAATCTAACAATGATTTAAATTAATTTTGGAATACTTCAGTTTTATTTAGTTGTCTGACATGATATATATGAAAAAATATATTGTTCAAATTAAACAGTTGATTTTTCTCTCAAAAATGTTGAAAATTTGTTTTGTATCAATAATTTTTGAGACACTGTACATCGATGTTTTCTGAAAAATATTGTTGCCGCAGAGTGAACTGCAGACAATTTGAACGATCCCGAATTCACTTTAATTTTTTATATAAAAAAAATCAGAAAAAATACTTCGTTAAATCAACTAAACTAAATTTCCCATCATATTTTTATTTTTACTTTATTTATTTATTTTTGAAAAACATTCGTGGAATTTTAGCCATTTAAATATAAAAGCAAAATACATTTTTTACAAGTATAAACAGCAACAAAATTGTGAATAATTCTATTATTTTGCTTTAGTTTTAGCAAACTGAATATTTATAATCATGAAAAGGCTCACATTCTGACTGTCACCCAATGATCGTTTATGTTGTAGTTCCTAAGTTTAAATGTAGCATGAGATAAACTGTTAATAAAAACGATAATAATCATCCTCTATTTTAAAATTTAGCCTTATATTTAATCTAAAAAGTTCCATTAGTAGTTGTCCTTTTTAGAACATTTGGTCTTTTATTATTATTATTATTATTTTCCAGCTTTCAATAAATTAGATTTTTGTTTTAGTGCCATTTCTTAAGAAAACGGATGTCACGAGATATTTGAAAAATGAGTATTAATAAATAATTTTATAATTTCATATCCCAAGACGGAAATAATTATAATAAAATAATAAATATGTTGGTTTTTTATAATACATTTTACATCAGATACGTTTCCATTTTTCCACAAAAATTTCTTCCGTTTGTCAACTGTTCTCTTAATTTATGAAGTACGGAAAGAAACAATTGAAAGAACCAAATGTTGAAACGTTTTTATCATTTTGAATGTTTTTCTTATGTAATGAATGTACATAATGAAGATTTGAAATCTATTTTATTTTTTTAAATTCTAAGAGTATTTATTGTTACATATATATATACAAAATAATGAATGTGAGCTTAAACTACTGAAGAAACAGTATCACTTACTTCCACTCACACTTGGCGGCGATTTCAATAATGATTTCGATAAAGATGAAGGATTGAGATTAGTTCAATTTTTAAAATCAGAGCTTAAGGGCACTTGGTACACAATGACCGAACTATCATTTTTTTTCTTTAATCTTATTCTTTGCATTATTATCTTTCGATTGTTATATCACTTGTGCATGTCGGAAAGTTAGAAACTGGATAAAACTTCATTTGAAAAATGTAAATTAACAAATTAGGAGTTCGACCACGCCCCACTTTTAGAAAAAAAAAATGCTAAAAAAGCGCTTGATAAATAATCTATTTTATAAAGAGAAATAATAACTATAAAAAAGGAATGTGTAATATATAAAGCAGGATATTACCGAGGCATTACAAGAATGTAATTTTTTTTTCCTTTGTGAAATGTCCGCATGTAAAATGTTTGAATTAAGGCATGTTATGTTAATAATTCCATAATTTCAGTCCGTATTCCTCATATGTTTCTCTTAAAAATATAATACTTCAATATTATGTGAAGAAAAAAACAAAAATTTCTGTCATGAAACATAAAAAAAGGTTTTAAACATTTTTTAAAAATTTCTTGTGCAATTTATACTCTCTAAAAATTGATCATTTATAAAAATATATGGGTTGAAAAATACGAAAAGGCAATTATTTTAAAGAAAAATATATAATTAATGTCTTAAAGTGGTATTTTAAGTTTATTTAAGCTTATTATAATTATTTTTTCAGAATTATAAACTTTAAATTGGTTTTTTTCTCAGTTTGTGTTTTTACGATACATTAGGGCATTCAAAATGCTACTCCTTCCACAATTACTTACCAATCACTTCCATTCTTTTCCTGTGTGTTATATATATAAAGCAGGGGTGGCCAACCTTTTTGGGAAGAGTGCCACTATTTGATAAAAAATAATTCTGCGTGCCACTTCCAACTTTTCCGGCAAACAAATATGGAAAACTGAAAAAATGTTACTTATATGTTTATTATGGGGATTTTACGCAAATAGAGCACATTTTTTAATGAAAGTCTCTATGTACTCGAAATTTAAAACTTATATAATAAATAAGACGAAAATACCAACTTAGGTTTTATTGTTAATAAACTTTTCCCACAGTTAGGTTAAGTATAAAATAAAAATGAGTCATTTGAATCATTTAATTCAAAATAATTATTAAACACTCAATTCTTACTAAAAGTGGCTTTTGAATTACACAACTTTTTTTTTTTACCAATTCATCTATATATTAGGATTAGCTCTTACAGATTCTAACAAAATTAGGTTATTATAGGTGCATATCAGCTAGTTTTGAGTGATATTTATTTTATTGTGTTCAACAGAAAAACATTTATTCACAAACATATTTTTATACAAATTTTGAGTTTTTTGTCTGTGACAACCCCATTTCAATAAGATAGAAAAAAAATAGTTATTAAATTTTTCAGTAAGTCTTCGCGTGCCACCGTTACAACCATCGTGCCATACTGTGGCACGCGTGTCGCGGGTTGGCCACCGCTGATATAAAGCATATAACAAAACTAGGGATCCATTTTACTGTAAATTGAATACTTTTTTTTAAAAAAATTAAAATGTGTGGGAGATATTGGCGTTTTCATTGAATTTTAGCATATCAACATTTTACTTTTTTCCCTCCAAAATTAATTAAGTTGTAAAATTGATCCCTCTCTAAGGCTGTTTAGAACATCCTTAAGAATATTTAAAAAAAAATTCGGGTCCAAAAATTAATAATTACAAAAGAAGTAGAATTTTAAAATTTTCCGAATCTTCTTCAAAAAAGTTTAATTTTTAAAATTGTGTAAATAATATGCGAAAAATTTCATTTCGTATCATTTTTTTTAATAGAAACATTATATGAAATGCTAAATTATAATTTTTAAATATATAATTTTAAAATTTTGTTCAAAGGGTACCATGTCCTCTTAATTTGGATTTTGTTTCTGGTAGAGCACTGGGGATGACTAGGTATGGTACAACCATATTGATGTGATATTTTCACGATTCGTAAATCATGTATCTACCGACGTTCACGTATCATACTTTAGTTGCCACTAGCTTCTTGTCACTATGATTAATAATGGCGAGAGTATTAATGTAATTAATACTCAAAGTGATATTAATAGTGAAGTAAATAACCCTTCTTAAAAATGTACTCATATACGATGAGTAACATATGTAACATAATTGATGTATATTATCTATATATACGTATATTATATTTTACCGAATCAATATCAAAAGTGTAAATAGAATAAAGAAGATGCAGGCATACTTTCAGTGTTACATGAGATCCATTTATTTTCCCTGTTTGCCTACTACATAATCAAAGACATCTGAACTTCAAGAGTAAACTCCAGTTATGTGCGTCGGAGCCGACACACACGGTTTCCCCCCCCCCTTGAAATTCGCGCTAGAACAAAAAGTTTGAGTAAAAAAACCCCGCTAAGTTCGTGTACTGTGTTATTTTAAAATCGTCTAAAAAAAGAGTTGGGTTTACAATTCTTTTGAAAGGTATAATTGTATTTCGGATCTTTTTTTTTAATGTATCCGACTACTTGCGAAAACTTTTTTTAAACAAAATGGAGATTTGGGGATTTTTTTTTTCTGTAGTTTTCAGCTTTGTTTAGTACATTTTAAGAAAAATATGTTAAAATTAAGAAGAGAAAAAGAAATTATGGGGTGAAAAATGGGTAAAGATGTTCAAAAAATAACATGAACGTGGCCCATTCTGTACCAAAAAATTATGAACAAATTTTCAATTTTTCAATTCTGATGTGTTGCTATGCCATTAATTTTTAAATAACCTTCAGGATAAGAGATTTTTTAATTTTTACAAAAACTGGAGCACTTTATCTTTGTTAATATATGAAATTGCTTAAAAAAACAGCGATTATATTCACATAAGGGGCTGTAAATTTTGTAATAAAACAATGATTGATAAATCTGATGGTTAAAACACTTCTACTATTATACAAAACATACACAAAAAAATTTAAGTTAATTATTTTCAAAACTTTTTTAGCAATTGCTGGCCTCATTTGAGTATTTAAAAAAACACACATTTCGAGTAAAACGCGTTTTAAAGTATGTGATATATCTTGTCTAAAGTAATGGCATTGCTTTTACTAAAACACTTGTAGTTTTTGTTCTAGTGAACGGAAAATAATAAACTTGATATTTTTATAAAGCTTATAAGATGGCCTATATAAAAATAAAATCATAAAAAATTGTCAATTTTTGGCAAAATTCACAATTTTAGGGTGGTCGGATACCTTAAGTAGAGGAAAAAGGACAAAAACACTTAAGAAATACATCTCTAATTTTCTTTCATGTATCATAGGATGGGATGTAGCCGGAATTAAGGACCTTTGTGGAATCACACATTTAAATTTCTGTCAATCTCATTCATGTTGTTGATTTGATGCACTTCAAAAAATTTCCCTAAATGCAACCCCGGATAACAACCCACCGAAACACAATTTGTTTCGTCGATGAAAAATGCAAAATTTTGTGGAGGTTCAGTAAACCCATATTTCCTGAATATTATAAGTTGTGGTTTATTCACATTTTTATTGCTATCCTCTACGACAGGGCGTCCTAAACGTTTTATTATTAGTATTATTATTATTTGGACCTTATTTTATTCTAGGTATTTTATCATATATATCCGTTTCAGATATTAAATATAAAATCACAAGCATTACACGAAAATGTCTTATTTTTTTGCGTGTAAAAAAACAAAACACACATACAAATAAAAATGTTTTTTTCATAATACAAACATTATTGAAAGGAAATCCTGCTTTAAAGGAGACAAATGCGCTTGGCTTTTGCTGTATAATAACTGAAATCTAGGTACCACGTTTTATAGGTTGTGGACGTAATGCATTTTCTGCATTTTTTAACATTGATCTATTTTTAGAATTTATAAGGCTTAAAGCAGAAAAAGTCGTTTCATATAAGTATATGGAGCTGAATGGCAGTAAAATATCTAGTATTATTTCGGAAAGTATAAGAATTCAGATCTAGCTCTGAACCAAAACTGAATCAAGGATTTTTGTTGAAATAGAAGTTTAATATTTAAATCACTCGATAAACCGCTCTTCTTACTTATATGAACCAAAACCGTCCACTTTTAATTGTTTCAATTTTATTTCGACTATCCAATTTGAGATTGTGGCGCATAGTTACGGATATCCTGCGCTAGGGCTGCGGAAGTGTTTTCCTTAACTAAGGGGACTTCAACCTTTCACACGCTCGAGGGTAAAATTAATAAATTTACTGTGGTCCTTGGACCATATCAATTAAATTCACAGAGATCCGCGGGCCACATGACTGTCAAAAAATATTGTAGTCAGGAAATTTATTTAAAGAGAAGGAAGTTTTTTACAAGACTATGTACAACTGATTCCAAGGGAAGAGATGGTTTTTACAGATTTGTAAATATATATATATATATTGGTTTCAGAAAAGTTAGATGGAAGTTGAATTAAAACACTTAGAAACCTGTTAAAAATAAAAAGTCCACTTTTTCTGAGATTTTATGCACAGTCAGATTTTTTTATATTTAAAATTATTTAAGATACAGAGATATTTTTGAAAAATTCGTCATTTCAGAAAATGTTATCTGAAATAGATACCAAACATATCAGTGAAATGTTTTAAATATTAAGAATAACAGAAAAAAATGAAGTTTCTTACGACAAAAACAGACGGGTCAATTTTTTTTAATTGCCTCAAATTCAAATGAGGGGCCACTAAAAGTCCTTCAGTGGGCCAATCATTGCCCGTATTTTATGTGGAAGACCTCTCCCTACCTTGACTGATCAGTCAATTACAACACTAGTTCTCAGCATTTACTTTGGTCACACCCCAGTTACTACCAACTTCAGTTTTCCCGCCAAAACCTCAAGAGTGCTTCATCTGTCGCCACCCCATTGCCTAGTCCTGACATCCAATCAGATTGCACCCTATCAACACAACAGGAACTTCCGCTCTACCATCAACCACAGTCATCCAGGATCAACCATAGTGAAGGTCACTAAAACTTCAGATAGGGGATGGAGGATCTGTTCAGATCCATATCCCTGTGACGTTAATGAACTCGTACTGTGGTCACGGTAACCGAGTGGTCAGGATCTCGATCTCAGGGTCAATCTTGGGTATGCCACAAATCAGAGATTCGAGTCCTGGCGCCACTAAAAACCCGCTGTATAGAAGGACTGACACACACAAAATCTGTCGAAGCTCAAAAGTCCTCGCGATGGCGCGGTATGAAATTTTGGAGAGTGGAATGCCAGCTCTTCGTTTTTGAGCATGATTCCAGTTACGAAGTCCGTCGTCGACAGCTCTCTTGTCGCTTTGAAGTGCGACGTTAATTAAAGAATTAACTCGTCATTTCCTACGCATCGAATAATTTTGTTGCTGAACCACTCCAAAATGCAATTCTCTATATAATTCCTGGTTTTCTGATATTTTTTTATTTTATGTAATGCTAATTCCTATGCTTAGTTTTTAATTAACATTTATGACAAAGCGAAAGATAAATGTTCTTAAAACATAGAATTTTATAATTTAAACTCCTTCGCCTTACTTAAAACTAACAAATAAGGACAAAATTTGAGGGATTTAATTAAATGTCTTTATTAAATCACTGACATTGAATTGAAAATTTAGTAAACTGAGATTCATTAAAGCTAATGTATTATAATTAGTTAAAAAAATTTTCAACATTTATTAATTTAATATTCGTCTAACGATAATTTTTTGTTTTAATTTTTGTGATATGAGTAACTGATACCTTTCTTAAATATTTTTTTTCAATTTATTTGAATTTGATTCATTAAATTAATCTTTGGAGATAATTAATTAATCAAATTAGTTTTTGGACAGAATTAATTAATAAAACATTAGTTATAATATAACGTAGATAGTTTAATTGTGCTAGAATGTGTAAAGTTCTCTTAAATTCATTCATATCAATGAAATAGTAAATAATATTTTGTATGCTTAAAAGTAGCCGTAATTTACGTAAATGATATAGTTTTTAAATGCATAAGCAAATGTATTTTAAGTATAGTTATTTGAATATTTGTGTTTGTCTTTTATTTGATTTGTCATTAAGGTGATTGACAACGTTCGAAACCGTTACTTTAAAAAAGCGCATAAATGAATCATTTTTTTTTTATATTTAGTGTTGATTGAAATAGAAATACATACAAGATGGTTTTAGGAACATTATTACTAGAAAAAATTATTTAAAGTCCATTTGGGGCAAAAAATGAAGAAATAATGCAAAACATTCTCCTTTTACGAAAACATGCTTAGATAGTAATAATATTTTGTGCCTGTATATAACTAGACTCCCCTACATAGCTTTAGCTAAGGATTTTTGAAAAATTTCCATAATTTTGAGAGTTACGATAAATTGAAATAAGTACCGGTCTTTTTTGTTAAAATATTTCTTCTCCTATATATTAAAATATGAATAAATCCACCCCTAATTTATATATTTCAAAAATTCTAGTTCAGGCACTATAAAGAAGTCTATTATAAGGCAAAATATTATTATTGTAGAAGCATTTTTCATAAAAAAAGAATGTTTTGAAAATGACATTTTTTTCTTAAATTTTCCCCCCCAAAAATAGGATTTAAATAATTTTTATTGTAATAATATTCTTTTTACAATTTCATATGTATAGTCTAATATTCTAGTGACATTAAATATTTAAAAAAAAAATTCATTCACACTCATTTGCAAAATCACAGTACCGAACATAGTCTGTCACCTTATACTTATAGATTATGCATAAAGTTTTACTTATAAATTTACTATAAAAATTTATGTGTGTATTTCGAGTATTTTCGAAACCCAAATATATATATACATATATTGTGCTTAGTAGTACTACTAGGTGTTTTTGAAGAAGTAAGAAAATTATAATGGGTTTACAGCTTTTCTCAAATTGTGGGGTGCTCCCCCTTATGAGGTGCGATAACTCTACGAGGGAGTTCGAGCATATATTAAAAAGTTAAAAACAAAAAATTATTTTTAAAAAATTATTAATTTTCTGAAAGTAAATAAACAAAATACATTCTGGCAAAATAAAAATTAAAATACACATTTACATTGATATAATACACTTATAAATGTATCAATACTGCATAATGTATTTTACAATTAATTTAACAGTACCATGTGTTAAGAGCAAGTTTAATAATTACCTGTGACCTCATGGGCTCTTGTCATAGAAAATTATATACAAAAATTAACATTTATCTTGATAATTTGTATGGTTTATAATTAATCCCTTTAACTGCCGATTAAGAGTTACACGATTCGCTCCCCAGTGCCACCGTTTGCCACGTAGGTGCGCATATGTGATATATTGTGGGGTGGGGAGAAGAAAAGGAATAAATAAGCAAATCCTCTGAAATAAGTAAATCCTTTGCAGACACTGCCAAGGTCCTTTTATTGCATTCTTAAGTCTTCGGAATCATTTTATGGATAGCATTGCACAGAAAAGATCGTACTTCAGAAAAACGTATATATACGTCCGAGACAATTAACGCTTTGGCTGAGCTAAACGTTTATATACTCCGGTGGCACTTAAGAGGTTAAAGTCATATCGTAGTTTTAGATTTAAAGTACAGTACTATTGAATTCAATACATTGTTATTGTATGGACGAGAGGGCGATGAAAATTCAAATATTAAAAGTTTGAGAAGTACTGGTTACACTTGTTGGATACACTGAATTCAAGACAACAACGTATATAAATCTCTCTTATGGGAGGGGGGGGGTTACATTCTAAAAAACACGTAGTGCAAAATGTCGAGATGTAATCCCTAAAGTAAAAATGGCCTATAGGCAATTGCGTAACCAGGAATATTAGGGCCCCACTTGCAATGTCAGGTTTTGGACATCAAGCCGTACTTGCACCTTAGAATCCCCCCCCCCCGTGATGCGAGACATACGTTATGCCACTGTGTATAGGCAGGGCCGGCCATCTGAAGCGTGCAGTGGATGCTGTGCACCAAAGACCCATGATTTAAGGGGTCCCCAACATGATCAAGAACTAAAATAATGTAATTTTGAGCATGAAAAATTGCCAATATTCCTATCGTTATCAGTATGACGAAAAGTACATTTTATCGTAAACATTATTACTGTAGATATCTGAATTTCGATAATCTTCAAAGTGATTCTAGATGATGTGAGTGTTTAGTTTTTGTTATCTGATTTGGAAAATTCTAGAGAATCAATATCTAAAACTGAACTATTTAGAATAAAATCACAATGCCATTTCGCCCACTTTAAGAAATGAAAATAAAATACGTGTATTCCTTGTGTTTTTTTTTCTAAGTGTTTTTAAGTGCTAAATATTTAATATAATTGCCAAGGTCGTAACCACTCCTAAAATTTTAAGGTGATGTGGTTCTGTTTTTGTTGTTCTAAGTAAATGTTATTCTATTTTTTTTTTAACATGCAATAATCTTCGACTTCTAAAAACCCATAAAATAATGGAAACGCCTAAAAAAATTTAATTTTTCTAGTTTAATCAAATTATTAATTTTATACGACTCTGCGTTAATGAATCATATAAACAGAATAAAAAAATTCAAAAAACAGAGTTGTGCATTATTTAGCTCAGATAACAAAAACAGATTATTTTTGCGTTAGGAAAGAATTCCTTAACCAAATTAAAGACGAAAAAAAGCAGCCCCGTACTATAGTATCCAGAGAGATTGTACGCCTGATATTTTCCATAAGGAACAAACTTTAATCATTATAAAATGTGTAAATTTTGAAGAAAAAAGTCGCTGATATAATATCTTCAGAATAACACGAATTAGAAAAATGTTCCAAAACCTTTGTAAAATGTTATAACAAAGGCGAGATAAAAATCTTATCCAAGATATTTGCAACGGGATTTGGTTTTGAATGAAAGGGATGTAAATAACGCACGACATATTATGTTTCTAGTTGCTATATCAAGTGCTATATATAAGAGCTCTTTCATCAAATTAAAATTAAAGAACGTGTGCAGAACGCTTTAGTGCATTTGCAAAATGACGCATCAAAAAAGGAATTGCAAAGAAAAAAATCAATTTTTTGAAAGTAATTAATGTATTAGCAAAAAAAAAAAAAAAAAAAAAAACTATAAATAGACATGCATTGGTAATATAAGTTCGAGTTAGAGTTACAATTTCTTTTTACTTTACTAAAAACTTAAAGCCCCAAATTGTTTTTAACTTCCAGGTCTCTTTACAAAAAAGACCGGCTGTGCCTATAGGGAAAGTGCTGAGCCTACAAACCCCAACCTGGTGTACGCCACTGCAACAGGATATCATTTTAAGTCAGCGGAAACAGAACGAAAGATTTTCCGGGACCTAAACTAGCAGGTGTATCGATATCGATCGGTCCCGGGGATGAATTTTTGAAATGCGCCAAGATTGCTGGATGGAGCGAGATACTTTCAAATGTGGAAGTCATCCATTAGAGCTTCATGTTTCTGCCACGTCAGATGTAATGACGTAAAAGATCGTGGGCGCGCGTGTGAGGGTAGTTAAAATGGTGCAAGACGTGGGCGTAAGGGCCTTAGCAACAAGCTAAGCTCATATTTGCGCATTTGTGGGGCGCCTGCTCCCGGATTAAAGCACTTTAATCCAGGAGCAGACGCGCACTCAATACTAAGGTCAATGGTCACGCGGAGTGACTGAGACACCCTAATCCTTTTTTTATAATTATTTTTATTGTACACGATAAAAATCGTACTTCCAGTGAATAATTTAATTAAGAGAAAGTATACTTACCTACTTTTAAGAAATTTAATTGTTCTTTCATAATTTGAAAAAAAATTTCGAGAAGATTCAAATGTGCGTGATTTTTAATAAAGATCCCAAATCACACTTTTCGCTTACATTATAAGAATGTTATTTACAGCCAAAGCTGTCAAATTTTGTTCAAGTTATTGTAGTCCTTTGATGATCAACGAATAGCATGTCGAGCTTTTTCTTGTTTGTGTCTTTTTGACAGGGTAAAGTGAGTCTTGTGGTCAGGACCGATCGTAGGGTGTCGGCCATCCGCGTGCAAAGACCTAATCTGCAACCTCTCTAAAGAACGTTTCATATTTTGATTAATACTTAACTTTGTCGCTCACTGGCGTACTTAGTCCTGAGTGGGGCTCTGTATCGAAGATTCCTTGTAGGGGGGGGGGGCCTTCTTTGGGCCTCTTAATATTTTACGATTTTTTGCTTACACGTATTGGGGCCCCTATAGTTTGGGGACCTCGTATCAGTGATATGGCGGTAGCTACGCCCCTGTTGTTGCTATAAACTCATCTTCCTGTATTAAAATAAAACATTAATAAAATGGAAATACAATTATAAGAATAGAACCCTTTTTTTTAACAGCTTCTATGTTATAATAGCGACAAAATACTTTAATTAAACAATAAACAAACAAAAACACTACCTTTGAAAAAAAATAGACATTTTATAATTAGAAATGCAAAATAACTCTGTATTTTCTCAGAAAATATAATCCAATAAAAAAAGCACTAAAGCATAAATCTCGTGAAACGAAAAATGTATGAATCCTTCTACAAAGTCCTTCTACAAAGACTACCTATATAATAAATAACTATAAAATAACTTTTCTGGCTTTCTGAGTAGCAAATTTGTCAATAGTTTAGGTGAAATCCATTTTTTCTGAGGTTTCTGTTTCGATAGAGCTGATGGCTAAATCTGAAAGCCTTTCTTGTGTTATATTATTTCTCGAGAAATTTTAAATAATTTTTCCTTTACTGAAGCTATAGAAACAGGTAAGGTTACGAAATTCTATTTGCTTGAGCAAAATACGGAGATCATTCTTGGCTATAATTTCTAATACCTCAATTGGTTGTTTTTACCTGGAAAAATATCTTTGACATAAAGTCATTTCATTAAGGCTTTGTATGCCGTCCATATCTTTCACAATACTTCCTCCCTCCTGTAACTTAATATTCAAGTCCATTTCAGGCTTTCATAAAATCATCATCAGAAATGTTGTTAAACTCACAAAGAAAGCAAAATATATCTAATAGCATCAGATAATATGGTAAGTCGTCCAATAGCTGAAGAAATCACGAATTGCTGGAAGGAATTTGAAGCTGCTCTCATAAACAAATCAATAGACCTTTTTTTAACCTTCGAAATGGGAATTCGGGATCAATACCTAAATCTCTAGCAAATGTTGTTACTGAATCTACAGATATCTTAAAGTTATCAACAGAAATTTCGGAAACTAAATATTTTTTAAGATTATCTAAGCCTTCAATGCATTCCACGATGTTTAGCTTAGGATTTTGAAGCAATTTTCTCAATACATCAATTCTTGATAATAAATCACACCAAATTAAAATTGAACACAAATTTAAATGCTTCAATTTTTTCCCTGTCTCTTGTTTGTCGTGTGTTTGACTTTTCACACGTTTTTTGGTAAATACCATCGATATGAAGGCGCAGAAAAGTAATTACATACCACTTGTACCATATATATATATATATATACAGGGTGTCCAGCCTTAAAGTGACCCAATAGCTAATTCTCGAACCGTTCGATTTAGATATGCACTTTCAATTTGAAAAAAGTTTCAAAACAGGTAAAGAATGTTTTTAAGTGCTTTTCGAACCAAAAAACTAATTAACAAAAAAATTACAAAAATTAATTTTTTATCCGGTCCCTAGGTCCTATCACTTATATTTAGGAAAAGATGCAGCACACACAAAAACAAAGTAAACACAAAAAGTTTCATTTTATTACGATAAAAACTGGCCGAGTTAATAACCTTTGAAAATCATATATTTTTCCGTTTTCTTGGCCATTTTCAAGAAGCTAGTACGGGGCCGTCTCCAAAGTGAAATTAGTTGGAACTCTGTCAGGAAACTTTCGCTCTTGCATGTCACTCTTATGCAAATCTTTTTTAAATTTAAAAGCATACGTTAATTATACAATAATTGAGTATTTAAGAAATAAAATTTATTCTGTGTACGTATAAAACATAGAAAAATAACATATTTTGGACGAAGAAAACATTTCAAAAACAGTTCCAAAAAAAATTAGACTTATATGGTGCGGCTTCAGTCTGATTTGCTGCGTTTTTGCTGATCATGACGAACGTTAAAAATCGGTTGTGTAGTCGCTTGCAATTGCATACAGTCGCATTCTAATACACTCATGTCCATAAATTAAGGAAAATTCAGAATCACACAGAAATTGAATTCTAAAATAAAAATTTCACCTGTAGAATTATCACACACATCTTGAAGAAGAATATGCAAATTACAGGAAACCACCAGATGGCGCGGATAGTACGTCACAATGACGAGAGTGTAAGAGAGGGACATATAAGGAATGGTGACAAAGAAGTAAAATTGATCACAAGCGCTTTAAAAGCCTTTCAGTGCAATAACCGCATAGTTATGGCATAAAGGAAGCATTTGGATGATTTTTACGTGATAGAATTATCAGACGACTGGAATGCGGACGTGCTCAGCTGGAAGTATCCGAGGAACTTGGAATCGCCCAGAGTGTCATCTCCAGGCTTTGGCAACGATTCCAATATGATGGTAATGTGAGTAGATGTTACAGCACAGGTCGCCTCCGAGTTACAACGCCGAATGAGGACCGGTATTTGTAATTACTGCCAAAAGAAACAGACGGAGCACAGCATCAGACCTATCTCGTCAGCTCTCTTCAGCTACCGGTACGACAGTTTCAAGGCAGACCGTGTACAGACGCTTAGGGCACAACGGTCTATATGCTCGTAGGCCTGTCAGATGTGTTTCCCTTACCGCAACTCACTGTCGCCTGCGATTAACCTAGAGTAGAGAGCATGCATTGTGGACACCGCAACAGTGGTCTTGTGTGATGTCTTCCGATGAGTCCAGGTATAGTTTGCAGTCAGATTCTCGCCGGACTTTCATATGGAGAGCGCCAGGTACCCGTTACCACCAAGAGAACACCACTGAACGACACCGTTACGGTGGTGCGGGATGGCTTGTTTGGGGAGGAATTATTCTTGGTTCCAGAACTGACCTTCATGTTCAGAGTGTAACGATGACAGGCCACATCTATCGGGATGTCATCCTGGGACAACATGTACGTTTGTTTCGGGGTGCCATGGGTGCTGAATTTCTGTTTATGGATGACAACGCCCGTCCTCACCGTGCAAACATTGTAGACGAATGCCTTCAATCGGAGGATATCACCCGTATGGATTGGCCAGCATACTCACCGGACTTGAATCCAGTAGAGCATGTGTGGGGTATGCTTGGCCGACGAATTGCAGCCCGTCAACCCTCTCCCACCTTTCTAACGGAACTTCGGAGGGCATTGCTTGATGAGTGGTGTAATATTCCCTAAGATCAGATTGATAATTTGATACTCAGCATGCTTTGTCGTTGTAAGGCCTGTATTGCATCGTCCGGGAGACATACTCCGTATTAACCATCATACTAACCATGTTATACTGTTTTTTGTAAATAGGTTCTTTTTTGAAATTTGCTCCAAGGAGTAAAAATTGCAATTTTTATTAATTATGTCAAACATATAGAATCTTTTTTGCTCTTTACCTTTTGTTTAATAAATAGACTTTACAAATAAGTCAAATTTGTTTTGCTTCTGTCTCTTTCTTTGCCTGAACTTCATTATTCTTAATTATGGACATGAGTGTATTACGAATTCTAGTACGGGAGAACGAGATGTTTACAAATGAAGAATATTGCGGAATGGTACTGTTTTACGGACAGTGTAATCGAAATAAGAGTGAGGCGGCAAGACTTTATACCATTAAATTTCCCACTCGAAGACATCCATCTTATCCATCCCGTGCTGTTCAACGCTTTATAAAACTGGGAGTTGTCATAGGCGTATTCCCTTGTCTCGAGCCACACCTCGTGCCTTCACCATTGTTTAAGTTATTTTGGTCGATCTGATATAATAAAGCCCCTGATTCTTGATTGGCCTCATCATTCCACATTATGCTATAATTTGAATGGCAAATCCTGTATTATTTTGCTGCTATTTATTAAAACAAGCTGTTTTAATCTTTTCGGAACAAGTTGTATTTCTTTAATATAACTTTTATTGTTTGTCATACAGCAATACAAATTGTCAATATATGATGTTTACTACGATGTTTTCTCTTGCTCTTTCTGTAGATAGTGAATTGCTGTTCTCTAAACTCAATTTATATACGACCCCTTTTCTGAGCAACTCGGATGCTTCAAATTTATGTTTATTATCTCGGTCAGTTTTTATCGTAATAAAATGAAACTTTTGTGTTTACTTTGTTTTTGAGTACTGCATCTTTTCCTAAATATAAGTTATAGGACCTGGGAACCGTATAAAAAATTAATTTTTGTAATTTTTTTATAAATGGGTTTTTTTGTTCGAAAAGCACGTAAAAACATTCTTTACCTTTTTTTAAAACATTTTACAAATTGGAAGTGCATATCTAAGCCGAACGGTTCGGTAATTAGCTATTGGGTCACTTTAAGGCTGGACACCCTGTATATATATAAAGGAGAAAAAGCGACTCAATCACTCACTGACTGACTGACTGAATAATCACGATATCTCCGGAACTATTCAACCTATAGACTTGAAATTTGGTGACATGTTCCTTTCAGGGAGTAGAGGGAAGTAGAGTTAGGGGCATTATGAATAATTGTTTCAATTTTCAAACTACTCGATGTACAATCTTGAAATTGGGTAAGCAGATTCCTTTCATAGAATAGAGATCCACTACAAAATGAGTTTTTTTGAAAATCGACCCCCAAGTGGCGTAACGGGGACTTAGGGGGCGTTATAGATAATTATTTCCATTTTTTAACTATTAGACGAATAGTCTTTAAATTTGATAAATAGATTCCTTTCATAGAGTAGAGATAAGCTACAATATGGGTTTTGGGAAAATAGCCACCAAGTGGCGTTGCGGGGGGTTAAGGGGCGTAACACATGAATATTTTCGTTTTTAAACTATTTGACCTACCTGCTTGAAAATTGGTATTCATGTTTCTTTTATGGAGTAAATATCCTCTACAAAATGGGTTTCGGGAAAATTGACCCCCAAGGGGTGTTGTGGGATGTTAAGGAGCGATATAAATAATTATTCCGATTTTTTTAAACTGTTAGACGCACAACTTTGAAATTTGGTAAGCAGATTCCTCTCATAGAGTAGAGATACGCTACGAAATGTGTTTCGTGAAAATCGACTCCCAAGTGGCGTTGCGGGGCTTAAAGGGCGTTATAGATAATTATTTCCATTTATAAACTACTGGACGTACAGTCTTAAAATAGGATAATCAGAATCCTTTCAAGGATTAAAGATCCCCTATAAAATGTGTTTTGTGAAAATCGAAACCTAGGTGGCGTTGAGGGGGCTCAAGAGGCATTATAAATAATTTTTTCCATTTTTAATTTGTTAGATTCATAGTCTTCAAATTTGGTAAGCGGATTCCTTTCATAGAGTACAGTTTTCAAAATGGGTTTTGTGAAAGCAGATCTCCAAGTGGCGTTGCGGGAGCTCAAGGGGCGTTATAGATAATTATTCGCTTTTTAAAACTATTAGACGTACAGTCTTGAAATTTGGGAAGTAGATTCCTTTCGTAGAGTAAGGAACCGCTACAAAATGGGTTTCGCGATAATCAACCCTCAAGTTTCATTTCGGGGGATTTAGGAAAGTCATAGATAAATATTTCTGTTTTTAAACTATTAGATGTACTTGCTTGAAAATTGATAGCCATGTTCCTTTCATGGAATAGAGTTCTTCTAACAAAGAGTAAAACGAAAATTGGCACCTAAAGAGAGTTGCGAGGGGTCAAGAGGAGTAAAAGAAAAAAATTTCCTGTTTTTGAATTGTTAGACCCACATACTTGAAATTGGTTAAGCATGTTTTTTTTGTTGTTGTTGTTGTTAAATAGGGATCCACTAAGAATGTTTTTTACGCAAATCAACTTCTGGGGGAGCAAGGGGTTATTGGGGCTTATTGACAAAAAAAATCCGTCTTTCGAACTACAAGGACTATAATAATGGAATTTGGTTTGCATTTTTCTTTTAATGAATTGAAATCCGCTAAGAACGGTTATTTTGGAGCACAACTCTCAACGAAATTCTGGGGGTATTGAAAATTTTCGTTTTTGCTCTATTAGATTTAGACTTAAAATTTAGCTTGCATGCTTATTTTACGGAGTAGAGATCCACCTGTTGGGTAGTGGTCCCTATGTGTTTCTCTGTCTCCCATTCACTCAGAAATTAGACTACGTTGGTGACAAACATCTTTATTTCTCTTCTTTCTCTGTTGCTCGGGGCGTATGTTGGAACACTGCGATGGGCACCGTAATTCTCGCTCTCGATCGTCCGATCTCCCCCTCACACTCTCACTGGGAAACTCAACGCTCGTTTTCTTAATACACTTAATCACCGCCAGGCGGTGCCCACTGCGCATGCTCAAACATCCCCCCCCACCCGGCCTTGCAATATTAATATTCAACAATAGCAATACAGTTTCACAAATCACAATAGTTTCAGGTTAAACAATTGTTTTCAAAATTATTATATTTATAAAGTACAATAAATTTTCAGTAAAAAAAAAAACAAGTTAAAATTACAAATCTTAATTTAATGAAAAACACATAATTTCTTAAATGGAAATTGACTTAACTATTTACATCTATAGGTAGAATACAAATCTTAGTTATTGGCCTCTTAAATTCTCCTGTTTTTGTTTTAATTCTGACTGTTCTCACTTTACCATCAGAACCATGATAGACCTCAACGACGCGCCCTAAAAGCCAGTTGAAAACTGGTGTAAAATCCTCCTTTACAATTACCATTGTCCCACACATTATATTGTTCTTCTCGATCATCCACTTGGTTCTCTGTTGGAGAGTATTCAGATAATCGGTACTCCATTTTTTCCCAAACTACCTGAATTACCTTTGTTGTTTTCTGTCAACAGCTTAATCTATTGTCATTAATATTAATTACTATGGGCTCAAGAATAGAAATAATTGATCTACCAATCAAGAAATGGGCAGGAGTTAATACCTCAAAGTTATCAAAATCATTGGATATTGGTGTAAGGGATCTGGAATTTAAGATTCCTTCCACCTGGATAATCACTGTTTCAAACTCTTCGTATGTGAGTCGGGATCTTCCCAATGCTCGCTTAAGGTGATATTTCACTGACTTTATGCCGGCCTCCCAAAGACCTCCCATATGTGGGGCCCTTAGTGGAATAAAATTCCATTCAATGCCTTCTTCACTGAAATATGCCACCAGATTTTGATCTGGAAAGTTAAGGGTCTTATAAAATGCCTTTACTTGAGAATTCGCACCAACGAAATTTGTCGCATTGTCTGTAAAAATTTTGGAACATTTTCCTCGCCTAGACATGAATCTCTTAAGAGTTGCAATTATTGCATCCGAAGTCAAATCGGAAAGAATTTCAAGGTGGACGGCACGAGTCACAAATCAAATGCAAACACAAACATAGATTTTGTTAAGGATACCTTTTCTCTGATTTTTGTAAGCTACAAAATATGGACCTCCCAAATCTAGATCGGTTACACTGAATGGAGGGGCCATGTTCACTCTTTCATACGGAAGATTGCCCATTATTTGAGAAGAAGGAATTGGTTTACACTTGAAACATATCACACAAGTATGAACCGTTTTCCTAGCTAGGTTTCTACCTCCTAAAGCCCAAAATCTCAATCTTACTACATTAAGTAGTCCTTGTGGACCAACATGAAATAATTTCTTATGCAAAGTTATGAAATATATTTTACTCAATTTAGAATTTTTAGCCAGTATAGCTGGATGCTTTTGGCTGTAGGGTGTGGAAGCTTTTTCCAGTCTACCACCAACTCTCAGGACTCCTTTATCATCCTGGAATATGTTTAAAGATTTAAGATTACCTGAAGGGTCACTTAAATTAATACCAGTTTGATCCTGCTTGATAAGCCAGGTTTTGGAGTCATTTACTTCATTCGTAGTTAAAGGTCCCCTCCTTTTCACCTTGGATCTGCAATTGTGAATAAATCTATAAATATACGAAACAATATGTATTATTTTAAAATAATTATTAGAAAGATCCATAAGATGGTTGAAAAAGTCAAAGTTCTTGGAACACAGCAATGAAGTCTCCAGAGTTTTCTCAGACATCCGTAGTTCACAGTCAAAGTCATCTCTCTGGGTTGGTTCCCCAATGACGGTGGTTGAATAAGCACTCTGTTGAAGAAGCTCAGGACCATGCCACCATAAAGTCGTCACGAAGCTCCTCGGGAGAAGTACTCCTCTAGATAACATATCAGCAGGATTCTGTTCCGATGCAATGTGATGCCACTGGTCAAGGAAACCTAGTTGATGAATCTTAGACACTCGATTAGCCACGAACGTATTCACTTCTCTTGATTCTCGATGTATCCATGAAATCACAATAGTCGAATCCGACCAAAAATGCACAGCTGAAATCTGAAGCTTCAATGCGTCCTTCACCTTCTTCATCAATTTAGCGGCAAGAACTGCCCCACACGGTTCAAGAATGGAATGGAAATCTGCTTCAGAGGTGACACTCGGCTTTTACTCGTTACGAGACACACTTTAACTTCTCCAAGGGCAGATATAGACTTGAGATAAATGGATGCTCCATACGCCTTTTCCGAAGCGTCACTAAATACATGCAACTCAATGCTCTCCGTTCTGTGAACCATAATACATCTGTCAATAGAGATGCTATTCACGGCTTCCAAGGAGTCGATAAATCGACGCCACTCCTTTTCTTCTTTAAAAGGAAGTTCATCACTCCATCCCAATTCCAGCAACTACAATCTTTGCATAAATATCTTTGCCCAAGCTATAATTGGACCAAGGAGACCCAAAGGGTCAAAGAGATTCTTGCAATAGTAGACAAAACCATTCTTTTGGTGAATGAAGTTGACCTTTGTTGCTCTATTCTGAAAAGGAAACAGTCTGGTCTAGGATTCTAAATTATTCCTAGGGCTTCAGTCTCATCAGACTCCAAGAAAGCATACTCCTGTAAATTTGAAGTTATCTCAGGTAAATTACAGCACCACTTATGAAGATGCATCCCTGCAGTCTGGAACATTTCTATCAATTGATGCTGCAATTCAATTAATTCTTCTATACTCTCGGAACTTGAAAGTATATCATCCATGTAGCAGTCACTCAGCATCACAGGAGAGCCGCCAAAGGAAAATTATTAGCTTCATACATCGCTAACTGCTTCAACGTTCTCGTAGCCAGATAAGGTGCGCTTACTGTACCGTAGGTGACTGTAGTTAACTCGTACGTTTTTATTGGTTCTCCTATGACCTTCTTCCACAGAATTCTTTGCAAACACGTTTGCTTTGGGTGTATATTTATCATGCGAAACATTTTCTCTATATCCGTGGTAAAGGCATACTTGTGCTTTCGGAAGCGAACCATAATGGAAAAGAGGTCTTCTTGGACCAGTCCGCCATTAAATTGAATTGAATTTAGAGATTTCCCACTCGTTGATGGACTTGATCCATTAAACACTATTCTCAGTTTCGTTGTAGACTTTTCGGGGCGATAAACAGCATGGTGTGGCATATAAAATGCAACTCCAGACCCATCCGCCTTGATTTCCCTCATGTGACCCAAATCCTCATATTCCTGTAAAAATTTCTCATACAGGGACAAATATTCTTTATCTCTATTTAGTCGTTTCCACAAAGAGTTTAATCTCTGAATCGCGGTTTGTTTGGATTCACCAAGACATGAAGGATCTTCTTTTAATGGCATCGTCACTGTATATCTTTCCTCGTCATCTTTTGAATGAGTATTTTTAAAATGATCCTCACAAATATTGAATTCACTGGTTTTAACAAAATCGATTTCTACACTTTCGGTTTCCCAAAACTTCTTAATTGAAAGCTCTAGATTATACGCCTGAATAACCCCACAACGTTCCCTTCCCTTCACCTCTGAGGAAAAAGACCCGGAAACAACAAATCCGAAAACAGTGTTTTGAAAAATAACATTTGAACCCTCCATCTTGAACTGTCCGGGTAACATTAATTCATAATAAAAATTGTGGTAACCTCTGGTTACTACTTACATCCGAATCCTCTTGTTTACCTGTAAACCCGGCTAGAGGTGTAGGAGGAATAGAATAATCCACAGACATTATTTCCAATCTAAGTAATTTATTAATTCTTATTAACAATTATCGACCAGACACAATACAATTCTAATTAAGGTACATGAACTATGGTAGAGTGCAGAGGTGAGATACTCTAATAAGGGGATACTATTACAGTCCCTCAACTGAATCTAAGACAGCTTAAATGCGTTCAATTACAACTACGTCGCACACTAATAATTAGCTTCTATTTAATTAGGAACACAGTACCTGTACCTTTAATGAAACAGAACCTACACTGCAACTTGCAGACACTATCTTTGGCTTGTTCAATGTCGTAGGTTCCACACTCTGCAATTCTTTTACTAATTCTCGAACTTCAAGTTCACTCTTACTTGCACACATCAAACGTATCAACTTCAGCTTGTCAACAACAAAGTGTCAAGAGATCACTTGCTCCCTTCCTTTCCTTCACTTTACTTCACTTAACCTCTTACTTCACTCTCCGACAACTCGCGAAAACCGAATTTATATAAAATACCTCGTTTACATAAATCACGTTTTGTTTCTCTATGAAAGTTGGTTGAAATAAATATTTTGTTTTAAAGAGAAAAGAAGATATTAGTAGAACCGCGTATAGTTCCGTCACAAAATGTTTAGTAAAATCTTAGATAACACAAATACAAAATCTCAAGCTAAAGTTATTTTGATATAGAAGGTATCAAAACCTAAAAAGTAGTCTGCCGGCTTAAAGATTTTTTTTTTCTCCCTCAAAATTTCTTCGTAGTATGCTAATAATTTTCTTTTTTCGTTCTTTTTTTTTTTTTTTCTCTCCTTTTTTGTTGAAAAAATATGTTCTTCGTTTGAGTATGTATTTTCTAAAAATGGTAACCCTTTTTCAAGTAAACTGAGGCCTTCCGTCAAAAAAAAAAAAAAATTACCAACTATCAATCGATCTTCTGATTGAACTGGGTCTAAAGTTCTTCAATCTTGTTCTCGTTCATGCGTGTCTATGAACTCATCAATTGTCAGCTTCTGATTGTGGAAATTCAACAGTTTTTGAATATCATCACTATCTACTTCTAAAAAAAATTTATTATTATAACTTCTTCAATCAAAATACCAATTCCATCGGAGTCCGGTACTGATTCCACCTGAGTTTCACACAAGTAAAAAGCAAAAAAGAAAGGACGAATTGACAAGATTTGACAATCGCGGAACTCCGAATTCGCGCAGATTGGGGTAGCGTAAGTCGAAGTATTATTGTACAACTACTGTGACTGTGTCTGACCAACGGGTCAGACACTGACCCACGCAAGCTTTCTAAGTGATCAACGATTGCTAGGCAACCACTTGTTTGCTTACGCGGGTTTATTTAGATTTTCTAGTTTGTGCGGATTATTAATATTCTATTTGTACTTTTTCAAACACTGAGTTGACACATATGCAATTTAAATGCTGTCTTTAACCTTCAGTTTGATCATTACAGTCCCAAAGTTACGCAAATGACAATAAATGTATATGAAAGTATGTAATATTTGAAATAAAGCAAAAGTGTTTATATAAAATATCGAATAAAGTGTATAATTTTACTCGCATTTTTTATGTTGAAAAAAAATCGACAAATTAAAGCAAATAACCATATTTAAAGCGCTTTCTTTGGATAAGGTACACATATGTAAGGTTATGTTCAGTTATGTTTGCAGAGAGAGACTTCCATAGCACTTGTGGCCACGGTAGCCTAGTGTCAAGGTATCGGATCGTGGCTGGCATGTCACGCGTTCGAGACCAGTACCCGTAAAGACGCACCGTGTAGGAGAGCGATGCACGTTTAGTCTGTCGAGTGCTCAAACGTCCTCCCATTGGTGTGGTAGTTAGGAGAGGGGGTGTCTGCTCAGGTGTCGTCCGCGTCACTTGACCATGGTTCGAAATTACGAAGTCCGTCGCCAAAAGCCCTCGTGTAGCTGAACAGTCCGACGTTAATATTCACTCACTCACTCCATAGCACTTGTATCGTCCCCTCTCTGGCAGGCGGCGATGGGCGTAATGTATGTGTCGGTTATTCTCGATACTAGCAATTTTTGGCTGACATTTTAAAGAGTGCCTGTACCAGTCAGTACCAGTGTTGAACTTAGTGGCATTTATTTCGAACGCATTTAAAAGTAATGTGTACTGATGTATATTATAGGTGTGTGTGTGTGTGTGTGTGTGTGTGTGTGTGTGTGTGTGTGTGTGTGTGTGTGTGGTGTGTGTGTGTGTGTGTGTGGTGTGTGTGTGTGTGTGTGTTAATACAAAATTCCTTCTCAAATTATTGCATTCTAAATATAAATATTTTTAATTGTAGTCCTGTACTATGTCGGCGGTTTAAAAATTATAAAAAAGTCATACAAGTTCCAGGTCATGGTTTAATAAATAGGGCGTGGTTGAAATGAATAAAATGGTTATAAGTGCAATTTGTAGTAAAAAAAATGACTTAACGTACATATAATGTAAAAAGACATTTTGAAATGTTGCATACTAATCTCGGCATGTCAACAGATGAAGAAAGTAAAATGGGGGGGGGGGGGAGAATTTTTCTCAAAGCTCTGTTTAGTGCCCATTGCATTGCTCACCACGAAAAACTTCTTTCAGAAGGAGAATTTGTATTAAAAAAAAGTGTTTTGAGAATGTAGTCCTACATTGTTTGCTGATTTTAAAGAAAAAGATTTGTTTATAAAGCGTATAAAGGAGTTAGCTGTAAGTCGCATTATAATTAAAGATAGAATTAGAAAAAAAGATTTTTTTCGCAAATAAATATCTACTTAAATTATGCAGAAATGTATTCAATTGCTTTGGATGAGAGTAATTATGTAAATGGTTATGCACAATTAGCACTTTTTGCTCGGTATAAGTATGGAAATACAAATAAAGAAGAGTTATAAAACTAATAACGTTGAAAGGGAAGTGTACCGGTCATGATATTTTTAAAGAATTTGATATTGCATTTAAAGAAATGGATATTGACCAGTGGCGTAACGTACACCCCCGCATTGCGGGGGACCCAGGGGCTCTAAAGCTTGATTGACGCTAAGTAGATACCATTAGTAAAACAAACTTCCCAAAGTACTATCGCACATTTATTTGACCTTGAATGCAGTGTTATTGGGCTCATAACAGAAATGAATCAATCATACTAAAATTGCGTCTAAGTGTTTCGTTACGCAGCATTTGCTTGTCTGCTCATAAAAAAGTATTCGATTTTTGAACCTTGTGCAGAGCAGGTTCTACAATGAAACCAAATATGGTGTAGATATTGTAAATCAAATGGCAAGAAAATATTCCGTAAAATTTGGATCAAGATGATAGCACATTTTGGATCTAGCACCAAAAGCTCTCTCTCTATTGGATTATTTATTTACCACTAGGGTAAACCTATTTCAAGAAAAGACAACATACAAAACTTAGCTAATGAATTACGTTCAAAGTACGTAAGTGCAAAAAATTTGAAAAATCAGGTAAACACTGAATTTAAAGGAATTACATTCGCTAAAAAGCAAAAAGTGCAAAATCAAAAACTGCAACTAAAAAAATGTGTTTCTCTTGGAAGAAAATGGTGTGAGAGAAATGTACAGGAGAAACTGACTATCACTGTATCCACTGCAAATGAGGTATGTACAAACATTATGCATAAAAACGGTTAATAATAATTAAAAACTTTCATTCTCACAAAAATTATGATTTTGCTTATTATTCTAATATTTATGAATATTGTTTTATTGCATTTTACAAGATTAAGTAACTTGTTTTGTGACAGTTTTTTTATGATATAAAGGGTCAAAATATATGATAATTACATGAAACAATATTAAAAAGTCTTAAAACTAAACCTCACTGTGTGAACAGTAGTCCAGCAATTATTGCGTTATTACAATTATTTTAAGTATTTCATATCAGGGTGTTTTGAAACGACACTGGCAGACGTTTAAGGACAATCGAAATCCCGGACGTTCTAGTGTTAAGCAAAATATTTCACATTTTCTGACTGAATTTAATTGTATAATACACCAGCAAGATTTATATATGCGAAGAATGGTTTAAGAACATTTTCCTGTTTAATGGCAGTTGCAATAAAAATAATCAAACTTTATAAACGCAAGAGCTCTTTATAAACAGCAATTTGCACAATTCTTAGAAGAAATTGAATGCCAATATTCAAGGATTTTGGCATACAATATAACGTGCAATGGCGTAGTTCCGGTCATGTCCTTAATCGCTTTGTAACGTTATTAGAAGAAAAGCTCTTTTTTAATTGAAAAAGACAATAGTTTCAGGGAATTATCCAATATACATTGGTTAAATGATTTAAAGTTTTTATGCGACATCACTCAACATTTCAATGAACTGAATAAAAAACTTCAAGGACATAGACCAATTGTTTTAATGCTTGAAAATATTAAAATATTTATAACGAAATTTGACATCTTTACTAAGGATTTGGAAATGAATATCATGAAATATATTTTCCTCAATTACAAAATCATTTTCAGAATACAATAATTTTTGAAAACACCGTTGGCATTTTAAAGAAAATGCAATTAAAAAGTATTTCATGACTATGCAAGAAATAATACAAGCTTTTGAAGAGAGATTCAATCAATTTAAAAAATCGGAAAATACATTTCACTTTATTTTATATCCATACAAAACAGAATTTGAAAATATGGAGTTAACCGAATTTATGGGGTAAGGTACCGATAATTTAGAAAAGGAATTAGTTGAATTTCGAAGCAATGTAGAGTGGCAAACAAAATGTGAAGACTTGATTTCTGAAGTAAAAGGAAAACTATGTGAAAGTAGTACAGATAATATTCATCCCTCAGTGAGTGAGTGAATGAATATTTACGTCGCACTGTCTAAGCAACACGAGGGCGACGGTCCGAGTAATTTTGAACCACGGTCAAGTGACGCGGACGACACCTGAGCTGGCACCCCCTCTCCTAACTACCATACCACACCAACGGGAGGACGTTTGAGCTCTCGCAGATTTAACGTACACGTAATTTTTAACATCACTTAGCATGGTTGCGTTCGATTTTAGTGGGGTTTTTCCCGCTATCTTGTGAAACGCATTTTTTCACGTAAGTTTTTTTTTTTAAATTTATTTTTTTATTTTTTTATTATTTTTATCTTGTTAAAATTTCATTTCCTTTCATATTTTATATTAATTTTATTATATTTTTCTGTCCGTTGCAAATTACACGTGGTTGGTTTTAGGCCTAACTTTTCAATTTGGTTATGTTTTTCGATTATGTTTAAAATTTCTGCTGAACGGGGAAGTGTTGGCTCCGTAAAATATATTTAACCCTAATTTTGCTGGTCCTAATTCAGCAACAGCTTTAGAAATCATAATAGGTCTTCTTTTTAGTCCATTGACTCTTCTGGGTTCTTACATTCTAAAGGTCTAACTCTGTTTCATGCTATACATATGCTTAGTTAATTCTAGTACAATACATTTTTCTATCATTTTTTTATATTATGTTTCTTGAAATCTGGTTATAATCTTCTAGTTTTGTTAGTGGTATATTTTAGTACTATCAATTTTATTATACTGTGTATTTTTTTCATTTTTTTTCATTTTTTTTCATATATATATATGGGAGACAACAAGGGGCTAAAGCTTTTTTCTTTCTACTAATTAATTCAAAACTTAACAATTATTTTTTAAGAAAAGTAGCTAATATCTAACAAATAGATTTCCAGGATGCATTGACGACGGGAACGCCTACTCGCGAACCTCAGTCTCTTTCTCTCTTATCATACACAATGGTTCTCAGTTCACAATGGTAACACACGTAGATTCAGGTGAAGCAAGGGCGACCTTCGCGTCACACCACTTCTAGTGTAGATTAGAGCTGGTCCCTTCTCGGCCAGTCGGTTCCCGGTTGTTTTTCTTATCTGCAGCGTTGGCTCTGTGACCTGCTCGTCGAGATCGCTTGCTCGCTAATCTCTCTCTGGTTAGTTCGCTCGCTGGTGGCTCGCATCGCCAGCGCCCTCCAACGTGCGGTCTATGTGGAAATTCCCACATGTGTGTGTGTGTGTGTACTAATAAATAATATTTCATAACATATATTGTGTGTAATTTTCGATACTCCTTGTTCATTCAAACACTTATTGCCATTTACACCAAACCCACTTAAGAATTTTAACCCCCCCCCCCTCCTAAAAATGTTTAAATCTTCAAACCACGACCATTTTTACCCTTTAAGGTATCCGACTACTTGCGACAACTTTTTTTTCAAAAGAAAAATGGAGATATGGGGATTTTTTTTGTTGTTGTTTTTAGATTTGTTTCGTACATTATAAGAAAATATGCTAAAATTAAGAAGAGAAAAAGAAATTATTACTACTAAAATGGATAAAAATTGAGAAAAAATAACATAAATCTACCAAAAGTTTATGAACAGATTTTCAATTTTTTAATTCTGATGTGTTGCTATGTTATTCATTTTTGAAATGACATCAGGATAAAAGATATTTTAATTTTTACAAAAACTAGAGCACTATATCTTTGTTAATATACGAAGTTGCTTAAAAAGACAGTGATTATATTCACATAAGGGGCTATAAATTTTGTAATAAAACAGTGATTGATAAATCTGATGGTTAAAACACTTCTACTATTATACAGAACTTACAGAAAAAATTTCAGTTAATTATGTTCGAAACTTTTTTAGCAATTGCTGACCCCGTTTGATTATTTTCCAAAAATCACATTTCGAGTAAAACGCGTTTTAAATTATGACATATCTTGCTTAAAGTAATGGCATCTGCTTTTACTAAAACACCTGTAGTTTTTGTTCTAGTGAATGGAAAATAATAAAATTGGTATTTTTATAAAGCTAATAAGATGGCCTACAAAATAAAATTTTTAAAAAAATGTGTCAATTTTCGGAAAAATTCACAATTTTAGAGTAGTCGGACACCTTAAGCCAATTGTATTTTAAAGATGTTTAGTTTTAAAAATACTCAGTGAAAAATTTTTAAACTTAACTCTGGTGCAGATAGGCATCAGTGACCCAAGAAAATTTAAGTACTTTAGTACTAAAAAAATATGAATAAAATTTGGCCTACGTCTCAAAAAGGTTCGCCATTTCTGGATTAGAGTATAAACACAGAATATGTATATTTTGTACGTGTTCCAAAATAGTTCCTATTCGTATAGAATTATTTTTTTAGAAATAAAATCTCCAATTTCCTTGTACAAGAGTAGGTATTTTTTTAAAACAAGAAATCTTGTTATTTAAACAAAAAATGGAAAGCTTCAAACTTAATCTAATTTGTGAGAATAGTATTGAATAATTAAACTGTATGTTTCAAGAATATGCTCAAGTTTTTCTCTCCTTTCTTTTTTTTTTTTACACAATAATAGTTACCATAAAATCCGGCATATAGCGCGCACCGCCGTATAAAACGCACCTATACTTTCAAGCTGCAATTTTTAATGTTTAGGTATTTCACCGTATAACGCGCACCACCTTTTTTGCGAAGGAACCTGAAATGTACATACGCAATACTCTTTTGTTTTGATGTCATTTATTCGAGTTATTATTCCAAGCTTTTGAAAAAAAATAATATACTTCTCGAACTACAACCCTTTAAGTTCAAAAGGAATGTAATTTCTTTTAAATTAACAGTATTTAGATACATATAGATGTCTAATTTTTTTCTATGCTCCTCTTTTCTATTATTTTTAAAGCTCTTTTTTCATGTACCCGGCATAAATCTCTACCGCCTCGGCATAATTTTCTCTAAAAAAATAAGCACCTGTAAATTTCGAGCTTATTTTTTGTGGTAAAAATGCGTTTTATATCACCGGATTTTATGATAGTAACTTCAATAAGATGATAATTTTTAAAGTAAAAATTAATATTTGATCTATGCAAATAAAATTATAAAAAAATGAAAAATGTTTTGTACTAAAAAATTTATTTAAAAAAAATTTAATTTTCTTCAACTTTTTTTACTTTTGGGGGAAGAGAGATTAATACTTTTTTTTACGTTCTCATTTTTGTATTCCTTCAATAATTTTACTTAAATCGAATTATGCATATTTTTATGATTAGTTTTTTCGAATTTTCAATGACATTTTTGACAAGAAAAAAAAACATTTTTACTGCCTTCTCTGGATTTTTAAAAAATTTTAGTACATGTCAAATTTAATGGTGGTATATTTGATATAATTTACAATTACAATCATATTATTTTTTATTTTCTTGAATAATTTTTTATTCGCAAATTTTAGACTAATTTCAAGTTTATAATGTTTCAAAAAATGTCTAATTATTGGAAATGTTATCTGTACGTACTGTTTTACGTGGAGGATGATACCCACAATAGTATCTCATTTTTCTAACTTCCTTACCACAACACATTTACAGATGGAAGATATCAGTGAACTTCAGATGGCTGAAAAAAGTTTATTATCCTTCATATTCTATTTATTTTAATTTATTTATACAAAAACGAATGCAGTTTTTAACGTCATTTTGAAAAATACGATTATATTTCTGATTGAAGTTCTGGGAATATTTCTGAAAATTTTAAGACATTTTTTTCAAAATGTACCACGTAAAACTACATGTATGTTTACTACATGCTTTCTCATATTTATTTTTAAGATCAATGCTATAGCTCTTTTTTAATTATTTAAATATATTTTAAAATGTTTCTTTAATTTTTTTAATTAATAATTAACTTCATTAATAAATGATGTATAATCTGAGATAATCAATTTTTTTTTAAAAAATTTCTTGTAAAGAAATTTGGTTGAAAATTCAAATTTGCAATAATTTTAAATTATTGAATTCAAGTTTTTCAAACTGTATATATTTACGAACTTCCAATGCATGGAAAAATTGTACTTCACAAAAAAGGGAAAATATTGTTTAGTTAGAATATATAGTAAATTAGTGACTTTGTGATGGATCTATACGCTGTTCTACTAATCCCTTCATGACACTTTTAGAAAAATATTTATTTCAACCAACTTTCGCACAATAAGAAAGCGTGATTATGCAAATGAAGTATATTATATAAATTCTGTATTCGCGAGATTGAAGGGCTGGCAACTCTGAGTTAGCAAAGAACTGGCAAGTGAATTGTCGAGTTAGTTTGATAGTTGAAGATTGAAGGAGATCGTGGAATTATTAAGAGATTTTAGAGTTTGCCCATGAAAAAGGATTACGGAGAGTCGATCCAACGACAGTGATTAAATCCAGATAAAGATCTCCTGCAAGATTTAAGTGTAGGATCCACTTCATAAAAGTACAGATATCGTGAGCCTTGTTTAATTAGAAGTTTGCTTATTAGTGTGCGACGTAGTTTATATTGAGCGTATTTAAGCTATCGCAGATTCAGTTGAGGGTCCGTAGTAGTATCCCCGTGTTATTGAATCTCACCGCCGCGCTCTACTATTTGATTATTTAGTTAGATTGTTATTGTGTCTGATTGATATTTTGGTAACAATAAAATAGTTAGTGAGAAATCATGTCTGTTGATTATTCTTTTTCTCCCACACACCTAGCCGTGTCTGCGGGTAGACAACGGGTTTCAGATGGAAGCAGGAACCGTCCGGCATTACAGCTCTTCTTTAATTATTTAATATATTTAAAAATGTTTCTTTAAATTTTTATAATTAATAAATTATGTTTAATTTGAGATAATCAATTTTTTAAAAAAATTACTTGTAAAGAAATTTTTTGAAAATTCAAATTTGCAATAATTTCAAATTATTGAACTCAAGTTTTTCAAACTGTATATATTTAAGAACTTCTAATGCATGAAAAAATTGTACTTCACAAAGGAAAAAATCAATCTCAGAGTTTACAAGAAGAAAAAAAGGAAAAATATTGTTCAGTTTAGAACATATAGTAAATTAGTGGCTTTGATTTGTGATTTACATCGCACTGTGAAGCAACACGAGGGTTATTGGCGACGCGAGCCTCCAAACTCTGAACCACAATCATTTGACGGGGATGACACCTGAGTTAACATCCGCTCCAAACTTCTCCTAACTTCCATCCCAATTACCGTATTTACTCTAACCTAAGGCGCACTATCCTTCCAGTGTTGATGCTACTGAAAATTAGGTGCGGCTTAGAATCGGAGGCAAAACATTTGTTGGGTGGGGGAACTTGAGTTAGTACCCTTTTCAAAGACAGAAAAGGGACCCGTCCTTTCCAACCACTTGCATCAATGCTCCCATTTCGTCGCTTATCTCCTGTATTCAGCCATCCCAAACATCGTTGTCTGCTCATATTTAGGAGAGTCTTTTTTCCATACGCGCGCTTTCTTTTAATCACCTAAACATAAAACATATTGGTAATAGCATCAGGACGAGTTCACTATGGTGCAAGTGGGAAAAGGAAGGCAATTTTATATGCAGAAAAGAAACGGAAGCAGAGCAGTGGCCACTGAAAATTTGACACGGATGAAACCAATGTACATCGATAACGTAAGCAAAATGATATAATTTTTGCTTGAAAATGTTCAAAGGTCTTTAATAATTCTTTTTTACATTATTTTTAAAAAATGTTGCATAACGAATGCACTGGGTGGCACGGAAGACGGCACTGGCATCAATCCTGAAATCAGCTGTGATAATGGTACTGACAGTTAAAGCAATTATAGGTTCATGTCTGTATTTTAAAGTTTTTTTAAACTGGTAAAATAAATTAGTTATTAACTTTTTATTAATTCTCATTAAAAATTATTATTTTAAATTTCTTAAATATTGGATATTAATGAACCCCTTCTACACATTTTTTTTCTTATTTTTTTTCTCAAAAACAGAATCGATGAGAACTTTTTTTCATAAAAACATGTTGAGAATATAGGGTTTGGGTTAGAAACGATAGCGACTTAGATTCGGGAAAATACGGTAAATCAGCAACGAGAAAACTGAAAACTCCTGTTATTGAACTTCGTTATTTCAGTCATTTATAATGCAAAAATAAAAACAAAACGTTTAATTAATAAATATGAACGGTTTCATTTTATGGCTTCAGATAGAACTTATATATTTCAATTCAAAGAGTAAAAAATTTTTGAAGTTCATTGAAATCCATTCAAAAAAAATTTTTCAGCAGAGATCAACCACATACATTTTTTTCAATTTTGTAATAGGTATAGGTATATATATTGCAATTTGTTGTTACATCTCACACTACAACTTACCTGGATTCTCCACAAACTTCAAGGTAAGTAACGGTTATACATTTACGTGGAACCTTAGATAAATCTCTATCATCCACTCATCATAATAAATAGAGAAAAAAAATAAGAATAATTTGTGCTGTAGTGTTATATAAGAATATAAAGCAGTCCACAATGAGTGCAACTCAACAACGCTGGTGGAGGGGTAAGTGGGAAACCACTCATCCAGTTGATTTAGTTAACGACGTCACATCTCTGATAACCACGCCCGTCTTTCAACCGGCTGCCGCATCTCGACGGAACGAGGGGAGAAAAGGGAGGAATTTCTTTAATATCAAAGATTAAAGAGAATATTATTTTTAAGTCCGTTACTCATTACCTCTTAAATATCTGTGTGCGGTTATTGAAAGATTTTAAATAACCACTTGGAAAAAAAGTAAGAAAAGGTAGAGATGTTTAAAATAGGATCAAGTTGTCACACTAACCGCATGCAAAAGCTTGCATGGAGGGGGGGTGTAATAATTAGAGTGAATGAAGTCTTGCAAAAGAAAACAAAGAGTGATAAATAATTTAATTTGTATCAAGACATTCTCATCCTTTTCAGAGCTGGGAAGTGTTGATATGAGTGGCTAAGGACTGATCTAGGTCTCTTAGAAGAGCTAGGGATAGAATTATCATAAGCCGGCATTTCTCTGATGGATTCATTTGGAATCTGTGGTAACTGGTTGAAAAAAAATTTCTGATTGTTTTTTAAGGAAATCAAGAAGCGGCGGAACGTTAAGATATTTATGCAAGACTTCGTTCCTGACAAACCAAGGTGCGTTTGCTGCTCTACGCAGTTGAATGTTTTGAAAAGTGTGCAATCTTTTCAGGTGAGAACTGCCCAGATGGGAGAAGCATACATCATGATGGGGCGAAGAATGGCTTTGTATAACAGAACCTTATGCCTTAATGCGAGCTTGCTCTTGGGAGAAATCAAACGATTTAGAGTGCTTCTCATTCCAGCCGCCTTTTGGTGGGCGGAACGGATATGCTTGGCAAAATTTAATTTAGCGTCAAGTATTAACCCTAGGTACTTATACTCAGTAACCCAGGGGACAGGCTGATTAAAAATGTTGATGTGTGGGAGGTTTCCTATCCACCGCTTTCTCGTAAAGAGGAGGCGTACGCTTTTTTAGATGCATTTGCCTTAATTTTCCAGTCGTTAAACCAGGTTCGGAGTCTAATTACATAATTTTGTAACCGCTCAATGATATTACGGTTACAAGTGTTTTGAGTGAAAATGGCAGTGTCGTCCGCATACATCACACACTTCAAGTACGAGAGAATGAGTTTATTGCAATCAGCGCTCTTTGATAATTGTGAGTATTAACGTCTCGCTGTTCAGCTACACGAGGGCTTTTGGCGACGGATCTCGTAATTTTGAACCATGGTCAAGTGGCGAGGACGACACCTGAGCTGAGACCCCTCTCCTAACTACCACACCAACGTGAGGACGTTTGAGCTCTCGACAGATTTAACGTGCATCGCATATACGGCGTGTCTTTAGTGGTACTGGGCTCGAACTCATGACATGCCAGCCACGATCCGATACCTTTCCCACTAGGTTACCGCGGCCTGTGATACTATTATAAAACAGCTCTAAAGTGTTGTGGTAGTTTTCCTTTTTATTCGTACAAAAAAATCCTGATTGAGGATTACAATGGTTTATAACTTCTGTTGCCAGAAAAAATGTTAAATGTTCTCACGAAAAAAAATATTAAATAAGTTTTGATTGTGTAAATTTATTTTGTGGTAGCTCGTATCTCCCCAATCAAACTTTTAAAGATTTTGCAAAGAAAAATAAAGACATATATTTAATTTTGCACTACTTAAAAATATGTTTTAATTCATTGTTTTTTTTATCTGAATAAAATATAAATTTATTTTGTAGTTCTTATTTATTTGGAAATAATGATTTAGTTTCAAATCGGATTCAACTTGTTACTTCTGATAATGAGACGAAGTGATACAAGCGTATTCTGTACAATTGCTCAAAAAAAAAAAAAAATAGGATTACACCTTACTTATCATGTTGAAAAATAAAACATTGATCCCTTCCACAAAATTGAGAAGACCTACAAGTTGTTTTTGTTACTAATGCTACCTTTCTGACTACGTCAGATCGAGGCCTACGAAATTTTTCGCGGTAGAGGGCAAGATGTACGCTTGACGTATCTTTGAACACCATTCAGGTGACAGAACGTTTCCACCACAATTTTGAGGGGGAACACCTTAAAGGTGTTCAGGAGCCTCCCACCTCTCTTCTCTTTCCACAAACCTCACGAGAGGACGTACGGCTCGACGGCTTTTATGAGAGTATCCCCTGCCGTGAAGGCACTATACATTTACAAACATTCATGCCTTCTCCGGGATTCGAACCCTGGCCCTACTGTACAGCAGTCAGAGTCGCTAACCACTATACTGGATGGGTGACAGATTTCAAGAACAATGCACTTATAAAATATTATAGCTCTGCATCCAAAGCTCTTTTTTTTAAAAAAAAAAAAAAAAAATCAGATGGGAAAGTGTGAAAATTAGAAACTGAGAAAATCAAGTTCAATTTAAGATTAAATTTAGGATCAAGATTAAATTTTAATTTTTTTGCATTGAAATACATTCTTTTTACTTCTAAAACTTACCCATTTCATACATTTGGCCTTATATTTCCATTTAAGTGCTTATGTCTGACTTTTTTTTTCTCTTTCTTAAAGACTTACAAGCCTCTTTTTTGTGGAAGATCTAATTTTAATTTCTGGCTCTCAATTCACATATTATCAGTCTGATAAGCAGAAATGATAGAAACATATTCTAATTTAAAACCCAGACTTTTTATAATATCCTTGCGACTGGCTATTCCATCATTAACCCTCTGTCGGGTGCAGCTGGCCTGGGAGGCCAACAAAAGCATTTTGTGTTAAATTAGCAATTTTGGTTGTTTTAGTTTAAGCTTCATTTTGTTCATTACACTGGTTCTTTTCGTACAATTTGGTGTATTAGCTTTCCTTAAATCTTAATCAAGGTGACCTTGCCAGTGTTTTGAATTCAAATTGATTAGGAGGTAGGTGGCCTCTCAGGCCGGGTGTGCCTGATTCTGTTTCGTTCAGAGGTGCGCCTGACGAAGGTTTAAATACCACTAGTGTTTATTTAAAGCCACAAAGGTCTTCAAACACTGCGTTCCATGGAACCCTATGGTTCCACATGTGTCAGTAAAAATTTGGTGAGTGAGTGAGTGAATATTAACGTCGCACTGATTAGCAACACGAGGGCTTTTGGCGACGGTCCGCGTAATTTTGAACCATGGTCAAGTGACGCGGACGACACATGAGCTGGCACCCCCTCTCCTAACTACCACATCACACCAACGGGAGGACGTTTGAGCTCTCGACAGATTTAACGTGCATCGCTCCCCTACACGAGTAAAAATTTAGTGATAAATGTATATGCAACACAGATTCACTTTCCCTATGGAGTTTGTATGACCACAAACATCTAAAGCCGTTTATGTTTCATAAGGGGGGAAATAAATTTGGAGCCAGATAGCCTTTTTTTAGTAATTTTCTGCTATTTTTACTATAACGAAATAAAAGAGCATTAAAAAAAATTCTATTGCCATTCCTGATAACAGTTCTGGAATGAGGTGTTTGGAACTAACTCTCTTTAGGAGATTTTCCTTTTTGTCTAAAACTCTTCAACAGAGGTTAAATGGGTTCCCTTTCAGCAAAATTTAACTGTAGGAAATTTTTAAAAAGTCTCATATGGGGACAAATCAGGTGAATAAGGAGGAGGTCCCATCATAGTAATGTTTTTTTCTGGTCAGAAACTGCTTGACAGTTAGGGCTATGTGAGCGGGTGCATTGTCCTGGTTCAACAGCCATTTTCATTTGAAAAAAATCCAGTTGTTTCTAACAAACTAATAAAAAAAAATTTCCAGCTGTTGAAATAATTCGTTTATCTGGGCTTTATTATTCGTTAAATAGGAAGGATTTGCCTTCATTTTAATTGAGGAAAGTGAAAAAATCGTTAGATCGCGAAATTCGCTAAATCGGAATCCGACTGTATATTCTTTATGGATGGGATTCCTGGGAAATGCCTCTATAGTTTTAAAGGTTTCGTGAGTCAACAAAGCTCGAAGATTACTGTTTTACACCAATAGCAACCGTTATTTGAAAGATCCTGATGTGTTTGGTGAGTACGTCCTAACTGTAAAATTGAGATATTCTTTAGAATTCCGAGTCTTTTCACCCAAATACTTTTTTAATAATTTGAATGAGGATTGAACTGAACTAAACTCTAACTGAAGATTGAACTGCATTCGTAGTAACGATATGTACAATAGTATTATGTTTATTGGTAAAAGGGTTTTTTTTGTGCGTGTGTTATTTTGCATTTTAGTAAATACATTAGGAAGTTACACCAGTTGAGCAGGTGCAGTGCATTGTTTTATTATTTATTTAAGGTATCCCCACTACGTTCGGAATCGTGATTTTGCAAAAGCTAACAAACGAATACTTTTTTTTTAAATATTTAGTGTCATATAGATTAGAATACACGTATAAAATTTTTCAAGAATATTATTACAATACAAGTTATTTATATGTATTATTTTGGCAAAAAATAAACATAGAGTTATCTATTTTCAAAACATTCTGCTTTTAAGAAAAATACATCTATAATAATAATATTTTACCTATTTATAGCTCAGACCTCTGTACAGAACCTGTGTGTGTGAACTAGGTTTTTTGAAATATATAACTTATATTACTCTCTCTCTCTCTTATAAGTTATATTTTGAAATATATAACTTATAGAAAGGGATTTATCCATATTTTAATACATCGGAGTGGAATGTGAGCAAGTGAATATTAGCGTTGCACTGTTCAGCTACATGGGGCTTTTGACGATGGACCTCGTAATTTTGAACTATGGTCAAGGGAGGAGGACGACACCTGAGCTGTAATCCCTTCTTCTAACTACCACACCAACGAGAGGACTTTTGAGCTCTCGACAGGTTTAATGTGCATCTCTCCTCTACACGATGGTTCTTTAGTGGTACTGGGCTTGAACTCATGACATGTCAGCCACGATCCGATGCCTTGACCACTAGGCTACCGCGGCCACACATCGGAGTGGAAGAATTTTAACAAAAAAGCACCGATAATTATTTCAATTGGTATTAACTTTGAAAATAATCGGAATTTTTCAAATATCCTAGTTCAAGCTCTCTGAAAAAGTCTTAGCTATATATAAGCAAAATATCATTACTATAGAAGCATTTTTCATTAAAGGAAAATGTTTTGGAAATAGGTAATTCTAAGTTAATTTTTTGCCAAAATATTGTATTTAAATAAATTTTACTACAATAATATTCTTGAAATAATTTTACACTTGTGTTCTAATCTAAGTGACACTAAATATTTAAAAAAATATTCATTTGTACGCTTTTGTAAAATCACTGTTCCGCACGTAGTCGGGTGCCTTAATGATGAAGACGCTATATAGCTCTATATAAGGGGGAAAAATTGAATAGTATATTTGAAATTCGAATAAATTTCGAGAATAAAGTGTCAATTCAGGTACCATCCTCATCACTTGACCATTTTTTAAGTTTACTACTCTTCACGAATAACTTAAATCTGTCTTTATATTGCTTCCAAGAGTAATGCAAATAAAGCAAATAATCAATCTACTGAATCCAAATATAAGCTGTAGGAAATTCTATTTGCAACAAGTCTTTGGTTGATATATTCGTGTTTTTTATTGATTAGAGCATAAATTCTGTTGTATTTTGATTTAAATATGTTTCTAACATTCTAAATTAAATTTTAAAAATGTTTCTTCAAAACTAACGATTTGAGCGTCCAAAGGTATAATTTCCCACTTAATCGCAAATAGGATCTTTACCCTGTCAAAAAAACAATTCCTTTTCACACGTATTACATTGACTATTTAAGCATACTCTTTTTCCACAAAGAAGAACTACAAACATATTTTTTCCGTTATTGTGACTCTTTTAAAAAATTCATATGGCTTTACTCTACGAAGGCAATAGATGCTGCAGAAGTTAATGCAATATTAGAAACTCAAAAATACATATTTGGCAATTTATTTCGTGTTATTTCTGATCGAGGAATAACATTGACTTCCAAATAATTTCAAAATTATTGCAGCATGAAAAAATCGATTATTTCCAACTATCATCACCAAATTACAATAGCAAATGGCCAAATAGAGAATTTAGATTCTACAATCGAAATGGTTATATCCAAACTTTCCATAAAAAATTTAGAAAAATGGTATGTGCACTTGAATGAAGTTCAGGGGATTATAAGTTCAGCGTTCCAACGTATTCAAACAACACCTTTCGAATTACTGCTGGGTGCCAAAATGAAATTACCAGAAGATCTTAATAACACAAAATTACTCAATGGAGAAATCCAGTCTAATTTTGACAACAACCACGATGTGTTAAGAACATATGCAGAATAACAAATCATGAAAGTTCAAAACGAAAATGTGGCTGAGGTTGTGACGGATCTATACGCGTCCTTCCACTAACCCTCTTGGGAAATCTTTGGGCAATCAGTCACAACCAACCCTTTTGGAAGAAGAATCCATGATATGCAGATTAGGTCAGTTATATATAGTATAGGTTTTCTTGCTAGTGAGGGAGAGAGAGGAGAAATGAATAAACGGAGTTGTCTGGAGATTGAAATATTGAATAGCTGACTATAAGGAAAGATATCTACCGATCAGATACTAATTACATTGGTAGCGCGTTTCAGGTTTTAAAGATATTTAAATGACAATTAGTCACATGACTACATTGAAAATCAAATATTAGAGTAGTGGATTGATCCATAAAAGGTGGATCAATTTATATATATATAATAGAAGTCTTCTCGGAATTCGCACCTCTCGTAGCTAAATTCCCTCTGCTCTTTATGGGAGCATCTCATCTTATTTAATTACTTGAATTGTGTCTGTTATAATTAGTGTGCCGAATAAATAGTTAAAAAGTATTATGTCGAATCGTCCTTCCCTTCCTCCCACACCTCTAGCCGAGCCCGAGAGTAGGCCTAGAGTGTTACAAGGTAGCCAAATGGTCATAATCACGAACTCGCTGCCAGCATTGTAGAGTCACGGGTTCGAGTCTTGGTGCCACTGAAGACCCTCTGTACAGAGGTACTGAGGCACTTTAAGCCTATCGTGACTCTAAGCTCTCACGTTTGCGTGGTGTGAAAGTATGAAGAGTTGGGTGTCATTCTCGCGTTACTTGACGGAGGTTCAACATTGCGAGAATCTGTCACTAATAGCCATCCCGTTGCTTTTGAGTGCGATGTCAATAAAAAAAACCGAACTAGGTAACTTGCACTCACTAACACTTTTAGAAACGTGTTGCCGAATTTTATCTTTCAAGAAAAGTGGGCATTTTAACTTGCAGTTTTATTCAATTCTACTCCAATCAAGAACTCTTTATCAGCCTAGCAACATCGTTTGATTCAAAAGTATTCACGGATTTATTTTCAAGAAAAAGTTCCGTGTCCGATTTGCTGATGCAAAGTAAGGGCGGTATGAAGCAAATAGGGCCTGAAAGTATGATATATGTCATACCTTTCAAGGTATTATTATTTTTATAATGATTAAATGTCATTTGCTTCTGTAACAGCAGTGCCGGTTTATCCATTAGGCACTTGGGGCAGGAGCCCCAGATTGGCCCAGAAGGGCACGGATAAGCTGGATTTAACCAAATTTTCTAGTTATAAATTTTGACCCTTTAGTGCTAAGGGAGCCTGTACATCTTCTGCGCCCAGGGCCCGAAATGAGCTTAAATCTGCACTGACGAGATTAAAAATTCTTGATTCAGAAGAGATGAAAATTTCAAATAAAATTTCTAAAAATCTGTGTTATATATATAAATTGCCATATTTTGTTAGCAGTTCAACGAACTAGTGGCCTAGAGGTAGAGCCGCCGTCTGTGGAACTGCTGGTCTCGGGTTCAAAACTTACCGACTGCTACTTGCCAGTTTTTTAATTTGATTTAAATTGACTCTCGGAATTTTCCAGAGTTGCAGCGTATGCAAATTTATGTTAATTCAAATACTTCTAGAATATTCTAGATGTCACCACTGTATCATATATAAGCTGCTTCCCTCGAACTGGAGGTCAGTTCGTTTGGTGTACGATCAAGTACATCACGCCTGTCTTCTTGCATTCATTAAATTCTCATTGCTTTATTCAACCGTTGTATTGCTACCTGTTCTACTCCAAGAATCTTCGTGGCAGTATAAATGCCTGTCCTTAATTTTACCAAACGCATAAAAAACACATCAAGGGGTTGTATGATAGTATTTTGTGTAGACATCAATACATTTTGAATACTGAAAATGTAAATACTCTTAAAATCTTCCGAAATAAAACCCAGTTGAGGTTTTCATATGCAAATCAGTTTTATTAATATCTGAAGTAAACCTTTTTTGAAAAATATTCTTATGCTTTTTTCAAATCCTGCCTCTTAATATGTAAGCTCATCCAGAAAAAAATGGAAAGTATTGGCTTTAATCATGATATAACGTTCGTACTCCAAGTAATTTAAAAAGAAAAATATTTGAATTTTGCATAATTTAAAGATTTTATAATATAATAAATTTAATTATTCAACATATCAATAATTATAGCTTCAATATTACCGTACTAATTATACATGTACATTTTACTACTCTGTAGTGATATCTATATAAGCCAGTAAGTGATGATCATTTTGGTGTAGTGGTTAAGTTACTCGGTTTCGGACCCAAAGGTCCCGGGTTCTGTCCTATCCAGATAAAAACGCGCCACGTCAACTCTATAAATTTTGTGTCCTATGAAGACTTATAAATCAAAATTGCATATTTATTGCATGTAAATGAAAATTTGGTGCTTATTTGATATACGAGTGCTACTCACCAAGTTGTTTATGTTCGAAAAGATGGGCGATAACTTTACAAAATTGTTACCTTGATATTTTATCGTCTAGCAAAATGTGGTTATCATGGGGATAACGTATATTAGAGTTAATTGTTTCTCCTCTCGGTAACCAATTAATTTCAGGCGATTTTAATTCGATTTCTTTAAAAATTTAACCATTTTAGTTGCAATCATTCTTTGTTGTGAATTATGGACCAGGTGGTCTGAGTGGGTGGAGCGTGGTTGACAGACTCTGTATCTTGAAGGCATTGCAGTGGTAAATAAAACCCTGCTGACTTATTGGCTAGAGGCATAACTAGCAAAGAGCTTATAAATTCCGAAAAATGGTGGCATGATCCTGAATGGTTAAAAGATTCTGAAAACTTTTGGCATAAATTAGAAGTATTTGAATCAATAGATTCTGAAACTGTTGAGTTGAAATCAAGTCTTATTGTCAACTTAATAATTACTCACGAGAAAATTATCGATCCAGACAAATATAGTAGTTTGCTTAAACTGCCAAGAATTACGGCTTATATTTTTCGTTTTGTGAACGCACTTAGAAAGAAAGACTTAGAAAAGGGTCCTCTTGCATCAGAAGAACTCTCGAATGCAGAAATACTTTGGGTGAAAGTAACTAAAAATGATTTTTACTCCAGTGAAATTACTTGCTTGAAAAGTGATAAACCTTTACAAAAAGATTCCAAGTTATTGTGTTTGAACCTCTTCCTTGATGACAACGGTGTTCTGCGAGTCACAGGAAGACTAGGAAAAACTAGTTATTTATCAGAGAATATGTGAAACATCCTATTATTCTCCCTTCGAAATCTAGGTTAACTGAATTGTTAATTTGGGAGTCACATAAAAGAATATTTCATTCTGGTGTATCTCACACTTTGGTTCAGGTGAGAGAGAAATACTGGATTTTGAAAGCTCGTCAGAATATAAAAAATATATTTATACAGAATATTAAAGTCTCCTGAAAAAGTGCATTTTTTGTAAGATATTTAACTCAAATCCAGGAAATCAAGTTATCGCTCCTCTTCCAGACGTCCGCGTAACAGAGTCACCTCCCTTTTCAGTTGTAGGAATTGATTTTACAGGATCGCTATTCGTCAAAGACAGTGATGCCAAACAGTATATACTGTTAATTACTTGTGCAGTAACAAGAAGTGTTCATTTAGAGCTGATCGGTAATATGAATACTGACACATTTCTTCTCGCTTTTCGACGTTTTATTGCTCGACGAGGTTTGTGTTCCATGGTGATATCGGATAATGCCCGTACTTTTAAACGTGCTGAATTGGAGCTTCAACAAATGTGGAAAGTGTTAAACCATGCAGATGTAAAAAACTTTTACTCTGCTCATTCTATTAAGGGGAACTACATCGTAGAAAGAGCCACCTGGGGGGGGGGGGATTCGATGAACGTATGGTGCGTTCTGTGAAAGTCGCGCTTCGAAAAACACTATGTAGATCATCACTCACCATTGAACAGTTTTTAACTGTTCTAACTGAAATTGAAGGAATGATCAACTCTCGACCTATCACTTACTTTGGTAGTGAAACAGGGGAAACAATTCCTTTGACTCCAGCACATTTTATTATAGGAAAGTGAATCCCTTTACTACCATCTCTAAGACTTCACCTTGTGTGTGTGTGTGTGTTGTGTGTGTGTGTGTGTGTGTGTGTGTGTGTGTGTGTGTGTGTGTGTGTGTGTGTGTGTGTGTGTGTGTGTGTGATTTCAATCTCTCTTCCAGAAAATGCTTACTTAAAGCTTTTAATTATCGCGAAAAGCTAATGAGATCCTTTTGGTCTAGATGGAAGAATGAGTATTTTCTAAATTTAAGATCAGCTCATTCAAGCTTATGTAAAATTGCTTCTCAATTTAAAGTAATAATGTTGTTTTGATCAAAGATGATCAATTACATAGAAATTTCTAGAAATTGGGAAAAATTCTTGAGTTACTTCCGGGTAGAGATGGCAAGGTGAGGGCTTGCAAAATCAAAACTGATTCATACATAATTAAACGTCCTGTACAATTGTTGTATAATTTAGAAATTCAGGACTGATAATTAAAATTTGTTGTCATTCTAAATATTAAAGTACTCATATTCTTGAATAACATAATTTTTATGATATTTTGAATGCTGATTATGTAAATAATTTTATTTGAAAATATTTGTTTTATAATGTATATTTGTTTTGATTCAAATGCAGTCGAGTATTTTGTTCCTAAATGTTGCTATACCTAGAATGATCTTGAAAATTGTGTATTGAACTATTTTTTCAATGTGTGTATATTGTTTTCAAAAATTTCTAAAGTTTTGACAATTTAGTATTAATTATGTATTATTCGTTTTTCTTGCTTACTTCAAGCATTAATAAGTAGCTTGATTAGTAACTTACTAATAAGTTAGAAAATTTGTAATGTATACTTTTCTTACCAATATGTTTAATTTTTATATAAGGAAACCTTTTTTTTCTTTCTCAAATTTCAGGATATTTTGTTGTTTAAGTGTTATTTCTTATTAGTGCATTGGAATTATTTAGAATATTTAATTATTTAATTTGTATGTATTTTTTTAAATTTAACGGTGCTAGAAGCCAAGAAATGCTTGATTTTAAATTGCTTGAAAACACGAAAATTGTATGAACCCTCTGGTTCATCCGGGGGCAGGATGTTGTCAATTATGGACCGGGTGGTCTGAGTGGGTGAAGAGTGTTTGACACCACCCTCAGACCCCACGTGGTCTATCTTAAAAGAAACCATATGTAACGGATTCTGTCTCAGTTGAATCTTGAACTTGGCTTCGGCATAAATGATGTGCTGTTTGCTTACTCCTAATTCTTGGCTTCGGCGTACCAGGTGCCGTTGTTTACTAAGATTTTTATCTCGAATATTAGAATTCTCTTTAGTTTCAGTCTAATTAATGTAATGGTTTAATTTGTTAAAGATTGTTAAGTTTGTAGTTGAAAGTTATTATTACCAATAAATTCAGAAAAAGACAATTCTAGGACTCCAGAATATTATTATTATTATTTTATAACACCACACACAAGCAACAGTATTTATTTATTATATTCTTCAAGCCAGCTGCTTCAGCTTTTTTTTTTGTTTCTTGGGCTACTTTCGAATATGGATATTTATCATATCATTGCTGAGAGTACCAGGATAATTTTTTAATACTATGAGGCCTGTGAGATTTTTATTATTGCTGCAAATCGCACTTTTCCACTTTATTTTACATTTTAATAATGTATTTTTAAACGTTCCTTGTTCGATGAAGTTTATTACAGGAACTCGGAGTTTTTGGAATGTTGCAAGTTATCAGCACTTATTAATTCATATTCGTTATTAGTTTTAATATACATTATATAATTATTTTATTTAAAATATAATATAAAATACATTTATTATCAGATATAATAGTTATTATTATATTGTATTGATTTATAAATATTGTTATTACTTTTTATATTTTTAGTTATTATTATTGTGTGTATTAGGAGTATTATATATATAATAATTATTATTATATTATACTGTGATTATTATTATATATACTTACTATTAAATTATATTATGATTAATATTATATATTACATAATATAATTATTAGTACATAAATTTTTGTTATACAATATTATATTTTGATGTTCATTATTGATTGATATTGCTTATTTTCAATCTATTCTTATATTCTCCTTTGAAATATATTCCAAAACAGTTATTTAAAATTATTTTCCTGACGATTAGTTACCACTAGGCCACCATCTTGGATTCCATATCCCTCGACTTGATGCATAGCACTCGTATATCAAATTAATTCCGAACATTTCTTGAAAAGTTAATTGAAATGCACTAAAACTCAAAGTTAGATAATTTGCTTTATGATAACAGTTTTGTAGTTTATAATACTTGTAAAGATATTAAAAGCAATCCTAGCAAATCTAGATGGTAATTAAGACACTCACTTCTCAATTTTTATTTTGCTCGCTATCCATGACAAAAGTATTAAAGTGATATATTCCCTCATTTCTGCAAAAATAATGAGCTCAGGAATTTACAAATCATTAAAATATAATTATAAACAATACAGTACTTCTGATAATGTAGTTATGATATAATTCTACAATACAGCTTTGCATATCTACGAATGCATATTTTTTAAACTACAGATGAACATTTTGATTTAATTCCGGTTGTATATTAATATTATTCAATTATATTTATAAATCAAAAGCTATATTATTACTAATTGTTGTGTAAAATATGCTATCATAATTTTTATCCAGAAAGATTAATAGATTAATTACTTTACAGCAGTTTAGTTTAAGATTGGATCTATAATACCTGCTAAATGTATTGAAATCTATCCTAAAGACACCCAAAAAATTTTGATGATCAATTGTGTTCTTACTCATCATATATGGAACATTGAGAATATGTATCAGAGGTATTATCATGATTAATTTTCTCATGTCAACAAAAGCGAAATGTTTTGAAGTTGATATATTTCTCAGCATACAGTGCAATAAAAATTCAAATGCTGCAGCATTCATATATTCATATTTATTCATGTGTTGCTCTCTTCAAACTTTGCACAACAAACAAAATAATATTTGTGTTTCTTAAGAAATAAGCATTCACACATACACACGGGTCAAAAAATGAGTATAGTACACAACAGATATTTCAGACACAACTCTCAAAATTTTTAATATTATTTCTATTATATTTCTACCTATATTTGAGAAAATAATTCAAAATGAAGTAACTGAAAATATATTCGCATTTCACAGCTGAAATATCGCCAGGAACATTTTCCTGTTCCTTCGCTGTTGAAGATGCATTCCTTCTCTGCAAAATTCTTTGGGTAGATGAAGGCTTGTGGAAAATTTGAATTTTGTAAAAACTGAATTAAGGTTTAAATATCTATAAAATGGTGTACAGGACCACAGTAGGCATTTAAGATAGCTATTTTTTAAAGCAGCATATATTACGTGATGCTTCAAGTACTATATCGGAATGGCGTCCTTTTTCAAGTTTACATAATATGAATAAGGTTTTAGTACATGTGGCGCCATCTGTTAAGTAGACTAAAAACTAATATCTAACAATATCCATCGGATGGAAAACGGTTAACAAACGAATCATAAATCTCTTCAAAATGATTGGATCATATACGAGTGAAGAGATAGATGGCATATATACATTTCGCACGGTGTAACTTCTGAGACCATATATTTAAAATGGGAAGATTTTTCAATGGAAATCGAGAGAAAAAAAGAAGTTTCCGTTCTTAAAGTTTTATTTTTCTTTTTCGTTATGATATCAATAAACTCTGTAGTATCCCATTGCCTTGTAGGATAATTGCAGACACCCTGGTACAACTAGTTATTATGTGGGCCCTGTATCAAAATTCCTTAGAGGCCCCTTAATATGTTACAAATTTTCACTAACACATGTTGGGACCTTGTATTGTTAATACGGCTGTAATTACACCCCTGTGAAGATGCATAAATGCCACCAAAATAATAAGTTGAACTGTACGCAGATTTAGCACGTTAGAATTAGTTGTCACGTGATTAGGAGATCACACGAATAGAGTCCAGCACAGTGTTGCGTGTGCAGCCACTTCTTACTTTTCTACTATATTTTAAAATAATCTGGCAATGTTTGATGCACATGTGTTTGGTGTTGAAAACAATTTGTTGTATTCTTGAAAAGTAGATCTTATATAAAGTGATTTTCAGATGTTTTTTCGATGAAAATTTGATTGAAAATAGCTGAGAAAATAATGGTATGGTGCTTGATTATCATACAGCTTTGTTTTTGTTTTATTTTCGTCTTCTGTTCATTTCTTCAGATCAAGGCCTTCAGCAATTTTAATATCGAATGCTAAGTTTCATCAGTTTTGGTATAAACACCTTTCAAAGATTATCAATCCTCGCCAAGGATAAACGGGTTGTTAACTTTCAGACCCCCGATAAACAGAAATTCCCTTCTGTTTTTCTGATTGGAGTGGAAATGAAAGACGGAAATATTCCTTCCTTCTCATGGTTTGCAATTACGTGCTGCAAATAATTGATATTGTCAATTATCTGTTCTAAATTTTTAAAATAAAAGTTACGTAAATATTTATAAAATTGAGACAAATGTATAAAAAAAATTTATGATTTATTATTAAGATAGGATAAATGAAATATACACTCAAGTAAGTATTGAGACTAATGTAACTCAAAATCACTGGAATTATGAAAAACTTTAGGATGACATCATTTACAAGTTGCTGCCAATAAGCATCAAAGAATTGGAACTATGGCACAATTTTAATTTTTTTGATTAACCTGGTTTAAGATGAGAAATGATTTAATTATGATTTAAATTTAAGTAACAAAGTGATTAATAACTCCATTTGTACTGAAAGATTTCTCCCAGTTTGATAAACTGAAATAGATCTGTTCTGCTTGAAAGTTGAAAAAAGGATTTCAAAAATGAAAGAATGTTAAGGAACAAAATGAATGTTTTCCAGATTTTTTTTAAATGATTGGTAGTAGGATAAATATTTTTAACTGTAATTTGATTTGGTCGTAGTTGTCCAAATATCTCACCAAAAATTTTCACTGAACAAAAAGTCTATACTATTGCTATAGATTAATTTCTGTATTACATTTCTTTGAATCACTAACACTACTTTTTTAACAGGCAAAATTTGTAACCCAAATAATAGTTCTTGGAGCACAGGTGGTATCACGGGCATTTGCCCGAGCTCTTCGTCAAGAATATGCAGGTAATTTTCTTTGTTTAATGTTGCATAAATCTTAAAAAAATCATTTAAATAATCTAATGCTCATATTTTGTTGAATTGTTTTGTTGAGAATTTCTCATTTTGTTAAAATTTTATAAATCCTTTCACTGTTTAAAGTTTAGAATTATTATAATAAGAATAATTACTATGTAATTTGTTCACTCATCATTTTTAGTGACTGTGTTATTGACTATTTAATATATTACAAATTTGTTTTTCGTCTTTGATTCAATATAAACCAAATGACCAAGAAAGGGTAATCCTGTTTGACCCAAAACACATTTTTGAATGCTTAACCTGTTCTGGACCATGATCACACATGTGATCACATGTTTCGCTCTCAAGGGCCCACGTTATCATATATGTGATTGCACTTTCCCGGCTCTGAGGCCCATGATTTCACCTATGTGATCTGAGTTGGGAACGTTTTTATATTAATTTTTACAAGGCAGTAGATGACGGTTAAAGTCCATTTTTTTTTAATAATGTTTTACAAAACTTTGAACTTCAATATGTATTTTCACAGCTCAGAGGTTTTTTTTTTACTTAGATCCGTGATATTTATAAATATAAACAACTGCACATGTTAAGCTTTTTCAATAGAATTGGGCATTTAAAGGTTTGTGGTTTATTGTACTCTGGATTTCTGTTTATATTTTGACTAAGTTGGAAAAAGATGAAAAGCTTATTATTTTATTGGGCATCAGACATTCATAATAATATTTGGAACTGGTTTGATATCAGGGGTCTACACGCCAACCAGTGCATGCCGTTGGAATGGAATCCAAGATGGCAGCCTAGTGGTAAGAAATCGCCAGGAAAATAATTTTAAAGAACTGTTTTGAAATACAGTGAAATCTACTTCAAAGGAAGAATGTAGGAAGAGATTGAGAATAACCAAGATCAATAATGAATATCAATATAATATTTAAAAAATGATATTTATACTAATAGTAATATTATGCAGTATATAATAATCTTATAATATAATTTTATAGTAATTATTATATATAATATTCATGTAACATTTTATATAGTCATATATAATAATTATATATAATAATCATAATTTAATTTAGTAGTAATGATAAAAAAAGAATAATCATATTGTAATATAATAAAAATTATATATAAGAATACTCATATAACAAATGATTATAAACAAAGAGCAAAATTATTATTATAAATAAATAACATAAAAATAATTATAAAAAAGTGACATAATAATGGTGTTAATTTTATATCAAGGGTCTACACGCCAACTTGTTGTTTATGTTCGCCAAGATGGGGGATAACATTACAATATGTTTACCTTGATATTTTATCAGCTGGCAATGTGGTTGCTATGGGGAAATGAGTTCTAATTATTGCTATAAATCATACATTATTTTACTTTTAAAAATGCTGTTTTGAACGTTCCTTGCTCAATGAAATTCATTGAAAGAAATTGCAGTTAGGGGAATTTTGCAATTTTTGGGCACTTTTTAATTGATATTTATTATTAATTTTAATATATATTGTGACTATTTTATTAATAATTTAATATAAAAATACACAATTATTGTAATATGTAATAATCATATAATATTCTTTATTTATAATAATTATTTTCTTATAATTATTATTACATGTTACTTACTTATAATTATTATTATGGTGCTAGTTTGATATCCTGGGTCTACGCGTAAGTTGTTTATGTTCGCCAAGATGGGCGATATATATATAACATTACAATATGGTTACATTAATATTTTTAACATCTGGCAATGTTGTTGCCATGGGGATAACGTATATTAGAAGTAATTTTTGGCTTTTTCTCGTGATAACCCTATTAATTTCAGAGGATTTTAATTTGATTTCTTTAACAATTTAACCATTTTTATTTCATTTGCTCTATCTTGCAAAAAAAAAACAGTCTTCTGTTTTATTTTGTGCTATTTTCGAATATGGATATTTCTAATATATTAAGGGAGTACTAGGATATTTTATTTTTTAAAGAAGGAGTGTTGTACTTTTAATTATTGCTTTAAATATATATCGTCCATTTTCACTCTATTTTACTTTTTAAAAATGTTTTTTTTAACGTTCCTTGTTTGATGAAATTCGTTGAAGGAACTTGCAGTTTTTGGAACATTGCACATTTCCAGTACTTTTTATTTGATATTCATTATGATTTTTAATATACATTATGTAATTTTTTTTTATATAATATTTTATAAAAATACAATTATGGGTGGATTCTAGCAGGGCACACTTTTTGGCGACAATTTTTTTGGCACTAAGAAATTTGGCGATAAAGTTTACAATATGGTAACCATACAAAGTTCAGGAAATAGTAACCCTATTCGGACCGGATTTTTTGGACAGCAGTCATTTTTTTTCTGATGGTCAACTTGAAGACATGTAAGATTTTTCTGGAAAGCTAAATTTGAGGAATGAGTGGATTTTTTTTTAAATGAAACAACTGCTGAAAGGATATTTGTTAGAGAGAAAGGGAGATGCGGTGATAAATTCAATTTGGACGATGTTTTTTCTCACTATTGCATCTTAGAAGCAACGGTTTTTCTGTTATGTTCTTGAAGCCATTATGGAAACCACGTTTTCTTTTTTGAAGCTCGAGGAATGGATATTTTTTCTTTTGAATGAAAGATGTAAGAAAGAAATGCTTGCTTTGTGAATGAGTGAACGATTGAAAATATTTCGGTAGGTATGGATGTCTGAAATATAAAAATTTGTTTTTGAGAGAAATGGAGATCATTAGTTCATCAGCCTAAGGCATTCATATTGGATTACTTTTCCTACAGAAGCGTTTTAGAAGCGACGCTTTTTCAGTTTTTCGTGTTGAAGCTGTTTTAGAAACCACGTTTTCTTCGTAAAAACACGACGGATGGATTTTTTTTTTCTGAATAAAAGATAAGAAAGTAATGCTTGTTTTTTGTGTGAATGAAGGATTGATAGAATCTTGTAATGGATGCTCGAAATTTGCATTTAATTTCTTTTATTTTATGTTTCCTGTGTTGTCCGTTTTGGAAACCACGTTTTTTCGAAGTTTTTCGTCTCTTGACGCCATTTTGAAAAACACGCTTTTCCCTCTTGTTTACGTCTCTGACGCCATTTTGAAAACGCGGTTTTTTACTTGGCGTCATTTGGCGAAAAACTTTTGTCGCCAAATACAGCAGTGTGCTGTGCTAGGATTTTACCACAATTATTGTTTTTGTGATAATCATATAATATTCGTGATTTATAATTGTTTTCTAATTATATTTCTTATAATTATTAAATATGTTATTTATTTATAAGTATGTTGTCTATTCATAATTATGTTTTTGTTATTTATTTATAATTATGTTAAATGAGTATTCTTATGTACGCTTCTTATTACAATACGATGTGGTTACTCTTTTTTATAATTACTATTAAATTATATTATATGATTATTATTATATAAAATAATTATTATTAAATCATACTGTATGAATGTATAATAATTATTACTGTATAATATTATATGTTGCATAATATTATTATTAGTAAATGTTTTTTTTAGATTATATTTATATTCTAAGTTTTTAGATTATATTGATATTCTATCTTAAGTGCTATATTTTAAAATAATACTTTAATTAAATAAGCTGGATTTTTTTTTCCTTCAAAATTTGCTTTTATATGATATTGATAACATTTGTTACAATGACAGATTACTCAGCTTAATCTTAACAGATTTTCACTAAAGTTTTGAAACACAAAGTGCTTATATATTATATAAATAACAATGATATAAACTAAAGTAAGAAACCGCCAAATTTGTGTGCATGGCATCTAATTTTTTCTCAGTTTTAAGTTGATGCAACTGCACAGTAGACCATGGCCCTCTTTGGCTGTTGCGCCACTGATTTCAATTCAGTGTTTATCATCTTATGCTTGATATTTGTTTAATTACTTTATTATATAATAAATAATTACTTGTATCACTTAAACCTTTTGGATTTTGTGCACTTCATTTAATATTTTTTTAACTCCCCAGCTACTCAAGCTGCTGCACAGAAAGGTCAAGGTGGTCCTAAGGCTCAGGCTGAAGCAAATTTAAAAGTAGGGATGAATTTAGACGAAGCAAAAAATATACTTAACGTTCATAGACTGGATGCTGAAGAAATTGAAAAAAGTTTTAATCATCTGTTTAAAGCTAATGATAGAAGCAGTGGTGGGAGTTTGTATCTACAAAGCAAAGTAGGTTTTTATTAAAAATTCTAGTCTATTTTCAGTATTTCATTAAAAAGATCTCTATTTATTACTTTTAATATGTCATGTGTGAAATACTAACATTTTTTAAAATATAATGGTAGAAAATATATAGGAGCAAGTGTATTTGGCATATATATATATATATTGTGTGTTTTATTGTGTATGCTTTTTTAAGAAGTTACTCAGCTGAGAACCTTATACAATACCTGGTGCAACTTGTTTGAGTTAAATGTCTAGTTTGTTGAATATTTTTCCAGTGCTGTGGGCCAATACTTATGCAGATACTGTATTTTGTGCAAGCATTGTATTTTGTTATTCCTATGTATAACATCTGATGAATTCAGTGGTAGAATGAAGACGACCTTTTTTGTCTTTTATAAGGTTTTATTGGTGGACGAAACGAACATTAAACATATGATTAAAACTTAGGTTGTATTATTAGGGCAACCGACCCTTCAATTATAGATTACAACTGTACCAAATGGTAGCTCACCTGCCACTGAACTCATACCCATAACAAAAACAAAAGTTTCGCGTTACAGAGCAACGCCCTCTATACCACACTTTTCAACACTATGCTAATTCTATAATTTAATGCATGTATTTCACGTTTCTTTTTTTTTTTACTTAAACTGCTATTGTTGTTTTATGATATGGGTCGGTTCCTATAATGGCTATTTAGATCCCAACTGCTATGTTTGATTAAAAGTGAGACTTATTTTGATAGGTTTAACATTTTAGCCAAATGTTGTTAAACTGCATTAATTTGGAAAGTATAATTCATTAAAATATGTATTATTTACTGTGAATGAAGAACTAAGCATATTTTATAATTTTGCTTTCACAGAATCACCTAAAAACCTTTTTATATTTCAGTTTTAAATAATATCCTATGATCATCATTTCATTTTCATTGTCCATTTTGCTTTTGTATCATTAACATAATGAAAAAAAATATTTTTTCAATGTATCAAAATCATTGCATCTCTTTATTTCTTTATCAGGATGTATGGTCCTATGGTTCAACAAGATTTTGTGGACATTCATTATTTCAGCAGCGTTACTTCTCTGTGATAGCTTTTAATGATGTATTTTCAGAACCTAATAAAGAACGATTTATCAAGTGTGTTAAACAAATGAAAGTGGGATTTGTTACTAAAAAAGATGCTAAGGATGCTGCTGTTTTAATACCACTATGTACTGTAAAAGGGAGGCCTTCTGTATTATTAACAACACGATCTGCGACCTTGGGTAGAAATAAAGGTGATGTCAGTTTTCCAGGAGGAATGAAAGAAATTTCAGATAAGGACATTATTTGTATAGCTTTGAGAGAATCACAGGAAGAAATTGGCTTATCATCAAACATTGAAATCTGGACTACAATGCCTACAGTTCCATCAAGAACAGGGACTATTAATGTTTCACCAGTGGTCGCTTTTATTGGAGACACATGTGTAGAAAATTATGTTTTAAACAAGGATGAAGTAGAGAATGTTTTTACTTTGACTCTAGAAGATTTATGTGATCCAAAGAATTTTTACTATACTCATTACAAACGTGGCTATTCTCTACCAGTGTTTATAGTTGGAGAATTTCGCATTTGGGGCTTAACAGCTGCACTGTTACATTACTTGTTGAAATGCTTGCTGCCAGATAGCTATAAGAATAAAATACAAATGGGTTCTCTTCCTAGGTTGAAGATTAATCGATAATTTCAAACTCTTTATTAAATATGAAGACCTTCTTAGATAAATTTTGCATGTAATTATTTATATCTCTTAAGATTTTATACAAAGATTTTATGTTTTAAAAATATTAGTTTGTGTGCAGTGATTGGTGTTATAGAATGTTTCATTATATAAATTAAAGAATTATATCCATGTTTTTCTTGGATTTTTTTTGTTGAAAAACATTTTAAGTTTAAAAGAAAAACTTGGAAATTTTTTATTTTATAATACAGAAAAATACTTATTTTTAATGTGTTGACTGTTGCAACATTTTTCATGATTCCATTGTAAAAAGCAAATATTTAGGACACTCATATTGGCACAGATATACTACAAATTTCATTGTAGCTGCACAAATAAATAAACTATGAGATAACTTGATTTGTGGTTTGAACGCCAACTAATCTCATAGTTGGCAGTCAGTGTATTATATCCTTTTTTTTTAAGTATTAAATTTGTGTAACAAAATATCTATCATAAGTTAATTAAACTGATGAATAGCTGTCTGTGCTTCCATAGTAATTCATATTTGAACTAAATTCTATTTTTGAGATAGTTGACATCAGATTTTAACAAAATGGGCTTTTCTTTAATTAGCCAAGAAGCACTGAAAGAAAGAATGATACTCCACAGTGAAGAAAAATAAAGGAATTTTTTTTCTGCTTTAAAAAGCTTTATCTTGGTTTCATTTGGAGTTCATTTCCCATGTTAGCTCCTTTAACAGGATTGAAAGATGCATGATTAATTAACTTTTTAATTTTCAGGTATTCAGAGCGAAAGAGCGGCTAGATGAAGAACTAAGACTACAAAAACAAGATAAAGAAAGTAAGAAATATCAAAATGAATCTACATGAACATTTCAAGGAATTTTAAAATGAGTTATGTAGATTAACTGAACAGTGGTACACTATTTTATTATGCATTGTAGATAAGCGTATTCGGAAGAATAAAACTTTTGCATTGTACAGATACTGTTAAAATACAATAAAATATATCATGCTAATTTTCACTAAGAGGTGTATTTTGTTTTGAAGAGATGTAGTTGGACTGTAACCTTGTTCTGATTATGGAATAAAGACCAACTTCCCCATGAACAGATATAGCGAGGTAATGTGGGAAATGAGTTCACAATGAACTCTAGTTATATGTAAAATTATTTATAATGATTGAGTTTTTCCAATTCAGTAAATATGTTGTATCAGCATGCACTTTCTGGTAAAATACAAACAGATATTTTAAAGTAATGGAAGTTGGAAATAGGATTGAAACATATAAATGTAATAGTTTTATGATGTAAGTCAGTTCTTGGATATTAATAAATTATTAGAAGTAATCATGCCATACTATAGTTACTCAAAATCTCCCTTTACCAGGTTATGAAGATTGAAATATGTTCAGTTTTGTTAATGCATTAATATTTCATCTGTTTATGAAAACAAATTTAATATTCCTCGTATGAATGGAGAGAAATAAATGTATCAAGATTGATTTTTTAGACACAAAATCAAGATTCTTATCCAAAATGATATAGCATACATCTTACAGTTTTCTCTTCCTTTAAGTCTACAAGTTTTGATTATTCATTTTTATCGTATATCTGAATCTGCATATTTTTAAGGTGAAACAAAGCAGAAAATTATTTTTCACATGAAATAACACAATACAGCATTCAAATTTTTCATGAGAAATTCCATGAGAAAATTTTTCATTTTCCCTTCCAGAGAATTATGAAAAATTTTATAATTTTAATTACATTTACAAATCATAAAGCCTTATTGTCTTTTTAGTATATTTAATCCTTTTTATTAGATCTAAAATATTTAATAGGTTGTCAATACTTGAGGAAGTGAAAAGGAATAACATTTCAAATTAAAAGAAATGGCATAGTCATAAACAAATGTTATTTGCAATATATATGTTCTTTAACTTAAAGCTTCGTTATATTTCACCATGATTAAGTAGAAAATTGTAGTTTTTAATTAGAAGAAAACCTTTGCATTGTTTCTGAAATTTTACCATTCAACCCTTTCCTTGTATGTGGTGCTAATTTTTACTTGAAGGTGCTTAAATTAATATGTCCTCCTATTGATGTGTGCGCAGTTCTTCATATTTACATCATTTATTAAAAAAAATGATTTTTTTAACGAAATGAGAGAGAAGTATTACTTTTTGTAACTTTTGTTATTTGCTGTATTTGTTTCACCATTTTCAAAGTCACCAAACTCTTGGAAGTATTACCTATTCTTTATTTCATTTAGAGTGACTTCATATTTTTTAATTTCTTGTGGGGCTGCTGATTAGTATGTTACCATTGCAGAAGCTGCTACCTCTTTAAGTGCGGCACCATATAGGTGGTACACCAATCGCGAAGGAGGCATCTGAGCTCTGACGGTGCGAAACCGTACAAGGAGTAGTTTTGTTGAGAGCACCCAAGCCAAACAGGCACTCAAAGGATCTTTAACATGTTGCATAATCATATGACATAGACACTGGCGATTTTTTGAATCATGAAAATCCACTGACTTGGGCATACAAGACAGGTGCCAAATCAACTACGCCACCCAGCCGGTACTTCATTAATATCGATCCAAATAAAAATTATCAATGTAAGGGAAACATAAAAAAAATGCTGTAGAAATGTTTCAAAATAAAGTTTATTACATAAAAAGTTCAAAAATGTGCTGTTACAAATTTGTCATTTAATACTCTAATATTAACAAATTTATACTGCCAAATATCTAAATTATATAGCATGCACTGTAAAATAATGAAAACATTTAATATAAATGAAACATAATATGAAGCTCAGAATCACAAATATTAATATCAGTTGCATTAAAAAATAACTGTCGTAATTTACTCAATAATTTGTTTAAAATTTAATAGTTTTCATAACAAAATATTTTTTTAAAAAATTATAAACTTTGAATTTTAATGAATTATTTTCATATAACTGATATAGAGCAATAACCATTTCATTTTTTTTAATATCATTCATGCATTAAGAATTAACGATAAGCTCTAATAATTTCATATTTTGAAAAAATTAATATTCCAAAACAAAAAAGTATCTTGCATTTTCACAAAATTTATACAAACTGGAATTTTCACTGAATGACGAAAACAAGAATGATATTGTATTGATACAAAATGACAGCACAATACTCACAATCAGAAGCTTGTATAATTTATTTCATATCAATTATCCAAATTCAACTTTTGATTAATTTTAAATTATGTGAGTAATAATGAAGTAAAATTGTTTTTTCAGTTTTGCTAATTAAAGCACATGAAAGTTCTTTGTTGCATAATCTAATTATGGAAACGTTTGTTGTCAGAATGATCTTTCAACTAGGTACTTTCAGGAATTCCATGAAAAAGAAACAAGATTTTTCCTCCTATGTTTCCTTATACAAATGTTTAAACTTGTATCAAAATGAACCATCTCAAATCTTGGAATACTTTTTTTACATTGTGATAAAAGAATTTTTCATTGACTAAAAAGTCATAATTTCAAAATGTATTTCAGTGAATGTCCTTTTTGAAGACCTGAAATATTTGTACGCATATGGTTTTGAAATGAAATCTAAAAACTTATCTTTTTAAGTGTAAACAAATAATCGAAATAGTTTCTAGACATTCCTGTAGATTTACAATTGGATCACAGTTTGGCATGTCAATTGCAATGTGGCACACTGATTTCATGAAAACTTTGGCACATGACTTAAGGGAAGATTTTTTTCATAAATATATGCTCTTAATTGATAAATAGCATTATTTTTAAAAAATGTCTGTAAAGGTGACTACACATTGAAATCTTTGGGAGTTCATTTTCAAATAGTCACTCGTAATTCTTTTTTATAGTAGAAACTTTCAATATCTAACAAAATATTAATCAATATTTTGGCACTCAAAAGAATTTAATTTTTTTAAAAATTGTTTTGGCAAATATTTAAAATTAATTACTATAAGCTCAAGAAATGTCTTTGAATTCAATAAAAAATTAATAAATATTTTCTTTCCTAAATGAGGAACAGTTCAGAGACTAAGATATTTTAAAACACAGAAGAAAAATTAAATTAATCCATAATTGTTTTTTCAAACACCCTTAAAGCAAAATATTATTCACGAAATTATAAAGAATATTTATACAAATTTCAGTACTAAGATTTTTTCAAAATAAACAAGTTAAAATATAGAACCATCAAAGAATGTACCAGAATATATAATTTATTTTTAATATTGATAAAAACATTTTGGGCTCAAAATATATTTTAAAAATGTCCTCTGATTTTGGAAAAATATCAAAATTTATACAAAAGCTGTTATGAATTCTCCAAGATGGAAAACTACTTTCAATAAATTTCATTGTACTTAATAGAACCCAAATATATTCAGAGCTTGTCATAACTTTTCTCGCACAGATTTCGGGATGGGGAGGGGGGCATTAAGATTTTAATTACATCACATTGATACATGTGGGGATTACTTTTTAATACATCCCAAAATAACTAATTATACATTTGCATGTAATCTAGTTCCAAAAAACATGCATTCTTCTCAAAGAACTTTAGTGAAATGTATTTAAATAAAGCTCAAATTTTAAAAATAATGAATAATTAGGCACTATTAAAAATCATTCGCAATATAATCTGCATCACTCTTAACTGACTGTACCAAGCCATACACCTCAAAATTTGTAAAAGCTGCATGAGATTTATATAAAACTGATATTTGCTTTAAATTCTCATCAAATATTCTGTTCTGAAAATTTTAAGTAAACTTAAAAAAAAAATTAAAGGTATCTTAATTTGTTATAAGAATTTATTTGTAATTATTTTAAATATGTCACATATTTAATACTTGCGATATATACATAATGATTTCATTATATTTTTAAAATCCACTATAATAAAATGTAGAAAAAATGGTGAGCATGATATTTTTTACCCTTCTAATACATTTTGCATTTGATTATAAACACTAATACAAGTCATTTTTCCAAACAAATTTTTCGAAGATTTATGATGTTACAATATTCTCTTTAATCACAGCCCTTCACCACATTTTTTTTACAAATCACAGTACTTCAGAGTCAGCAAAATATATACCTGCATTTATGAGGTAAGTTATCTATGGATAATATTTATATACTGTACCTCCCGAAAGTTTAGAGCATCTAGGTATGATATGATTATTTTTCATGTTAACTTAGGATTTTTTCCCAGTCAAAATGTGCAAATTGATTTCAGATTTGCTTAAAATATTATTCATATATTTTATTTAAAAAAAGTAAATTAATTGAATAGTTAAAGATGATGGCTTGTTTTGAGGTTTACTGGTGATCATCAAGTATCAAAATTGCCAATTTGATGTAATTGATATATAAAAAAAACTATAATAGTTGTGAAGTTATAATACAGGAATGTAAAATTGTCATTAATTATACAAACAAAAGCTTCAGATCAGGGAGAGTAAATAGGTTTTAATGATTATGTGAAATAAATTTAATGCATCTTTAAAAAATATTAACATTAGCTATATTTATATAATAAAAATAAATCCATTTAAAAAGTAAATTCTAGTGCAAACTATATAAAGGATCCTTGGGAATAATTTTGGGGGAAGGGAGAGGAGAGTCTGAGCCTTGTGATGAGAAAAAAGGTATCCATTTAATGACAATGTTACACTTAATAAAATTAGTTTTATCTATTATGATGAACACTACATTGCAGTCAGTCCATTGTCTTTACGGAAAATACGATTGAACAAAAAACGTGTGAAATATTTTACACTATAAAAATTCATTATTACTCGGTAGACAAACTATAAAATAAAAGGATTTTATTTTTAACTTTATTTTATATTTATATATATGCATAACGGAAACTAAGAGTGCATATGAGGGTAATTTGAAAAATAATACATAAGGTGCGGCATGGTAGAGGCATAAGGAAAGTCACATTCGTTGTAATTCAAACTTCGAGGAGGCAGCAGAATTTTTTTAACGATAGCCAGTATGGTTTTTTTTGTTCATGTGAATTGCAAATAGACCCAGCAGCGATCTCGGTATTGTTAGTGTTGAAAATTAATTTAAATAATAGATATATTAATTAAATCAAAATATAAATGAGTTCATTTTAATTAGTTTTCAAAACCAACCCTATGCCTAATTCTAAAATAGTAAAACTTAAACAGCATATTTAAAAAGTTAAGAGGACAATTATCATCAATGAATATTTTGAAGAAACAATTTAATTTTTCAAAAACTACACACACAGATTTTGACTTTTTCTCAAAAGAGGTTTAATACATTAGAACAAACTTCTAAAACCAAGCTATGCAGTTCCGCGTTTTAAATTTTATTACTTTCTAAAACCTTGTGGGACAATAGTTTTAATGCATATTATTCCCAATCAATTTCAACCACCATTAGTATTTTGTAGTAACTCAAAAGTATCTTGTACATGCACAATAAGCCAACAGTAAATAATATTTCTTTAAGTTTATCTGAATAATTCATTTTAAAAAACTTCAGATAGCCACATTATTTCTTTTTCCTACTTATATTTCTTAATCAAAATTTTTGTAAGGAATCAGCCATTAAAAAAAATACTCTTCTGCAAATTTTCTACCCTAAAGAAACTTTTCTCTTCGTGAATCATGTGAACCATAAAATATACTAGTTCTTAAAGTAAATTAATAAAACTAAATTTGTTTTATAAATTAATTTTATGAATCTTTTAGTTAAGTTAAAAGTGTATGGACAAATTTATTTAATAATAAATATGGCCATAAAAAGAAAAAATACTATGAAATATCAAATTTACTTAATATCTCATAAATAAAATGTACACACAGTAAATGTAATCTGACACCTCTGTCAGATAAAACAGTTTTCAAATTTAAAAAAAAATCTGGAAATTGATACCCAAGTTGTTCAATTTAGATAAATGTTTAATTTAACAAAGTAATATTTTGTTGAAAATTTTTCACAGCATTGTAATTTCAGTGTTTGGCTAAAACCTAATAAATGCTTACCAAAAATATATATAAATTAAAGAGAATTAGTACAGGTATTTTTATACTCTCATATTCAATGCTTGAAAATTCTATGCTACATAAAATTTAAATAATAAAAATTACATACATAAAAGAAGACTTTCCTGTGACAAAAGTGTTACTTAAATGCATATTATTTACAGCTGCTCTTTAAAAATCTATTATACTATATAAATAATTTTTTCTTTTCACAATTCTGTAATACTGCTTTAATTAAAAAACACTGCTTTACTTTTAATTTTACAAAATTATTATATTTTGCAAGAGAATTTAAACTTATTTAAGCTCATTTTATTTTTAAAAGGTAAAACAGCTAAATGAAATTTGCTCTGAAGCACAATATATTTATTATTCATAAAAAACAAAAACATCTTGACATTAATATTGAATTTTAAAAAGGATTCAATTATTATTCCCAAATATATTTGTAAATAAATGCTTTTTTACCATTTTCCAAAATGAAACTGAATAAACTGATAGAAATATATACATTATGCTAGTATTTCAGAATTATGGTTATTCCAATATTTAAAAAACATGCATAAAATAGCATTTTCTCCTAATATAAAGCCTGTATCATTTTATTTCATTATATTTAAGTTTGAGAATTAGATTTAAGAGTAGGATTTCGAATAGATTTTATGGAATATAAATGTTATTTTAAAAATAACAAAGCTTATAGTTATAGTTTAAAGTAGCAAAGAGAGAATTAAGCGACATGCACACATCTTAAATAATTATACCTATTAACCATTATACAACTGAAATTGCAAATGTTTGGGTTTGATATCTTCAGCAAGTTAAATATATTATTTTACACTTATACATTTAGTAACATTTTTATGTTAACTCAGATTTAATATAGCATTCAATATCGAGCCACAAAGAATTCTAGCATTTATATACTTGATTTACCAAATGTCTTTTCAAAATGAAGAAGTATAGATGCAAGCTAAGAACAAATAAAAAACATAAACAGCTCAAGTTTTATACAAAACACTTAGTATGAGATGAAAAGGTCTTATGGAATGAAGTTCAGAAAATGAAATGGAATTCTACTTTAAAAGAAAACACAGTTCTATAAAGATTGTCGAAGAATGAAATTCGTGCTGACCTGTAGTTGGGGAAAAAAATTAAATGTTAAAAACTAACTGTCCATGAGTAAAGAGTTTGAAGTCTGGTTACACATTTGATTTAAATTACTTAAATAACTTTGATATAGCAGCAGAAAGTAGATAAATTTGACAAAAAAATATTTAAAATCCAATAAAAAAGAAATATATATTATGCTCTTTCACATAAAGGACACAATCCTATTAAAAATATATTTACAGTCTTTCTTTGCCTAGAATTTAATTTGCTTTTGAGCAACAAATGTATTATAGTGTAATCAATAGGTAATTTTTATTCAATTTATGAAAATTAATATTAGAATTCTTATTTTTAAGATCAATTAAAATTTTATATCACATAACAAATCAGATTGGAAAAAAATAGCATATAATGGATTATTTGATTAAAAGTGTTCAAAGGCATAAAATAGAATGTAATTAAGTTATTTTTTCAATAGCTTTAACATATTAAAAAACATTATTAACATAAATTATGAAGCATTATATTAAAATAGCTGACTTACGATAAAATGTATCAAATAAAGCATCTACTTAATGTGAATCAGCAAGTAGTTACGTTAGCTTTCTCCCATAACATCAAAACAAAAGTTACTATTGAAATTAGTATATTCAAATAATATACTAATTTCTAAACTTAAATTGAAAAATTTAAAGCTTAGAAATTGAAGAGAAATAATATTTTCTGGAAATTTTATGAACAAAAAAAATTTTAAGACCCGAATATTACATTAAATTGCTTTTAAAAATAAATAGATAGTGATCAGGTTATAAATAATTTTAGGAATATAATACAAATTCTACAATATAAAAATTTTTCACACAAACATTTATAACTCAATTTGGACATTAAGCCTTATAACATTATTTAAATAAAAGGTGTTATATCGATATCTAACAAGAGGCATACAAATAATTTTGATTTCTATAGATAAATATTCAGAAGTTTCGTTACACTTCAAAAAGCACAGAAAATTGCTTATGTTAAAAATTGTATCAAGATACTACATTCCCATAAGTTCCCGACGGTGGACGATACAATCTAGGTAAAGTCATAAGCTGAAGACTATTAAAATGATACTTTCTGACACCAGTATTTTTCAAAGTATTTTCACGACGTGTTCCTTCACTGTAAGATAAGTGTAATGTTTGTTATATTATAATTGCAATAATTTTGGCATATAGAAGATTTAGTAATTTTATAAACAGAATACATGCAAACAATATCTAAATTTAACAAGTGAAAAATCTAAAAAGAGTAAATGAAACTTCAAAAGAAATGCAAAATTAAATTCACAGAATACTAATTCTTTTTTTAAAAAAAGTAGGAGTGGAGTAGGGAACATTACGAACATTATTAGGCCTTATAAAGAAAATGCTAAAGTTTCAAGTAAGTTTTCATTTCTTTAAGAACTGTTATGAATATTATTGGAACATTTTTACACTGAATGACCACTTTATTATGAGCAACTTGCCATTTTATGCAACTGAGTGTTTCTGTTAGAAGGCTAGACTAGTATAAATAAAAGCCGAGTCCCTGAGACAGTAGTATAGATGAATTGCTAGTAAATAATATATATGAGGAATGTGATTTGACAGACTTTGAGCATGGCATAATAAGAACTCAGTGTACGTAGCAAGCATCAGCGAAACTGCTGCGATTGTGAAATGTTTATAAGCAACTGCAGTGGATATGTATCGTTTGGGATAACGGATAATCTCCTGAATTAGGAAAGAAAATAAAATGGTAACAGTGGAGTAAATTGTAGAACTTTAGGAGAGATTGCCTTTAAATATAGTGTTTACTATAAAATGAAGTGTATGGGCTATGGAAGCTAAATGCAAAGAACACTATTGCTCAAACAAAATAAAAAATATCAAATTTGCTGAGGGACAGAAAGATCGGACGACAGACAACTGTACAAAGTAATGTAGTCTGACTAATACAGTTTTAAGTTACTTCAGATGGGCAAGTTAAAGTTTGGCAGAAATAACACGAAAGTATAGTAATACTTCATGCTGTACAGGTAATGTGATGTTTGAAGAAATGTTTTATTAGTATGCTATGGGATCCTTTATTTTGTAAGCATGAATGTCTGAATAAAAAAAGACCATACCTAAACATAATTACCGACCAAATACATCCTATAAAGCTGATGATTTATTCAAATGGCAACAGTATATGTCCTGCAATAGTACTGATATAAAACAGGTATGGTTTGAGGAATATGACAAAAACTTCACTGTAGATTTGGGGTCCCTGCAATCCCCACATCTTTATACCATAGAAATTTCATTGGTGGACGTTTAAAGAGTCAGACCTAGATTAGCAACTATCCAATTTCAAATTATTGGAATGAGCTATTTCTTCAAGCATGCACTCATATTTCATAAGCGACCTATCAACTTTCTATAGAGTTCAAGCCAAAAAGAAACGCAGTCATATTAATGGCTTTCTAAAATTAGTAATTTTTTTAATTAGTTTTCCAATGAGATATATATCAGAAGGACAAAATAAAGTGAGCATTCGGTGCATTACTGTAATATTAAGACAAAGCACATTTATTAATCGTTTTAAATAAATTCCGATAACAGAATTCAAAACTTAACAAAAGCTCTACTTTGATAAATATATGAATGGTTACTGGATATTAGGATTGGAAACAAAGATAACTATAGAACATTTTACAAAAGCAAAAACAGGTAAATTTTAAATTTGAATTCAAGCTGCAAACCATAACTATTTCTTACCCCTTATTTCTTTCTTATAATATTTAAAAAAATTAAACTATCACTAGAATCTAAATGGACGACATAGGCTATTTTTGACAGATCCAAATATTGAATGCAAGAATATCATCTATGAAACTTTTAATGCTTGAACTTTAAAACAAATAAAAAATTCAGAGCTAATGCCCCTAATGAGGAATTATATATTACAATAACACAAAAAGTTATTAAATATTTAAAACAATTAATGTAACATTTTTCTACTGCAAACGTTTATATGAATGTTTGAAATAAATCTTTTATGATTCTATATTTTCAGTGAAATCAGTCACATACAAAAATTTCTTCTGCAAAACTAACTAATTTGAAATAATACATATATTAGCAATAAAGATAGAGACAATCTATTCTTGTGCTTATGTATTTAGGTACAGAATTAACATGAAAAAAATAATCACCTGATTATGACACTCTCTTATGAAACAGCTCTTATTTGAAGTGTCCCTTTTTTAATGTTAAATTTAACACTATATAAAATATTTTCCCTAAGTAAATAACTTTACAGATATTGAAAAACCCTGAAATTAATAACAGTCTAGAAACAGTAACAGAAAAATGAAATAACAGTCTAGTGTTAATCATAAATTGATATGGTCTATAAATAATACAAACTGAAAAATACTGATTACCTTCTCATGCACTCTAGAACACGAGGCATTTCTTTGTCATCAAGATTAAAATCCTTCATAAGTACCATTGCCTGTTCAAGTGTAACAGACATAGAAGTTCGATCTTTAGCACTTTTACAGCTTGTAAACCGTATGCCACCTAAGTATTTACAAATCTGAAATATAAAATTTTAATCAACCAGAAAAAAATCGAAAAGGTATGATATAAGTTGATGAAATATTTTCTGTAAACTTGAAAGATTTGATAATATAAAGAATAGCAATAGAATAGCAAACTATCTATTTCAAATAATAAAAAGATTAACTTTATTCGTTGAAAACGTAAAACATAGTAATATTTACAAAACTTATAACTATATTAAATGAACAATATAAAACATTTAAAAATACCTCTGAAGAAAGATGAATAATATCTACATTTTTGCTTTTTTTGGCGTATATTTGAGAGTGTAACTGTTCCGACAAATCTGCAATATGACTTTCTGCGAAATGAAATCCTAAAATACAAAGTTTAACCTTTTTTAAAACCTCTATATAGAGCAAAACTACTTTTATATTAAATGAATAATATTTACTGGAGATATGAAATCAACTGTAAGTCACCAAGTAGAATTAAAAACTAATATCACTCTTAAATTACTGATTTGGTTCAGCTATAGTATGAAATAAAATATTCTAATAAAAATAAAAACTTGTTAGAAAATAAAAATGTGGTTTAAGAAATTTTTTCAGCACAGCACACATTCTTATAAAATTATTATTTTCTATTAGAATGCAAAATTTCTATCAGAACGTACAGCTTCATCATAATTATAAATAAGAAACAAAGTTTATTTTTTTGTCAGTAAATACACACAGAAAATTAAGTTAACAATAAAACCCCTAAATTTAAAAAACCTAGCTTTAAAAATATTTGTTATGTTCAAGATGAAAAAAAATGCCAGTTAACTCTTTTGAAGAGTATACAATTGATCAAATTAGAGTGAAAAAGGAAAATTAAGATTATTTATTCTTAATCTATTATTTAATAAAGTTACTACGGATAGTAAACATTATCTTGGTAGATTTATTATTAATACTCGCATGTCAAAAGCTTTAAAAAAACCATAAACTATTATAAAAATATCTTTATTCTGATGAAACTTATCTAAACGAAAATTTACTTTCAAATGAAACCCGAGAAAACTGGGAATGCAACTTAAAATTTTAAAAAAACCGGTAAAGAATTTTAAAAAAATTTTAAACCTACCATTCCCCACTCTTATAATGATGTTTTAGAAGACCAGGACAACTGATATTACTATTTCAAAAACTGAGTCATCTTGTGAAAGTAACTTAACAATACAAAACAAAATGTTAGATAGAAATTGTTTAAATAAACTGTTTTGAATAGAAAATTAACGAACCATGTCCTTTTTGAGCTTTAGCAGTTCTCTGAAACCTAGAAAAGTGCTCTTTCAATAAACTAAGACTGTCTTGGTTTATTTTATCTTGTAAGGAAGTATCACCAAATCTAAAAGGTAAACATTTATTATGAAAAACAAAACAATTACTACAAATTTTGTAAAAAATCCAGTTCGAAAAATAATATGGAATGTGTGTTACAATATAAAGTAAAATATACATATATATATATTATTGATTATATATATATATATATATATATATATAATCTTTGCATTTTTTTGTTTTAAGAAATTAAATTCAAAGTCTGTTGAAATTTACAAAGGAATTTTTTAAAAAGCATTTTAAAGTGTGTTTATTTATATTGTTCCTTTAATCAACTTGTTAATCTCAGCATGGTCTTTAAGAGCACATTAAAATATAAAATTTACAAATAGTTTTCCTCCTTACTATTTAATAAATATTTATGATAAAAAGATCACACAAACCATAAAAATTCTAACAATATGAGTACAGATAATGAGAAAATATTTAAAAAACTGTTACATAAATAATACCTCCAGAAAATTAATATATCAGACATTTTTCGTTTATCTGTGTTAATCTTTTGAATCCTGGCTTTATTTTTGTATATCTTTTTACAGAACAGCACAACAGAAACAAAAATGAAAGTTTAAAAATTTTCTCAATTAAATGTAATCTGTAACTATATTTTGGGTGGTATTTCAATAAAAATAACATCTTTGCTGATTCACACGAGACTTGGTACATATTCGTTTATAGTTACTAACACATGTATGTATGATAGACATTTAAAGGTATTTCTTTTAGGTTTGTCATGTATTAAACTATATTGGAAATTGATGATGGGATTAGTATGCTTTAATTATGGGCCAATCAGATCATTTTACTTTCTAAAATGATGCATTAAATACAAAAAAAGGAGAAGAAAGATGTTATTAAATAGACACCCCAATGAAAAATAGATAAGGATGAATCATAAAATGTAAATTCAGAGACTTGCAAAATGGAATAGTAGAGGAATGTGTTTTATGTGGTTTTTATTTAGTTATAAATTAGTTCTGTAACCCCCCCCCTCATCGTTTAGACTTCCCCCATATTAACAGCAGAAAGACTTTCACGCCCTATAATGGGTAGATCAATCTTCAGTGATGGCCAAGTTTCGGAACTGTAAGGACGTTCGAGCATATGCTCCGATCACTTTCAATTCTAATCTAAATGTTAGTTCTCTAGTTATGTATGTAAATTTGTTTTGTCTAATAAACGTATTTTAATTAACTAGTGGACTTGGTTAAGAGCCCCTTCTCCGTGTGTCCCTTTATTACATTGGTCCATCCCTTTACAGTTCAATTTTTTAAACATTAAATAAAAGTAAACAGTTTTAAGTAAAATACATCGAGCTCACAAAATAACATTGATAACATAAGAATTACTTTTCAGCTAAAGTAGCTTGTTCATTAATTCCAATATTGAAGAAGACAGAACTAACAGTAAAACGATATCCATTATGGCAATCTGCAGGAAGCAAATTGATAACGGATGGCGGTGCAGGTATAAAGACACGCAAAAACAATCTGCAATTTAAAAAAAAATATAGTAATAATATATTTCCAGTAAGAAAATTTATCATAAAATAGTTAATTACATAACTTAATAGCCTTAAATATATAATTACATACATTTCTCTACACTGATAATACAATTTCAACTATTTGTGTACTAATATGCAATTAATATTTATAAACTCAATATTACTTTATTATACAATTATTATTCAAGAACCTAAACTTAAAAAGATTTTAGTTAAAAAATATACATACTATATTCCTTTAAATTAGTCACACATATTTTTAAGCAAGGAGAGGAGATAATTTCTTCTAAGATCATTAATTACATTACATTAAAAAATTCAGAGGAGAAAGATGTTCATTTTAAAATGAAACATATTTTAAATTGATTGTATGAGAAAAGTGTATTTTAAATAAACAATTACACTTTATAAAGCAAAAGTCCTAGATGAAAATGTTGAATACATGGTGTCACAGAATTATTGGGACAAACTTTAAGGTGAGTTAGGGGACAATCACAAAGATTCAAATTTGCATAGCAACCCATAGTCGAAAACGTCATGGGAAAGTAGTACGACAGGTACAAGAAGCGAAGAGACACAAGACTAAAATCATCTGAAATATTTATTGGTCAAAGGTATTACATGTGCTGTTGCGGTACTCTTTCAAAATGGTATGGGTGTAAGCCTTCACTTTGTAAAACACAATGTACTCCGAGTGCTCCTACGGCAGCAGCGATGGAACTCAGATTCTTTCGAACGGCATCCAACAGACATTTTGTTCCATTGTAGCAATACTAGTCACTCGTATTGCTAGTCGCCCTTACTATACCTATTACCTCGAAATGATCCCTATTCATACAAATTGTGATGCAAATTAGTAAACATCCGACAGTCTGGTGCACCTCTCTGTGGGTACATTTTGTGTTACTATCTTTTTGCTGCTCGTGCATTTCCTTCTGCCAATCCGTAAATCAGGTGTATATCCACCAACTCGGTGTTAGACAAAAAGTCCTGTAATCCTCTGCGGGCGATGACAGCTTAAATGACTGCGGTAATGCAGGTCTGTTTCTTCAAATGCTCTTGTGGATACTACCACCTAGCGCCGAACGAAGACTTTTCCGACCATGGGTTATGTAAATCTAAATACTTTTGTGATATCCCCTACCTCTCCATAAAGTTTGCCCCAATAATCCTGGGACACCTTGTATAATTTACCTATCAATGTAATTTGATAAAAAAGTAGCATAGAAAAAAATCCCTAATTATGTTAAAGTGCCATTATATATACTATCTAAATACCACTTTTTTCCGCTTTCAAGTGAAACAGCTAATATATACTAAGATTTTTTAAAATAGCATATATGTTCAGGGGAAGTGTAAGCAAATGCAACAGTAAATTTCACACAAACACATACTACAGGCATCAGATAATTAATACAGTGAAAAAATACAAAAGATTTGTTGAATACTTTTAAAGCTAGTTAATTTAATTACTAGCAGATTAACTTGATTTAAAAGTGGTTATTTTTTAACAGAAAAGAAATCTAAAAACTTGTGAATCAAGTAAATTCCTTCAAATGATATCATGAATATAGATGCATTAAACAATAACAAACTATCAGATTTTTAAGTAAAGGAGAAAAGAGAAACAACTAAAATATTTAATCGATCAAAAAGGATACATGGCATTAAAAAAAAGAAATTTTTAAAACATAATGAAAATAGTCAAAGTAAATAGATAATTTTCAGAAAAACAAGTCATACTTTGAGCTCTTAATGTTTTTTTATACTAACCAAAGTAGTAAAAATAATTTATTAAAAATTATAACATTAAAAATATACAAAAGTTTGAATTAAGAAAAAACTTAAACCAATCCCAACAGTAAATCAGCTATATACAACATTAGATTATAACCAGTGAGTGAGAAATCTATTAATGTCGCACTACAAAGCTGCACGAGGGCTATTGGCAACGGACTTCGTAATTTTGAACCATAGTCAAATGATGAGGACACTTGAGCTATCCCCTCTCCTAACTTCCACACCACGCCAAAGGGAGGGTGTTTGAGCCTTGACAGATTTAATGTGCAATGCCCCATCTATAGGCGGGTCTTCAGCGAATACTAGGCTCGAACTCATGACACGCCAGCCACGAGTCCGTGACCTTGACCATTAGGCTACTGCGGTCGCGAGACAATAACTAAATAGGATTATGAAATTTTAAGGAACTGAGGGCTTATATACTGACCTACTTCCTTCAATACGAGGTTGAGGGCTGCATGTCGCAGTAGAAGGCTCAAGCCAAAATAAGACTCTACGAAGATCATCAATTGCAACAACCATATCTTCAAGGGCACCCATTTCATCTCCATAACAACTCAGAAGACCTTCAAAATGACAGAGAACCCCAACTGTGCGAAGCATATGGATAAACATAGAATCTGGACTTCTACACCAAAGTCTTGTCATCAATCCTGTTACTAAACTAGTTAACTAGATATAAAAAAGGTAAAAAAAAGTAATAAATAAAACTAAATCAGAAGTAAAATTCAAATTATAATAACTCAGTTATATCATTAAAAAAGGTATTTCAAATAACATTTTTCCTACAGGGCATATATTGATATATTGAATGTCTACTTTCATGCTTTGAAACAGCACAAGGGATATTGACTACAGCCTTCACAATTTTGAATCATGCTCAATTGACAAAGATGATCAGAGCTGGTGTTCCACATTCCAAACTTTCTCACCATGCTAATTAATGAAAGGATGGGGACCTCGACACAGTTAATGAGCATCAGCTCGTCTACATGGTAGAACTTTACTGAAAGGCATATTACATAAGTAAATATATTCAGAGAATAAGAAAAATGCCAAGTTATTTTTTTAAAAAGCCTGCACAGTATAAAGCATTTTTACAAAACTGTACTGTATCTAATCATAAAAAAAATCAAAATTCATAGCTAGAAAATAAATTTTATTATCTTTGTTTTTTGTTCTAAATTTAAATTTTAATTTTTAAAATTTAATAACTTTTTCTAACTGTCTGGAGTATTTTAGAACTTCTTAAATAACAATAGGATTTCTTATGATCTTCATTTAGTAAAATACAACATTTCTGATTGATTAAGATGTAATTTTCAGACGTCTTTATATAAAAATAACACTTCAAAATATTTAACATATATTCCAAATGTAATTTTTCTTTAATGCAGTCTAATAGCAAAGGAAAAGATTTTCTTTAAAATATACAGCATTAATACATAGCATGTATAAATAGTATATTCCAAAGAGAGAGCCATTACATTACAACTACACTTCACCTAGAGCAATGATATTCCTTTTCTATCCAATAGTTGCTCTTCTTTCTACTGTTCACCTGTAGTCCTTGTCCTTTGGGAACAGATGGTTTTTTTCATAGTATGTTTACACTCTTAATATCTTTGATAGCGACTTAATTTTTACGCAATTCCAATTTAATTATTTTCTATTTCTTATATTAATTATGATGAGAAGAAAAGTTAAATTTTAACTAGGTTTCTTGTAACTTTGAGCCGCGGGTTCACCTAGAGCAGAGGTCTCCAAACTTTTTTGATTCATTGAACCATTAGAACTAGCGATAACTTGTTTTCATGGAGCCCCATTCCACACACGAAAGCCAAACACACACTCAAATAATATATCTTAAAATAATTTTTAAAGTAGATCAACATGTTAAAGGTACTTTATGTAAAAAGTTTTATATTTGTTATTAAAAATTTTAATATAATTTACACAATAATATTCATTTGTGATCCATACATCACCTAACTATGCATTATATTTAATATAACTGGGATATATGCCTGCATTTTTTTTTTACAATAAAAGTCTAGGTCTATTAAAATTACCAATATAGTCGCATTTCATAATCTGCATTTGGTTTGTTTTTTACAGCCACTCACATTGAGAAATATTTTTCACTTAAAAACATTGTTCTGAATAATAATAAAATGTTTATGAATGCGAGAGAAATACTGAGTATTTTATATGAATTTGAAGCCGAAAATTTAGGAGCTGTTCAGTTAAAATTTAGATTCTAATGTTAAATCTGTTGATAAGTCGATAAGTTGTACCCTCTCCTTCATTATAAGTGTTTTCCCCCACAAATATAAAAAAGGGGCATTTTCCCGTTAGAAACCTATTTAGTTTTGCAAAACATTGTACAAATGAGTATAAAATTATTTCATGGAACTCGGTATAGTAAACAATATAATATTCACAATCTAGTAGGTAGTTCATATAAAAAAAGGTTTTAATTTACTTTTGTTATATTATAATAATTGTTCAAAAGGTAATGTTAAATATAAAGTTATGTATGAATAAAACTTTCAGTTTCTTAATGACCGGGATGAGCTTTAGATATTTTGTGGATATACAAACTTCATAGAGAACGTGAATCCATTTTGCATATACATTTATAATTTTCGTTTCGATTTTTTACTGTGACTTGTGGAACACAGTCTAAACCAATGAGCTCATATGGAGACAAAACCATGGCACATGTAAGATTGATGCTGAAATGCATAAAATATCCACACAATGTCTTCCCACACATAGAATGATGTGCAAAGAAATGGGAAATTTGATTTCATTGATGTCCTACTCTAAAGCCATGTGTGGGTACTTAGTGACAAACCTTGTAATTCTGAACCAAGATCAAGTGACGAGGACGATACCCGAGTTGCCACCTCACTCTCCAAATTTCCACACCAAGCCAACATCAGGATTTCTGGTTCTGAAAGATTTAACATGCATCAGCATGTTAATCTTTCAAAAGGTAAAAGCAATTGATTTATATCATTTTTAAAAAAAATCAAATCCTTATTGCTCGGCGCCTGTAAACATCAATTTCAGATGCGTTTGGTGTACTGCAGTTTCGAGTACTTATCCAAAATGATGTGTGGATTGTGCAATGGTAATTTGCTGGCCAGCAGTTTGTCAGCCTCAGTGCAGTGATTTCAAAGGACAACAGAGATTGTTACGCATTGTTCACCCTGTCTGAAAGACCACAATAACCGATATCACCAGCAGCTACAAGAATTGACCCAAATGGTATATCTCAACACATAGAGCAGCGTACACGGCTGTGCATAGGGCTTCGAATCATGTCGACAGCATGTCATCACCAACAGCGCTTGCAATGGCCCATATAACATCGAAATTGGACCACAGAAGAAAACATGTTATCCAGTCAATCACATTAATGATTGTATGAATGTGCCGATTTCCCTGGCACTAAGATGGTAAGGTACAAGGCATTGGCAAGGGTGCTATCTGGTATGGGCATATTTTCATAGAGCACTTAATGACCCATCCCCCCTCCACCCCCCATAGAACAATCTCTGGCATATGCATGCTGTGTGAGCATTATTGCAGATCAAATGTCCTTCACAGCAACAGTGTTCCCGGCAAGAGACGGTACTAACAGGATACTTTGCCATGTCATAAGGGCTAAATCATGAAGTAATTCCAAGGAATATTCTAGTGAATTTTTAATCATGTCTAGGCCTCCAAATTTACCTGAAATAAAGCTAATCGAACTTTTCTAGTTCATCTGGTAATCCGAATATGTGCTGCAACGTCAGCATCTCACAATGTCTGGGAATTGCAGAATCAGATGGTTTGTACCTGTTACCAGATATCACAGATTATCAGCACCCTGTCAAGTCAATGATTCACTGAATCTTGGAAGTTTTGAAGTCGACAGATAGACCGACTTCATATTAAACAAATGATTATGATGTAATGGATCTTCAGTATTCAGATTTGGGATAAAGTAGTAAACCATAAATTTTAATTTTATTATGAGTTATAAACTGCATTTTATATTTCATAATCTTTCCAATACAACAAGTAACACTACATAAGTTTTCATTAATACATAAATTCATGTGTGAGTAATGCCATTCACAGATTTATACAATTGATTTACAATATGTTTTAATACATTAATCCTCCAAACATAAGACCAAAAAAAAAAAACGTACAACTATCCATGTATCTAAATGCATATATTTATTTATTTAAAAATTTTATCAATATATGAACTACCATTAAAAAAAAGATTCATATTAAAAAGAAAAAAAATCAAAGTCCAACTACTCATAAATTAATTTATTTATATACCAGTTTTTTTGCATCATTTAGAACACACATGACTATCAATTTATATATACTTCCTATCTCAAATATAAAAAAAACTAACTTATTCAGTTTGTGAACAAAAGTAAGACAATTTATAAAATAATGAAAAAAGGCAATTTAACTTTAGTTGTAGAACAATTTTTTCGTGAGATATTGCGATAATCAGCAGAAAAGTAAATTAAAGTACAATATTGAGTAATTCGAAATGCTAAAATAAGCAAATGATTTATAATTTTCCTAAAAAATAAAAGTAATATTGAAATAAACATTTTTAATGGATGTTGCACATTAAATAATTAATATAAATATTTATAATCAAAAGCTAGTATTCAGAATTTTATTTAAGGCACTTTTTAAATTTACACACACTTTTTAAAACCACAATAAACAAAACAATCCTTGCTGGTACAAAACCATAATAATTCATACAATTGGCAATGACTATAAATGTTTTGGTAAAATAGGAATAATCTTATGGATTCCATTGTGTATAAATACAAAATTTTAATGACATTTAATTCTCTAAACATTGCAAGATCAAAGCAATTATAAACATGATGAAATTGATCTTGTTTGAAAAAAAACTTAATCAAGAAAATTAAAAGAGCAAAAACAAATGAACTAATATTAACACTTTTGCGTTTTTTACTCTTTAATTCGATCTGACAAAAGAAAAAAAAGAGACATCATTTACAACTCGTTTTGGAAAAGATACAGTATCAATTGGCTAATTATTTTATGAATATACTTTCAACAAAAGTTATTAAAGCATCTATATGATAACCCTACATATAACTGTCATATAAATCAACACACATTTGTTTTATTTGTATATTATGACTACTTATTCACATTGACTATTATAATCAGTTTAAAATAATATGTAATGATGATTAATAATATGTTAATAAAAATTCGCTTTAAATTTTAAATGGTATTTAATTCTATTATGAAGAAGCAAATTAATTCATGTGAAACTTATTTTTTTAAAGCCTTCTTTAATATAAGAGGTTATTAAAAAGGATTGTTCAAATACATTAAAAAACATTTAAAATATATACATGACTTACAGCTTGAGAAAAAACAATATCTCTTCTATGTCTAACTTTCTGGCTCAAAGGCAAGCATTTGGTAGATTCCTATAAAAATATTTTGAAATAAGATTTAAAATATACGTGGAATTTAAGCATTAGTTATCCTTATTAAGACTAATAGGAATTGTGAGATAAGTTTATTCAGAAAAATGTCACTTAAAGTTATAAAAGGGTTTAATGTCAGCTGATCTTCAAATTTAAAAAACTGTCATTTGATAAAGATATCTAAGAGGGTATTCTTCAACTTAAATTATCACACAGCACAGGACTTGAAAGTTCCTTAAATTTAAAATGCAGAGATACTCATTATTTAATATGATGTCCTGAAACTGCAAGATTCAGATTGAAATTTTAGTCATTGATTTTTTCAAACAGGCTAAACATAACACAAAATTTTTAATAATATATATGTATCAGTTATGCACAAAAGTTATAGTCGATTTTTAGATGCAAATTTCCAGTTGAGTTGATGTCACATATGACACTGTGATAGTTGAATTGTTGGTCAATAAAAAATGTATATACACAGCATATAAATGCAGTGTTTCTAAAAGTACAGCATTTGGAAAAGTATGAGGAAGTATAAAAGAGTAAGTGTTAAAACGCAAGAGAAAAACTGCTTGTTATACGAGCTCGACAAAGTCAGCAATGCAGCTATGTCAAAATTAAGGAAAAGATGCAATTGACAACAGTATATATTGTTAATGGTTCCAAAAATTCAGGGAAGGAGACAGAAACTGTCAAGATCAGACAAGATGTGGATATCCTTCACTCAATGAAGAGGCTATTACATTAAGTCGTTATGAAAGCTCAAATCCAATTGTGCCAGAATTAGAGATGAACCATTCAAATTTCATCAAACAGTAAAAAAAACAATTAAAGTCATAAAAAAAACACCAAAAGTTCAAGATTATTGAGCTCTGTATCAGCTTACTTCAGTTTAACGGAATCAGAGGATGTGTTTCCTTGCTTTTTTAAAACAAAAATAAGCCCTTTTTGAAACAGATTCTGACAAATAAGTGGATTATTTACTGTAACAAACATAATCATCGTAAAAAATTTTCACCTTCTGAACCTCTAACATCGACATCGAAATTGGAACTTTATTGTTGAGTCGAATGAGAACTTTATTGTTGTATTTTGTTGAGTTTGGTAAAATCAAAAGGGAATAACTCATTGGATGGTCCTACCAAACCATTAATGTTACCTTTTACTGTCTTCAGTTGGAAAGACTTCAAAAAGCCTTGGTCACGAAAAGGCCCAATCAGCACAGTGATCCTCCATCATGAAATCCTCATTACTACTATTGTTCGCGAAAAATTGTTTTGATTGGGATATTTTATTCCAACCTCATTTTTTTTCTGATAGGTGTTTACAAACCATCTACATCTTGTCTTTCAGCTGAAAAATCTATGATGATGCAAAAACTGAAAACCGAGATTTTATTTTCACTCCAGACCTCATGACTTTTACCAACATTGAACTTAACTCCAACTAAAAAATATGACAAAAGGTCATAGGCAGTATTGACTATTATGCACAATCTCAGGTTATATACAATTTCTGTTACTTGCATTCCTTCCCAGTCACAAAACAAATAGGATTTTGAGTTTACGTAATATATCTTGAGATTACAGATTTGTTCGACGCATTCTTGAGTTAATCATAATTCAGAATCATGTTTCATGAGTTCTGATAACGAAAAACATCTAGAATTTGTAGGTTAAAATAACTATAAAATGATAGAAAAGACAGCAATAAAAAGGATGCCCTACAATGCAAGATCGACAAGTCAAAAGAAATTAGAAATAATGTATTAAATAGTTGGTTCCATAATTTATAAGAAAATATATAATAATGCTAATATTTATAAAGGATACGAACAAAAACACTTGAAAACCTTTTTAATATAAATACAAAAACATATCAAAAATTTCATATTTTGCATGCAAGACACATCAAAGCTATATAAACATAATTATGAACAGCAGTTTACATATTGAGTTTAAAATTAAGTTCTGATGAGCAGAAATTATAAAAGATGCATGTACTTACTTTCAATGATACAATACTGTAAGTTAATTTCGCTGTTTTCATAAGACACTGGATAGCTTGGCGTAACTTTTTAATACTTGGCATGAGTTCATCTGTCCAATTCGTAAATTTCTCCCCACTAACCACAGATTCCCCAGAGCTGTCTTCTTTATTTCCAGAAATAAATGATTGCACTTTACTTGCCATACACATTATGCTGGCCTTAATGTTTAAGTTTGTTAAATCCTAAAATCAAATATACAAAAATCTAAAAATAGTAGCAAAGCAACTTTGAAATGAAATGATAAAAAGAAACATTTAGTGCACTAAACATAAATTGATAAAATAAAGTCAAACTAACTATTAAATGTTTTCTTTGTTCATGTTAATTTAATATTATTAATCAATTCAACTTCTTTCTGCAATAAGATTATTTAAGATATACTAAAAATCATTCAAATGAAACCTTAAATAATCAATTCAATAAGATACTTATGAATAAAAGTGCTATTTAAAGCATGTTATCTGCAAAAGATATAATCAAAATTAGAATTATTTCAACATAAGAAAAATAAAAAATGATGCGTGGAATGCCATGCGATAGAAGTGAAACTTCTTTGGCGACGTTGGTCATAAGTGCAGAAATACATCTAAATATATTAAACTGCTAGGGGAATTTATTAAATTCAAAGAAAATTCAAAATTTATAGGCAACCGTAAGCGAATCCCGAACTCTCAATCGCATAATTTTCGCTGCCATATAAAGCAAATGCTTGTGGGGTCACTCCACGACGATCAACACGTCTTAATTCACTCGTGGCCATCATGAATGGTGTAACTCTAACTCCTTCCCTGAAGTTCCTAAAATGACCCAAGTAAATTGCTGGGAAAGAGAACTCAGCATATTCATCAAATAGCAAGCTTCTCCAGGAGCAATACGAAGATATTTCTCTTCATTCCATAACAACGTCTGTTGCTGGGCTGTAAGACTATCTTCAATAGTTATATTTTCAGATTTCATCTTGAAGAACTTGAGACGCACTCTGTTTGAAATTAAAGAAACTATCATCGATTGTAACATCATACATTCTGTACAGTGGAGTAGCTATTAAGTATTGCAACCATGTTTTGATGTATCTTTTAGTAACCAAACCCATCAGATAACTAGTTCTGTGAATTTTCCTCCTTTTGATGTGAACATTTACACAGTAATCATCAACATTCCATGGCAGTCGATTGACCATTGTATTGACGGATACTGGAACATTGATTATTTGCCCTAATATTCCAAACTGACCCTGTACATGTCTCAATCACCTAATTTGCATGAAAGGTATTCGTGGAGAAATGAGTCTTTCTGATACCATATCCAAAGTAGGAAGATGTGGAATTTCTGGATATACAAAACCATTATATTTTGATAAATTTGGTATACTTTTCCTATTTAAACTTTGTCGGCAACTGTAGCACGCTTTAACGTTTTCTAAATTAATTCCCGGTAAAATATTTTGTAAAATATTTTTATGCTCAGCAGCAGGCGTTTTCAAATCATCTCTAAACCATAATCTATCACAAATCGAACACCCGTGACCGAAAGGATTATCAACGAATCGCTTTTGGAAATCTTTGTGAGCATTTTTATGAGAATCATAGTCTTTGTAACGCAAGATAGAATTTATTATCGATTCACATGCATCAGTTCCAACACGTACTAGACTTGTTGAGGGCTCTGTACTTGTTGACTGCACAGGGTGGTTCACAAAGTCCATATTAATCAGTGCTGGCATTAAATGAGTCTCAATAGCATTCCCATCATCAGACATTAAACTCGGCATTAAGAGAATATTTTGCACTGTTTTTTTCCATGCTCGATATTCTCTCATGTACTCTGATCGAGATTTGGCAGTAGCACTTGATGAATTTTTCTGTTTTTTATCACTTTTTTTACTAGACTTTCTGCTAGTTTTTCTTTTTTTTTTTTCTTTCACGAAACTCTTTTCCTCTTTGTACATTTGATTTAGGCATTCTGATTAGAATCAATAATAATTCAACGCAAATGAAAATTAAAAAAACAAATTAGCTGCCGAAAACATCACCAAGTGGCCAACAATCTAAGGAAACATTTTTAAAAGGCACGCTTTTGCTGCAAGAGCTATTTTGTCTACACCGTAACGCAAACATTGCAACACATATAACTGTTCCCTGGTCTGGTGAGAAAAGGGGGGGGGGCGTCGACCAATTGGAAAGGCAGGCAATCATCCAACTTTTTCACGGATATGACGCAAGTCACAGGGTGTCTCCCCATTCTCTTTTCCTCCTGCTCGCTGTCTCCTCACCATTGCGACGATTTTGAGGGATGGCAGGGGAAATCACTACTTCCGTTCGCTTTCTCCCTGTTACGCAAAACTGGGCAAATTCACTCTGTGAGCAAAGAAGTTTCATTTCAAAAAGAACGAATCTACACATTATCTACCTTGAATTTTTTCCCCTTTTGCATGGAATATAATCACACATGCTACCTTTAATTGCGAATTAAATAAGACGAATATTACTTACTAGTGGTTCAATTTCATCCAAGCATATGATAGGATTCAATGAAATCTCACTTGGGCTATCCGAACATGAAGGTTTCACATCCCTAATACATGAATCCTCATTTACTACCTTTGATGCGATAGGATTAACTTCATGAAGAACTGATTTTACAGGAACATCACTTTTATCACTTGTTTTCTCATGTAAATGTACAGGACTCGAGAGTTGAGTAGAGGTCTTTGATGGAGAACGATTGGCATTATGCTGTATTTCAGTACAGTCAGAACTACTAACATTGTGCATAGTACCAGCAGCTGCACTGGGTCTTAAAGAATCCCAAACAGAAAGAATCTCCTCTACTAAATGAGGAGCACATACTCTAGTCAATTGGTCTCCCTGAAAAAAAACTTATATGATCATATTGCAGAAGGATTTCATTTGTAATACAGAATAGATTATAAAAAAAGACATTATTTAATTATAAAGACAATTTCAAAAGAATTCCAAGAACTTTTTGATATTTACATTGGTTGTGTAAAATTTGAAAAAAAATTAACAACCCAAATATTTAAAGGGATATTTTTTAAAGCAGATTTCAACATTATCTGATCTGAAAATGATAAAAATAAAAATGAGATGTGCTTTTGAAATTAAAAATTCTCTAGATCAACGAAGTATTGAAATATAATAGAATTTATTGAATATATAATAATTCACATTAATTTCATCTTAAAAACTTTTTAATTTGTTACAGTGGCAGCTAGGTATCCAAAGCCCTAGGTGCAAAAGAAAATGAGGACCCTATCATGGTTGGGTTTCATCAAGAAAAGTAAAAATACAGTGGATTACAAAAGTGTTAGTACACTTGTAATTTTCTATAAAATGTACTGTTTGCAACTAATAAAAATTAATATATTAGAATAGCATTTTTTTATGATATCTGCAACTTGTTCTTAATGGAATAACATAACCAATTTTTAAAACATAATATAACTATTATTTTTAAAAATTAATAAAAAAAAATACTAAAAATTATGCCACAAAACTCTTTGTACACTACAAAAAAAATCGCAACATAGCTTTAAAAATTGTATTTTTTAAAAAATTTAATAGTAAGATATATTTTACCGTCCAAAATAACTTTTAAACGTCTTGGTATGGATTTCATCAGATTTTTGTTATTTCTGCATCGATGTTACTCCATTCTTCTGTGACTATTGTTTTTACTTCATATATTGATTTTTATATGCCATGTTTTCTTTTTTTTTAAAACAAATTCCCACGAAATATGGTCTACTAGACTTAAATCAGTCGATTTAGGAGGTTTTTCAGAATTTCAGACGGTTATAGAGACACCAGTGGCATACATTGAGAGCAGTGCGCTTGGTGTCAATATCTGGTTAAAAAATCAAGTCGTCTACAATATCCAAACTTTTGGTCGGATAATTTCAAAATGTTCTTTAAAATATTTAAATAGAGCTCATGATTCACAATACTCTCAAAAATTACTAAATTACCTAACACTGAAGCTGATTTACACCCCTCCTCCTTGCAGGAACACCATCGCCATGCTTCACTGTTCCAACTAGATTTTTGGGATTAAGTTTCAGAAAATTCAACATTAAAAGCAAATTGGTTGGGATGAGAGAAAATTCCACTTCTTTGGTTCTGACGGGTGTATAATAATAGTTTGTAGGGGAAAAAAGTGAGGAGCTTAATCCCAATAATTTAGTTCAAACAAGAACACGCCCGCCTCCATGCTGAATAACACAACCAAAAACGATTGTCTGGTAGAAATTAAAAAGTAGTAGGATTTTGAAAAACACTTGTTGTTTTGGTGGATGTCTTTTGTAAAAGGCCCTGAAGGCTATAAAGGCCCCAAATCAAGAATTTGACGTTTTTCGTTATCATTTAATATCATTCCTAAAGTTATCCCAGTCATAAAAAGATGATTAATCTTCATCATTTTCAATAAATATTGAGATCGGTGTGTGCGTGTGTGGTTCCTTCCCTCTTAAATGTTCCATGCAGACATGGTCATCTTTGACATGATCGGCGGAAACGATGACAGCGGTGTCTTTAACTGCAATAACTGTCGAATTTCATTCAGAAAGCTTCTCAAGCAACATGGTTGTTATCACATTATCTAAATCACTTTTATCAGAAATACTTGGGCCAGAAGTACTCCTAGAAGGCTGCCAAAGAAATGTGTCAATTTTAGTTTATTATCTTCTCTTTCTTGGCGTTTTTTGCACTTAAACGCACCACTGGATTTCTTTTTTTTATCCATAATTTTATTTTTTTAATTTATGAAATACAATTCATATGAGTGCTTGAGTACTTACTGACGTTAAAAAGAAGGAGAAACGTGATGCTACGTTACAAAACGTCGTTGCGGAATCCCTGCTATTTATTTATTTATTTGGAAATATCGAACTTACCCGCCAGACGGCTTAGGCTACAAAATGATCCACCGAGATAGACAAAAAATGTGCATGAAAGAGAAAATGCAACACAATATTATTATAATTATTTTTTTAAAAAACAAAAGAAAAACCTCTGCAAAAGAGCAGAAGAGGGGAAGGGGAAAAATTACATCAGTCTATTGCAGATAGAAGTAGATTGTGAAATGTTGAAACAAAAAAACTAACAGGAAGGAATTGTACGTTTTTAAGATGTAATAATAAGTATGGTAAGATTTTTCATCAAAAGTGAAGTTTATTTTTACGTAACAATTTATTAGAAAAATTAAAAATAATTTAAACTTTTCAATATGTAAAGTTCGCAACACCATAAAAGCAACGGAAAGAATTTAGGGGAATTCCCTACAAGTTCGAAATTACTTTCAACTGAGTTACTATGATTATAGTTGCGTTTTGCAACCTTTTATATTTATATCTTAAAAGTGGAAGAAATTATCACAATTTTGGGTTGCTTGGTGGTCAGAGTCTAAGGAATCTGAGTTTGAGGGCCCCGGTGCACAGTACTGCCTAGCCCATTGGTAGCTAGGCCACTGATTTGTTATGGCCCTGACACTCCAGTACTTCCTGGTAAATAATTAACTGTTAGCTTACCCACCTAACAGGATGTAACTTAACTTTAACATGTTGAAAATTATGCATTTAGCATTTTTTTAAAAACCCATTAGGTCATCACCTAGTAAGATAACTTTCTACTAATCACAAGATCCCTACGGTCTGTGTTTTACACAAAAGCCAAGATTCTCTAGAAAATTCGTCCACCACTACTTGTTTTGTATTTTGTAATGTCTACACTAAGTGTTGACCAGTTTTATTATAATGTGTGTGTGATCATAATAAATGTTGAATGCTACTTAAGAAGATGTTTCCTTATACTTAACGATTCATCGTTACTACAACTACCGTTACAACCACAACCTTGCTAATGGAAATAAATTAATAAATAAAACATACCACTCACCAACTACTACATATATATACGAACTATGACAGCAGGATATATGGCAATTAGCAACAGTGGCAAGATTGCATTATATGGTGACCATCGTCCATGTCTGGGCCACCTTACACCATTATAACTTATTTAGTCCAAAGGAGACAATTATTTGAGTCGGTTTTTACCTAGGTTTACTAGTTGAACACATTTATTTGTAACGGGTTGCCGTTTGTACGAGTATCTGACAATAAATGCTGCAAACTGTTTACTTAACAGGGCCGCAAGGATCTAAAGACAGGGGTCTACTTTTGCATAAGGGCCCAGAGCCTCAAGAAGTCTAAAGACGTCCCTGCCTGTTCGATGGCTACTCAACAAAGAGTTTTTTTTTATATTAAATGAATTTTATGCATTAAACTTTAATTAATTATCCAATTAAATCTTAATATTTCTAACTTTTTTCTTATTTTTAACCATTTGTTAAATTTCTTGTAAAAATAATGCCTTTTATTATTATTAACACATTCAATTTTCATTTTTAATGGACAATAAAAGAGAAAAAATTAAAATAGAGAGTTGTTTTATTTTTAATACAAATGTGAAATATATACTGAATAAATATTTTCAGATATAATAAATCGCTTTTTGTGGCAATACATTTGAAACAACTAAACCTCACAAACATTTAATTATGGAAAATTAAAATATAAATTCAGTAATAGATGAAAATCTATTTGAAAAAACTTGAAGAAAAAATTAAGCATCTAAATCACAATGTTTTAAACTTTCATTATTTAAAGATATTCTTGCAAAACGATTAAAAGTGCTTAAATGAGACTAAAAACTTCGAAAATTGTATACATTTTTAGTAAGAATGATCATTATCTGGGGAAAAATTTGGAATAAATATGAAACACTATTAAGATAAAAAGTATATTACATAAAAAGTTAAAACTTTGTCATTAAAAATAATAGCATATGAAAGTACCTTTTTCACCCCAAGTAAAAATACTGGCAAAAAAAAAAATTGTTTCCAAAAATAAGTAAAAACTACAGAATTCAAATTTTGCCATGTGAAAAATATAAATTATCCCATAATCATTTGAAGCCTCCCCTTAAATCATTCAACTATAGGCTTATAGACAGTGAATGAGAGTTTCTTAACGTCGCGCTCTAAAGCAACATGACGGTTCTCATAATTTTGAACCATGGTCAAGTGATAAGGATGACACCAGAGCTGGGGGGGGGGCACTCCTAACTTCCACATCCTACAAATGTGAGGACTTCACGCCATGAGATTTGATGTGCATCAACGATAATGCTGGCCATGAGTTCGTGACCCTGACCACTATACTGGACCACATACATATAGACAATACACAATTCATAAGGAGACAAACCATTGCACATTATTACATCAAACAAAAAGTAAACTATGCTTCATACTTTACTGCTGAGAGAGTTCAAAACTGCTTGCACAGTAGGCTTATATTTTTGATCACATAAAGTAATTATTTTTTTTAAGTCAGATTCTATCTCCTCCTGAAGTTGCTCGATTCTCATAATGGCTTCAGCAGAACGAGATATTGGATCAGGACCCAAAATTGCAGAACCATTATCACCACTGTTTTAACAAAAATATAAACTTTAATAAACAAGAAAAAATTAGTATGCTTATAGAAAACTTATTTCATAAAAATGATTAACAGTATAGCTTTATTAATAAAACAAATGTGAATGACTCTTCTAAATCATTCAAATAATAGCAAATATACCTGAATAAAGGATAATAACTTTTTAACTGATTGAGCAGTCGTAATAAACCTCCTTGCCGAAATCTACGCGAATACGCAGAAAATGCTCCAACAGTTATGATGTCATACACTCCCGCTAAATTAAATGAAAGAAAAGAATAATACAATTTCAAATTTATTAAAAATAATTTCTTGAATGCTACAAGAATTTTAAATAAAATATATATGCTTTTTCTTTCAGAAAAGAAATGTTACTTTTTCGAGTAGTGACGTTCTGGACCCACATTCTCTGAATATGCAGGTTAACTGGTACAAATTCAAAATTTGTATCTTTCTTTTTAATAGATGGCTTGAATGATGAACCCTTCTGCTTAAGCAAGAAATCCACAACTTCAGTGTAGTGATTTATAAGTCGAAGATGCCCATCAGTTGCAGCTAAATACTTTTGTTGCCATTCTAATGGAAGCTGCAGTAAAAAAAATGGATGCTAATAAGAAATACCTTTTTAAATACATAAATCTATAAACAATTCTTCAAGTTTAATCTAAAATTATATGTTTCTTACAGAGAAAATGTTCATCTGAAAATAAAGTTCTATACAAGTTGGGTAAGAAAAACTTTTAAAATATTTAACCAATCTTAGACAAATGTTATTACCTGATTCAGTTCGAAAACTGTTTCCATCAATTTCTTTTCTTCATTAATCCATAAATCTCTACATTGTGAAAGAGAAATAAGTTCTGTAAGATACACAATTTTCCCAACCAAAATAATACAAGCTAAACATTTTCAGAGTTCTAACCCTGCCATAATGTCACACATACTTGATACCAAAATCAAATGTAATCCATTAAACTTTATACTATACAAATAAATGCTTCAAAAATGAATTTTTACGTTATTTCATTTTTATTTAAGATTTTGATACCAATCCGTTTCAAATTAATTTGTAAGGGAAAAACTGATAAAAGTCCAAAAGAAATGGCATCATTTCACAGTCTATTGTTTTTTACTAATATGAAGGGTTTTCTGTTTAGGAGTTTTTAAGTCTTAACTATAAATATTAAATTAAATATTTAATTACATAAAAATAAGAATTAATTTCAAAAATTGAATACTAATATGAAAAATTAAAAGTCATTGCTTCATTGGCAATGATGGCAAAAATATGAAATAAATTTTTCATAAAACCTTTCCTAATAGAAAAAATAAAACTTCTTTTGACATGAATTTTATTCAAGAGCTCTGAAAGTCCCTACCTTTACAATATCAACAAACACAACTTCCTACAATACTACAAGATTAACACCTGAATGATTCTGTGGTCATTGATTGAGGAGAAATTTAAAATACACCCTCAAAGTAAGTACGTCTTGAGGTTCTAGAAAATGGTTCATAATTGTACAATAGGTATTAATGTTTGTAAAACCCAGTCTGTTATATTCAGGAAAGCTGGATAAATCCAGCCCCCAACAAGTTTACAATTTCTGATGATGAAATTGTTCAGGTCTTGGCAATATGCTCCATGGAATTGCATTCAGTTACTACATTAAAGCATCACTATATTTTTCATTCAACTACACTTAACTAATAAATTCTGAAATAAAATCCATCTTAGCATTTCACTCATTGGACAGCATTTCTTTCTATAAAGAATAGTTTTACACAAGATCTTAAGACAGTTTAAAAATATATTGCATCCTATCATATATCAGGGGTGGCCAACCTATTTCAGAAGAGTGTCACTACCTGATATAAAAAAAATTATGTGTACTGCTTCCATATTCTCCTACAAACAAACAAATATGAAAACATAAGAGAAAAGTGATACTTTTAGGCTTAATTATGGAGTTTTTACGCAAATAGCATATTTTTTTATGCAAGTCTACGTAGTGGAAATTAGAAAACAATATAATAAATAAGTCAAAAGTACAAACTTATATTCTATAGATAAAAAAAGTTTTTACAGATTCAATCAAATAGGCTAAATATAAAGTGAAGTAACTTCAAACATATTTAATTCTAAATAATTATTAAACAGTTAGTAGTTGCTTAATGTGGCTTTTGAATTTATATTTTTCTTACCAAGTGATCTATATTAGAATTAGTTCTTAAAGCTTCTAACAAAATTAATTGTTTTAGATGTATATTACTTACTTTTGAGGGATATTTTGACTTTATATTAAGTTCATAATTGTAAACATTTGTTCAAAAACATATATTAATCCAAACCTATAATAATATCTGACAGCCAAATCGTAAAAACTTCGAAAATTCAATATAATATGGATCACTTGCAGTTGAAATAAATTTGTTCTATATTTGTTTTTCAATTTTGATTTCGGCTGGATAACAATTAACGAATTGCAGGGCAATTGAAAAAAGGTTTTTGAAAAGATCTGCATTTTTTTTATTCTGAAAATCATCAAACCTGGCACTAATGAAATCCAATAAAATGGATAATTAATTTTAAAATATATTATAGCTCGGGGATTATAAATTCGGTAGATATTTCTAGCATTAATGTGAATGTGTTAATCTTTTCCAGTAATCCAGACAAAAAAAGACAATTAAGGCAAGAAAAATACAATCTATCCTGTAATTTTACATTAAAATTATTTAAATGTCCCATATCGGTAACAAAAACGAAATCCCATATCCAATCTTCATTCTTAAGTAGCGAGCACTCACTGGGTTAATTGTTTTCTTCCAGATAATTTTAATATATATACAGGGTGTTTCATAAATGATGGGAGTAACTTTAAGGGGTGATAGTACACATCAAGACGAGTTATAGTAAATAGGAAACCAAGTGTCCAAAACGTCTTCCGAAGGAGAAAGGCGACCTCAAAGTTTAGGGTCCTAAATTTCAAATGATGATAAAAAACGGAAAAATGGATCGATTCATTTGCGGTTTTCACTACAATCATTCTTTAAATTGGTATTTTCTTAAAAAAAAGTTTTAAAGACAAAGTTAAAAAAAATGCCGTTAAAGGACGGTCTAGACTTTGGAGTACCGAACAACTACCTTTTACCTGTATTTTTTATTTTGTTAAATGTTTACAAAAGCTTAGATTTTAACTTGAATTTTGAGCGCAAAATTGAAACCATCGGGAGCGGTTAAGTGGCGCAAATGTAACCGCGTTCAGGGGGAGGGGATTGAAGTGCTCGTATGTAATGATCAAAATAAAAAACGATAAAGCAAACTTTTAGAAGCGATAGTACAACAAAACAAGCAACATTCATCAAAGAAATCATACTCGTAATTTTAACCCGAAGGTGATAGAGGGCGCTGAAACAGATTTCGTTTTAAGAGACAAAAAAGGAAACAAAGAACATTTACGTTCTAAAAAAAAAGTTTAATTAGAAATGATTACAATAGCTGTTCGAAACACTGACCATTAGAGGCGATGCATACGGTACAACGGCGAAGAAGGGATTCACGAACCCTCTGAAACACGCCAGGAGTATCACGCACCTCTCCTGCAGCTGCCGAAAGTCTGGTGACTAGTTCTGCAGATTCGATAGGAGAATCATACATAAGACTCTTCAGGTGTCCCTACAAAAAGAAATCCAGGCATGAAAGATCGGGCGATCGCGCTGGCCAAGGGACAGGACCACCTCGCCCAATCCATTGATTTGGAAAGGTTGCGTTTAGATAATTTCGCACCTCTGGCGCAAAATGAGCTGGTGCTCCATCCTGCTGGAACCACATTACTCGCCGGAACATCTGTCATCATTTCCGGCAGCACCTGTTGCAGAAAGGTAAGATATTTTTTCCATCCAGGCGTTCTGGCAGAAGATAAGGTCCAAGTAGATGGTCACTAATTATTCCTGCCTAAACATTTATGGAAAATCGTCGCTGATATGCATGTGTAGAAGACGCATGTGGATTTACATCTGCCCATTGGTGGGAATTGTGGGTGTTAAATGTACCGTCACGTGTAAATGTACATTCATCTGTAAAATGCACAGTTGCACCAAAATAGGGATTTAGGGTGTTCTTCTGCAGATACCAGCGAGCAAAATCCATTCGACGAGGAAAATCCCTTTGAGTCAGTTCCTGGACTAGTTGGACATGAAAAGGATGCATACTTTCATCCTTTAGTACTCGCCATGTCGTGGAGGGTGATACTTCAATTTGACTAGCCACTGCTCGCGTGCTTGTATTTGGATGATCAGCCATTATATCCAGAATTTTTTCTTCCACAGCTACCGTTCTGTTAGACTTCGCACGGCCTGCATTTGAACGTGCACCAAAAAAGGATCCTGTCTCACACAACTGTCTGTGCAAGCGCACAAATGTTTTATCATTGGGCAACCGCCTGTTGGGAAACTTTTTTCCGTACAATCGTCGCGCCTCTGCACTATTCCCATTTGCAGTTCCGTAGATGAAGTGCATATCAGCCTTTTCTTGATTAGTGAAGGGCAACATCTTTCCTTACGTTTGCACCGTGATTTACACTTGCACACTCGGGTCAGTGGCTTTTATCTTAATAACAATTTGCATATGCGTTCTTCTTCTTCTCCATATCACAATTTCATGTTCTTCTTCCAGAAACTTGCAGCAATAACGCTTGCATGGATAAAACTTGAAGATGCTCTAACACGTTTGCGTTTGAATTCAAATCATGCATTTTCTAATCAAAGTTGATTGTTTTTATGTTGTACTATCGCCTCTTAAAGTTTGCTTTATCGTTTTTTATTTTGATCATTACATACGAGCATTTCAATTCCCCCCCCCCCCTGAACGCGGTTACATTTGCGCCACTTAACCGCTCCCGATAGTTTCAATTTTGCGCTCAAAATTCAAGTTAAAATCTAAGCTTTTGTAAACATTTAACAAAATAAAAAAATACAGGTAAAAGGTAGTTGTTCGGTACTCCAAAGTCTAGACCGCCCTTTAACGGCATTTTTTTTAACTTTGTCTTTAAAACTTTTTTTTAAAGAAAATACTAATTTAAAGAATGATTTTAGTGAAAACCGCAAATGAATCGATCCATTTTTCCGTTTTTTATCATTTGAAATTTAGGACCCTAAACTTTGATGGCGCCTTTCTCCTTCGGAAGACGTTTGGGACACTTGGTTTCCTATTTACCATTACTCATCTTGATGTGTACTATCACCCCTTAAAGTTACTCCCATCATTTATGAAACACGCACTTCTTTTTGAAACCTATCGCAGGTAACAATGAATGAGTAATATTTGCATGAAAATTTCCTATTGTAATTCAATTATTAAGTGTATTAAGAAAATTGAAGTTTTTTTTGTATGAGACAACCATATTACAAAAAATTATAAGGTATTGCAAGTTATTATCTTTTCAAATTTTTTTTATATTTCAACAAGTCTTCACGCGTTACTATTACAACTTCGCTTTGCCACACTGCAGCACACAAACCGCAGGTTGGCCACCCCTGTCATATATGTTCAAATATTTCATCGAAAAAGAAACCATTTACTTGACCATAGTAAAGGAATGACAATTAGTTTAACTATTTTGAAAGACAAAATACAATGATTGAAAGCAATATTATAAAATTACACATCAAATGTGGAAAAAAAATTAAATGATTAAACATTTCATAAACAGTTTAAGTTCAAAGGTTATAATAAAATGCCACGTACAAGAGCATACATGGTATTGTAACAGACAATTTACTTTCAGCCATTATTTCATGGACATGCAGCTCAGCCCCAAGTCCAGTGTGAAAACGATATGTTTGGGTCACAAAATTATTGGACAACGTTTTTAACAATCCCAATACAGGTATTCCAACTTGTGATGTCAATCTAGAAGGCAAAGAATAACTTCTAGGACGTTCTACCTACAGAATTAAAAAAAGAATATCTAAAAGTATGAACAGCACAGATTCATACCATCTAATATGATTTATTTAAATGTTTATATAAACTTATAAGCAAGCAAACTCAGTTAAAAATGAATCTTTACCTTGGACCACAAAGATTCTTCTTCAGCTAATAACAACCATGCATTTCTTTGTTTAGTATTACTCATTTCTCGAGCAGATATAGATACAAATCCTACACTTGCACAAGAAGGTGATCTAACAGGGGGAAAATAAAATTTAATTTGAGATTTTTTTTCTTTCTAATTTTAGTATTTTTACCATGATTCATTAATGCCTCCAATTCAACGATATAATTAATTTCCTATTTCTTGTATCAAATAATAAACAAGGAAGAGAAAAGGGAATAGTATTAATTGATTCTCTTAAATCTCTTTTAATGAAGAAATAACAAAATATGATTTTATTTTGAAACTTTCAATTTACAAAATCTTGTATGATATACTGGGTATAATTAGATGCTATGTCAGAAGTTTGTCAAACTTTACTGAATTGTTCCCTGAATATTGAAATAATTCTTACAGTACAAAATTGATAAATATTATATTTTCCCACATATATTTTGAGTTCTTGCATATTAACATTTTTGGTGAGCAAATCTCAAACTTTTCTGGACAGCTGCATTTTTAGAAATAGATAGCATTTAATCAAAAAGGTCATGTATGTGCATTAAACATGCAAAAGAAATGATAAATACTAGAAAATTACCAGAATACTGAAAATATTTCTTAAAGGGGGAAAGGTAAGAACTAAAGATTTCTAATTATACATTTGATTTACCTACACTAAAGTTAATCGTAATGTACGATGATGACTTTGCAAGAGGTTTTCAAGAGTGAACACAGATTCCCCAAGAAGCGTACTCTAAGAAAAAGGAAAAATTAAAGTTTTTCATAAAAATTCAAACATAGGCATATGGTTTTCAGTAAATAGCAAATATTTTTTATAGTTTTTAAATGACTTAAAATTACACGAGAAAAAATTGAAAACTAAAAGAATGATCCAAATTAGCAGTATGATCTTCTAAACTAGCATAAATAAAAAATTATCATGCAAGATAATTAATATTCAAATTTTTTTATAAAACACGGAAAAATATTGTTTTTAAATTTTTAAACACAAATAATTAAATACTTTTCTAACTTTTTTTATCCAATTCAAGAGAAGAAAAAAATAATCTGAACAAAAAGCCCAGAAAAATCCAATAGAAATTGAAGTGAAAGAATCCAAAATAAATGAACTTTTTAAATTTTAGAATACACAAATTTTATAATTATTTATAACTTAATTTAAACAATAAATACTCACAGTACATGTGACTCTTTCTTTCACATCATAAACTGAAAGCTTGATTCGAGTAAGTTCAGTTACTTCTCCTTTAACAAATGTTACAGTCGTAAAAAAACAAGGATTGCTAGATTTCTGTTGGAAAAAAATAGTCTCATTGTTGGAAATTTTACTAAGAACTTTAGGTCAAAATAAGCATGCATTAAGATAGCTCATATTTTAGAAATGCATAGGTAATACAGTATACTATTTGTTTCCCTTTTAACATATGTTAATTATGTACACATATTTGATAAAGATGAGAATTCCTTAAAAGATTGAAAAATAAATCTTTGTTTAAAATTTTTTTAGCTTTATTAAAATAAAACTTGTCATTTAATCTAGTTGATTAATTTATAAATGAGTTATTTTCAGCAGTACTAGTATCAAAGTCAGTATAAGAAAAAACTGAAACTATTTAATAACTCTCTTTAACTAATTGAAAAATCTATTCCATAACAGAGTAATAGAAAATAAGGCGGTTTAAAATATAATTTTTCATTCAAGCTGCATGCATATATTCTGAAAAATTGCAAATAAAATCAAAGAAAAATAGAATCTATCCAGAATCTTAATATTCAAAGAAAAAATAAATGAAGCAGTTATTCTGTAAAATATAATGAAAACAGTAAAAAAACACCTTCAAGACACAAATTTCAATAGAAATAATAATCACATTTTCCAAATTTGAGAACAATTCATAATTTTTAAAAAACAGTATAAGTAAAATAACATTTCTAAACTGATTTAATATTCTGGTTTCAAAATCATAAAATGTTATTCTTAAAAACTTTTTTGACTTGATCATAATACAACAAAGCAGGACTTCGAACTATAATTCATTTTGTTCCGGTTCAACTATATATATATTGGTTCAGTTCCAAATGAATAAATTTATTTTATGTATATTCTTATTTGTACTAAAAATATAATTCTGCCATAAGTAAAAAAATATAATTATGTCAAAATGTAGAAGATTTTATTATTTTTTAGTTGGTACTCTGCGTGAATTGATACAATTAACTAGCATGTACGATGTGAGCAGAGAACGGCGAGCATTGGCATTGTTATTCATTATCGAAATCGCATTTGACAACTAGGTTTATGATTATGTGTACCCATGTCGCTTGACGCTCACATCGTGCACTTGGCTTTGAAACAATTAAGTAAATAAACATTTTTTACATAACATATGAAAATTGCCTCTGATTATTAATATATCTCCTAACCTGGTTTCACCGAGATTATTTTTGTTGTCTCGGTGAATAAATTTCAAACCTTAAAACGCCCTTTAAACCCTAATTTGTGTTGTTGGAGTTGAAAAACTACCATTATGTGTATGTGTGCAATCTTATACAGTGGCCGCAGTAACCTAGTGGTCAAGGTAACGGATTCGTGGCCGGCGTGTCAGGAGTTTGAGCTTCATGCCGCTGAAAACCCACCGTGTAGGGGAGTGATGCATGTTAAATCTGTCGAGAGCTCAAACGTCCTCCTGTTGGTGTGGTAGTTAAGAGAGGGGTGCCAGCTCAGGTGCCGTCCACGTCACTTGACCAGGGTACAAAATTGCAAGGTCCTTTGCCAAAAGCCGTCATGTACCTGAACAGTGCGACGTTAATATTCATTCACTCACGCAATCTTATACAAGTGTGGATAGGTATAATTTTATTCTCTTCCCAGAAATTTAAAATATTATGTTTTATAATGAGCTTTCGTATATTGTCAAAATGATTTAAAATGAATTCAAAGTCAATCTCCATAGAAATAGGGATCTATGTGTTTTTATTGTCAATTCTTTTCTGTTTAAAAATGCCTCTAAATCATGGATGTCTAAACTGACCCCTTGTGGGCCGTATAGCAAAAATAATTTTTTTTTTCTGAGCCGCACATACTATATTTTTTTTTAACAAATTGAAATAAAAAAAATTAACTATATAGTTTTATTAAAATAAATTAACTTATTTTTAAAATAATTTTTTTTAAATTTGAATTAGACATGAATAGGTATACATTTATTTTAAATTTGTAAAAGTTTCGTTTCTCATTTAGTTTAACTTAATTTTTTTCCATCTTTATGAAATCCAATGAGATGAATGAATTTGTACGTTTGTGTTGAACAAGAAAATCGATATCGGGTTCAAAATACGAAATTGAAATTCTTTTTGCATTTTCAAGATGTTTGTCAGTGATCTTTGTCCTATTTTTGTTCTTTATATGCTTCATTCTTGGAAAATAACTGTTCACAAATATAAGTACTGCCAAAATCTGAAGACATTAATAAAGCATGCATGTGAAAATGAAGACATTTATCGTGCGGTGTAGGATTTTTATAAAACTCCAGTATAGAAACATTCCCAAATTTTTCTTTCAGTTGAATGTCACTTTGCAGTTAAATGCATTCCATTTGAAGAATTGAAGGTAATTTGTTTATTTCTAGAGAAAACGGGGAAGAAAATATATTGAAATACTCTTCGTTTTTTCGAAAATCTGGAAATCTTCTTTCAAACTGATCAGTTAAATCGAAAATTAATGCAGCATATTTTGCGTACTTTGTGAAAACATTTTTTTTTTTAAATAAAAATGTGTAAATTGAAATATTTTCATAATTTGCGTTTGGGCTACATGTGGCTCATGGGTCGCACTTTAGACAAGCATGCTCTAAATCTTCATTTTCATCGCTTTCAGTAGAAGATTTGTGTTTAAGATTGAAATTTAATTTGTTCCAAATCTTCTTTAAATGTTGCACAGCCTGTATATTTTGTGACGTGGAAAGCAAAATTTGATATAATGAGTGGGTCCAAATAAACTGCTTCTACTAAATTATATGGTTGACATTATATTAGAAAATATTGATGAGTTGGTTACAGTAACAAAATGATTCAAAGCGAAAATAAACCGCTATTTTATTGGTTCAGTTCCAGTTTGAAGCCCTTCTATAATGAATTCTGATAATTATAAGATTTAAGTTAAGAATATGAGAAATTGATTCTATTTTAATTAAACACAGATGTGTTATAATTTTTTGACAGATGCAAACCCTCATTCATAAATATAAGAAAATTAAACAAAAGGGCTATAGTTTCAAAAATGCTCATATGTTTGCCATGAAGATAACACAAGGCAATTCAGGAACAAATGCATCTTTCATTAATTAGAAAATTTATGAACATTTTTTACACAAACAAAAATTACTTTTCCCCACCCTAAAGATATCATAATACATATATTTTTGCTATTATGCAGGTGAGTTAATATCTTATTTCTAATGTAAAGAAATCATGCTCATGCAAACCTCAACAATTTCAGTCTGTGCAAATCTTGTCCATTTCACAGAAGGAAGTGTATTTATTGAGACACATACTAAAGGATTAGGAGGCTGACCATCTCCATCACACATTAAATTATCACAACCTGCAATTTTTTATTAGAAAAATCTTTAAAAAGTAAATAAGAGAAGTAATGAACAATTTTAATGACTAAAAAGCTAAGGTATAAGTCTCAAAATAATGTTTACATAAATACTGTCAATTTAAAAGGAAAATGCATTTCACTATACACTCAAGAGCCAAAGCATTATGACCACCTGTCAATAACGAGTTGGCCCACCTTTGGCGCGCAACACAGTTTAAACCCACCTTGGCATAGATGCCATAAGTCCTTGGTAGATGGACGGTGACAGATTGTACCACATGTTTAAGCAACGGTCACGCAAATCCGAGATATTGCGAATTGGTGGTCTTTGAACTCTGAGCTGCCATCCCATAACATCCCAAATGTGTTCTATCGGATTGAGATCCAGTGAGTTAGGCGGCCAGGGCATTAACTGGAATTCAGCATCATGTTCCTGGAACCACTCCAACACAATTTTAGCCTTGTGACACGAGGCGTTGTCCTGTTAGAACATTCCATTTCCAGCTGGAAAAACAGAGGCCATGTAAGGGTGCAACTGGTCTGCAATGTTGTTCAGATACCCTGTAGCACTCATGGTCTGCTCTACCACAACCACGGGTCCCAGAGACGCCCAAGAGAACCGTCCCCCAAAGAATAATACCGCCACCACCGGCCTGTGTATGACCTACTGTACATTGAGGGAGCAACTGTTGTTTGCCTGGAAGACTGTGTATCCTGACACGGCCATCGGCGTGATGAATGACAAACCATGATTCATCTGACCAGGCAACTCTATCCCACTGATCCATGGACCAGTCCCTATTTTTCCGGGCCCAGCGCAGGTGCAGTTGGCGATGATGCTTGGTCAGCAAAGGCACACGAGTGGGACATTTGCTGCATAGCCCCATATACAACAGTGTCTGCTGAACAGTGTGCTCCGATACTATTCTACTGGGCCCTGCATTGTATTGGGCTATCAGCTGAGCCACTGTCTGGCTCCAGTTTTGCTTCACCATGCGACCTTTTTCTTTGATAGCGTGTGGACGTCCAACACCATGTCATCTACTGCTGGTTTCACTGTCATTCATCCACTTTGCATAAGTACTAACAACTGTAGATCGCGAACAACTCACGAGTTGTGCAGTTTCGGAAATACTCGTTCCCAGCCTTCGAGCCGTTACAATCTGTCCTCTATCAAAGTCACTTAGATCTGCAGCCTTTCCCATCACACACAGAAGTGAAAGAATGATTCTTCAGACTCTCCAGCAGCAGTTAAATATTCTTCCACCTGATCACGTGCCTTCCATATCATCCAGGCGAATTCATTGCAAAATGTAGGGGTGATCATAATGTTTTGGCTCTTGATTGTATATATATTCAAATAACTATAAAATGAAACTTTTGTAAATTTAAAATTTAAATTCATAAGTACATTCTCTGTTGTCATTCTATAATTAGGTCATTTATATTTTAGTAGATATTATCCAGTTTTGTATACAATTTACTATATTATACATACATCTTCACTGTTCAAGGTATAACTCATACACAATTATTTAGAAAAACATTTTTGATTTTATATATTTAATTTTGAAGAGACTTAAATTTTTTCAGATCTTCAATACTCATGTCAATACTTCTCATTTAGCTTTCCTTAAAAGCAATATTTTTAAACTTAAGAAATGAAATAAAATGGAATAAAAAGATGAAAGTTAAATGATTATGAAAGTATTATGATATACACACAATATTTAGAATGGTTCTGAACACTCCAAAAAAAACCCCTACCAACATATCTTGAGAAGTAAATACTTTTAGAACACATACTTTATTTTTCAATCATCAATATCTAGTTATTTCTCATTAATTTGCTTAAGAATTCAATTTAACATCACAATTTTCTAATCACTATCGATGAATGGATTAGATTGATTTGAATGCAGGGCAAAGTAAAGCAACACAATGAACTTTCATTTCAATACATTTCTCATTGCTTTAACATTAAGTTCATTACATATAATTAATAATTTCATACCCTTTTCTTTTTAAAAAATTAAAAAACTATGTTTTTATAATTTAAAATTTCGTAACACTTGGAAAAATTTTACTTTTTATCTACAAGTATATCTTATAATTTAACAAACTAATTTATAGCATGAATACACACACAGTTAAGATGAAAATGAGTTACAGTGAATAAACACTTCAAATAGTGTGAACTGTTACTTTAAATATGCCAAAATTTAATTAGATTTAGGAATTTTACATGTGTTTCACTTTTTATTTTAAATATGGGATATCTTTTAAGAAACTACAAATGCAACAAACATGAAAACTTCAACATAACACATCTTTTTAAAGCAATTGATTGCGAAAATACTTGTATAATTAATCAAGCTTGAAGAAATTATTTGAGTAAAACTGACAAATATAGTTGAAGGAAAGTATGCATTGTGAAATAAATCCCATTTTAACAAATGAAAATTGTTTGCCTTTAATAAATATTCAATAAAAGACAATTATTTAAAATAATGTATAATATGTCTGATTTGTAATCTATTATGTAACTACTATCCAAACTTTTGTAGAAATTTACCGATAAGGCATCTGTTTTGACCAATTAAATATGTCTGAAGTTATATAACCATCATAGTACCATAAAATATTAGGTTTAATTCCCACGTCCACCTCTAATTTAAATACATTTTCAGTTTGAAAATTTTTAAACAATTAAAAGAAAACTGGCCTTTTCCTTTTATGTGATCATTGAATTAAATTTATTGAATGAAATACTATTTTATTTCTCCGTTTAATGTACTGAAGAAAGAAGGATATACCTCAAATCTAAAGAAACATACAATTTTTATGAGCAGCATGCTTAAAAGAATTACTGAAAAAAATTTAAAAATTATTGTGTTTTTAAGCAAAAAACAATTTACAAAGAAAAACGAATAAAAAGAGTTACTTACATATACTCAGCTCCATAAAAGGCTCATACTGCTGAGGATCATAACCTTTTTAAATAAACTTACATCAATATACCTTTATAAACACAAATTAATCTGCATATAAAATTGATTCAATGACACACATAACAAACTAACTCTTTATAATGAAAATCCTTTCTAATTTTTCTTCTTTTTCTACTTAAAAATATTTTATTTGAAGATTAAAAGAAAAAAATTAAAAGTATTCTTCTCTAGACAGAGTAATTTAAATACTTAGATGATTTTTTAGTATTCAAGAAATTACTAAAATATTTAGCAATGCTATTTATAATTTCTCATGAAATGAGTGAGTGAATACGAGGTGGTCCCAAATTCATGGTACAAACTTTAAACATAGGTACAGGACATTATAACAATCATTTATTGTATAGGAATGCATGGGCACAAGTGACGCCGTGATGCACAAACACAAAAAATAAGAGACAAAGTTTTTATTGACAGCGTCTTTGAGAAGTTTAATGTTTACAATAACTGTTCAGCTATGAAGTCCAGATGGTACATTGGTGTAGCATCAATTAGCAGTAGGTGGAGATAGTCGGTCAGATTCAAAGTTTGTACTCGCTGAAAATGGAAAATGTGTTAGCGATTTTCGTTTAACACTATAAAAATGGTTTGAAGACTCACACTTATGTGATGAGCAACAGCTCTCGCACTTGACTCTGGTCTATCAGCCACAGCATTGAAGATCTTTTTTCCAGACTTGGACTGCTCACAGCTCTTAGTTGACCAACATCATGTCTGATGATGTGGAATGAACGTGTTCCACAAAGTTGACAATGTAACCGCTGAAAAATTCTGTGATCCGGCATTTGTTGATCAGGAAACTGTGACATTCATAGCAAAGCTCTGCCGTTACCATTTGCCCGGTCGCGGATATAATGCATGTTTGCATTTTCAGCATACGTAAAGTCTGCAATCGTAGACGTCAGCACAATTATGAATGACGCTTTTCTCTACTGAGATGCATCATGTTGAACGGCGCTTAGACATCTACTGCCCCCTACCGGCAACGCAACCAACCAATAACTCCATTTTTCTTTTCTTTTATTTCCACTGTTTGAGCCTCACCACGTTACTTGCGCCAATACATTCCTATACAATGATTGATTGTTACAATGTCCTGCACCTAACCTTTAAAGTTTGTACCATGATTCGGGACCACCCCGTATTTACGTTGTGCTATTTAGCTATACGTGGACTTTGGACGACGGACCTCGTAATTTTGAATCAAGGTCAAATAACGAGGACGAAATCTGAGCTGGTACTCCCTCTCCTAATTTCCACACTACACCACACCACACCAACGGGAGGACGTTTCAGCCTCATGATACGCCACCATAAGTCTGTGACCTTAACCACTTGGCTACCGAGGTCACTATCTATTCCGGAAGTAAATAGAAAAAAGTACATATGCTCCTTACAAGTAAAAAGTAGTTTGTTTTCCTCAGTTTTTTCTACAGTAAAACAAAAAGACTAAATATTTAAAAAAAATGACAGAAATTAATAACTTAACCCATAATGAATAATTTTTTGAAATTAAATATTCAAATTTTCTTTAAAAACTCCTAGATTAAATTTATATGCTGGTGTGAAAAAATTAATATATTCTTTTTCATAGAATATAATGTTCCCCCTCATTTCAAGTACTGAATACGAAAACAATGTTCTGAAATTTTCCTTTAAAAAAAGAAAAAATATTTTCTTCATAATTTACTATATTTGACTACGAGAAGTATATTAAATGTCCAATTTTAAGAGAAGATCCAAATATTATTACACTTTTTATTATTTATAAAAGTTCAATTAAAGGTTATAAAAGGGAAATGTTAAAATACAAAATATTTTTACCCATAAAAAATCTGAAGTTAAGAAAGAAATTTGCTGATCTTTTCAGTACAGACATACAATTGACATCATGCATGCAAAAAATAATTTACAGTAATATACCAACAGAGAATTTAAAAATGAGAGTAAATATGTATCCTGATTTTATGAAACTTCTAGAATAAAATAAAGCATATTTCATAAAAATAAATTTAAAAAAAAATTATTATAGAGATGTACAACATACTTGAACTTGCAGTAAAACTTCTTTGTCGTTTACTAGATACAACTCCTAAGTCATTGTCATTTATGGCTTTTATTTCTTTTAATTTTGCTTTTAAAGTGGAAAGCTGAGACTGCATGTATTCAAAACTTGCCATATGAAGTGCTTGAATCCATGAATCTCTTTCACTTTCTGTAAGTGCACCAAGTTGTTGGCTCACTTCATCTTGTTTAAAAACTGTAAAAAGTATAACTTATAAAATTAAGTTTTATTCACCTTTAAACAATGATAAGAATTAACTAAAATTCAAATTATAACATTAATAACACAAAAAACAAAACTATTATTACATTATAAATAAAGATACATTATCTTGAAATATATTTTGAAAAATTAAAAATGTTATGCATATGTATCCAAGTCTAAATATAAAAATCTCATTTTTTCCCCTTATTTTTGAAATGTATATATATATATATATATTTAAAGAGAATTAAAATGTTCATATTTAGTTAAATATACAATGCATACTATATGAAAAAAGGAGCTAAATTACTCTTCTAAAAAAGATAACTGTACAGAGAACAACATAGAATTTCAAATTTTTACCATCAAAGCTACAAAAAGATAAGAAATTTTATAACTGGCTCTGAAATATTAGTTGCTAATTATAGTAAACTAAATCCTCATCTTTAATTATAAGCAACAATATTTCAGTGTTAGCAATTATTATGTAGTTATAACAAATAAAAATTTATGTAATTAAATTCATTGAGAAATTAATGTGTAATTTATTCTGAATATGGAAATGCTTTTAATATTAAAATATATTCCCTGAAGTTCATTTCAAGATATTTTATCCTTTATGAAATTTGATTCCTGATAATCTCTTATAAGAAAGCACACACATAATTTATTTCATATTATAGAACATTACTTTTCGATTTTAGTTTCAGTAATTTTTTAACAGAACTTTTTTCATACAAGCAATAATAAAATTACATTTTCTAGGGTTATTTAAATCACTTTTAAAATCATTCAATCAAATCAATCATAAGCAGCATTACACTTGTAATATGACTTAAGAAGTTGCTAAAATAAATCTGCTGAACAAGATAAATTGTATAACTATAGCGAATGCTACTGTATTTAAGATATAATTAGTATTTCTTCATTATTTAGTTTCTTGAGAATATTTGAAATACCTAATCTATTAAGAAAATGATGAGTAACATGCTTCAAAACAATTCATGACAGTACAAAATATCTATATATAAAAATCAAGTAAACTACTATTGTACTTCTTAATTTCATGCAGCATTATTTTAAGAAAAGGCACTTGCTAAATGATGTATTTTATCAAAAGAAGGCAATATTATGCCAACAATATGAAAAACCAGCATAACAATTTTAAAAAGCTATGTCTTTCCCTCAATTTCAAACTTAATTTATTAGATCCTTGAAAAAACAATCTTCGTAACTTTATGAATAAAAATTTAATAGGAAGAACAAATTAATATGTATTTATAATCTTGTGGGGAAAAAAGAATATGCAATGATAGTAATAACAAGATAGTAATTAAAACAAAGAGATACTCTAAAATAATACTGAAACTAACTTCACTGATAATAGAATATCAGTAAATACTAAGATAAATACAATTCATAAAAAGTATATGATCAGTATTAATAAAAAATGATATTCATAAATTCAAAAATAGACAAATCGAGAACATTAATCAGAAGGTTTTACATAAATAAGTCCAGGAAAAAGTTCACTTTTTAAAAATCCAAATGAGCAACTTAGAAATATTGATAAGTAGAAATCTGATGGATTAAATTGAATCATTTCATTTTTTAATAGTTTTCATTATAAAAATACAATGAAATACTAGGCATTAAATTTTGTTTGAGAGAAATTTAAACTAGAAACTAAGTAAGAATTACAAATAAAAATATTTTAAAAATCGCCATTACAGCATATTTTGTACAACTTAGAAACTTTCATTTAATAGCAGGATTTTTTCACCCTAAATATTTTACTTCTCCTTTTAATATAACCCTTTTTAGTTTTAAATATTGTGCTTCATCATAAATTCCATATAAAGATGTGCATTTATGCTTTTTGCACAAATTCTGTTGACTTCACATTTAAAACTTATTTAATCAATAAAACTTCATTAAGAACATATATAAGTTTACATTAAGTAAATATTTTAACATGCATTTGATTTTAGGAAGATCAAAAGTCGCCAAGATACAATTTTTCTTGGACTCCTAACCAAAATGTATCCATGTTTTTCTAGTAATCACAATTTTAACTTATAAAAATTTGAATATATACATATGTTATCAGCTCACATAAAATTATGTATTATAATGCAATCTGATAACATTGTTAAACAATGATGTAATACAAATTGAACGTGATTTTAAAACCACACTTTAAAAAAAAAAAAAAAGAGTATCGAGCGAAAACCAAAACACATAATAAAATAAGCAAAAGAGAGAGAAAAAGAACAATATACAGGGTGAGACAAAAAAAACCTCCCCAGTTTCAAAAGGCAGTTACAAACAAACAAAACAAGATACAGAAAATTCATCTATTTGTGAACTACAAATACGATGCCATTTTACATTAATTGGTTTTAAAAATCATGTCCACTAAATGGCATCGCATTTGTTGTTCACAAATAGAAGACTTTTTTCTGAATCTTGTTCTGTTTGTTTGTAACTGCCTTTTAAAAATGGGGAGGTTTTTATGCCTCACTCTGTATATTGCTCTTTTTTTCTCTCTTGTGCTTATTACACAAACATACACATGATTTAGCTACATATTCAAAGCCATTTAAATGGAAGTATAAAAATCTATACATCAAAACCAAATAGAATTTGAAAAAATATATATGTGTCATGTCTGTAAAACAAAGTACATCAGTGGATAAAACATTTCCCTTAATATGAAAAAAAAAAACAAGTAATTGTAAACAAATTTGCAGTATTTTACATAGGAATTATTGTCATCTAAAAGTGCAACTTTTTAGTAAATGTCAAAAGAGAATTTTCCATCGTTTTGTATTTTACTAAATTAGAAATTGGATCCAATGGCATACACTAACTATTCACTTTTACAAAATAAGTCTAATGCTAATTAAAACTTATGTATCAGTTTATGTTTTACTGAAAATAATTTTAGAAAGACTGCCTACAAACTGAGTAATTTAATTAAAAAAATTCTTACCTAAGCTAAAAGAATATGGCACCTCAGCACTTTCTTCAAGGCGAACATAATACTCTTCTAACACAAACAATCCAGCAGGCTCAGAATACTACAAAAAATTGTAAATAATAAAATAATAGTCATATAAATTAAATTTATATGAATTATTTTTTTTTGTAAATATATACAAAATTTGTTTGATTCTTATACACTTACAAATAGATATGATGTAACAAAATGAGAACATTAAGTTTCTTCATCTTACATAGATTTTAATGTATTGATAGACAAAATTCATTGAGTTAGATGGGAAAAACCACTACTATATAAAACAAGTGTCTCATTTAAATTATAGCACCTATAAATGCATTCATGCATTCTCTGAAATATTTTAAGGAAGTGAATTGATAGTAATACATACATATATTTGTATTCCTTTTAAATCCTACAACTCATAGATATGCTGTTCCACAAAGACATGCCGTAAAACCCGGCGTATAACGCACACCTATACTTTCAAGCTGCAATTTTTAGTTTTTAGGTTTATTCGTTGTATAACGAATTCGTTGTATCACCCCATTTTTTACCAAGCAATTAATGCTTTAGAAAAAAAATAGTATACTTCTAAAGCTACAGCCTTTTGAGTTCATAAGGAATGTCATTTCTTATAAAGAAACAGTATTTTAATTGAATAAACAAGTCTTATTTTCTTCTATGCTCCTCTTTTTTATTTCTAGGGTCTCATTTTTATACCCGGGGTATAACGCGCACCCGTAAATTTCGATCTTATTTTTTGTGTTAAAACTGCGCGTTATATGCCAGATTTTACAGTACATAAAAATATGCTGAATTCAAATCAACTTTTTTATTGATTTTTTATAAAAAGAAAATTACAATTTATCATTCAAAATTATATTCAAAACATAAGCAAAATTTCACAATTAAATGTATAAACAAGCAGCTGACACTAAAATAATATGAATTATAGTTTTAAAAATGTCTAATAATTAATAAATCTTTACTGAATGAACCACATTTTACTTATAAAATGTTTTCATGTATTAAAAACATTCATAACCATTCTGATTAAAAGTTGTATAATAGATATCTATGTTAAAAGAGAACAAAAAAAATGTATTAAGGTACAATGGAATCTGATTCCTTACTTGATCTTTAGTTTTATAATAAAACAGTAAGTTTCCTCGCAATCGGCACCAACGTTGTAGAAACACTAGAAAAGAAATTCAGTATTACTGATATGCATTTAACTTATAAGTTTTTTTGTGTAAATATTTGCATAATATATGAGTGGGAAAAAATTTCTAACTCAAAGAAGCAAAATTTTAAGAGTTAAAATTTTAACACTTTAATTGCAGCCCAGTTTTGATAATTATAATTTTAAAAAACATACTTATTTTGTTCACCAAAGTAAATGCTACTTTTTTTTTCATTAGATCCAATACAGAAATATTTTATTTTTAATTTTCTAGTTAACTATTGATATGAATGATGAATTTTAATAATGGCACAATTTTTACAAAAAATGAATTATGTTTCCAAAATTATATCATTTGCGATAATTTAAGCGTGCACATAAACAATACAGTCAAAAAATTTTTAAAAAAAATAGAGACTGTACTAGCATACAGCTGGGCAGTGTTGTAAGTTTCAAAATTAATTTTTAAAAAATTTTTAGAATTAGATTTTAAAAGAAAACATTAGCTTACGTAAGAAAATTTCATAAAAATTTACCTGGAGATCATATAGAATTTACAGAAAAGTTGTTGAAAGTAAGCATTTAAATTAAATTACAATCTATTCAAATTTATCTTCAATATGCTGCATTATTTTCAGATATTTAATTAAAAAAAATTTAGAAAACGTTTAAATTTAAGAAACATAAATTATAAAAACTTCGGATACTTTTTTATGAAACATTAGCTTAAGGTTTTCTCAGAAATTGCATTAGCAGATACATTTAAAAAAATTAAATCCAACTCAAAAAAGATCTAAAAATTACCATCATTTCTTCTGAATAAACTATCATGTTTCTCTTTCACAAATAAAATCCCTTCTTTATCAAATTTGTATGATGGCTGGGTAGCAACTGCAACTATTTCTTTGGAATTAAAACGCATGATAAGTTTAACTTTATTTTTCTAAATTACCATGCATATCCCTGAAAAAAAAAAAAGGTTTTTATTAAAAGTTGGTATAATTTGTTTACATATCACAATAAAATAACAATAAAAAAAAGAATTTTGGAAGATAAAAAACCCACGATGCCCTTTACATTTTAAAAGGATAATTTAAGGGGCATCTTTATACTTATACATAAGATAATGAACTTATAAATTTTTAAAACTATTATATACAATTATGTAGGCTTGCTTTTCTAGATCAAATTACTATCTAAAGCACATAAATATAAACACAAATGTGTATAATTTAAAACTTTGTTATATACAGGACTATAGGGGAAAAAAGGAATACCAAAAAATGAAAAAAATAAGACTAAAGATGACAAGAAAAACAAACAGATTTCTACACTAACTCTCAGAAGAAAATTTTCACTGTAAGAATTAAAATATATATATACACAAAAGTTGTTAAAAAATATAAAAAAGGAAAGATTATTAAAAATAAATATATTAAAGCCAAAACATCTGAATTCTCAATAATTTAAACTCTATTTAATGGAATACTAATAAATTCATTAAATTTTGAATGAAACAAAAGCTACAAGAAATATTTTTAACAGAGGAAAATATTTAAATATATGAAAAAGACTAGAAAAATTCAAAATTTATGTTTCAAATTTTAAAAAAAAAACAAATATTTAGAAGTGTTTTTTGCTAAATATATAAGTTAATACACACACACAGCTTAACTTTTATAAGGCTTTATATCAAAAATAACATCCTTAGAAATAACTATTTTGTAATTATTATGGAGAAAATAAAATAAAAATTCTGATTTTAATGAATTCTCAAGCAAATATAAATCATATGCAAATACTGTTAAGTTCTCCTTTTGACAAAATAATTTGTTGCAGAATTTTCAGAATTGGCAAAATAAAATAAAGGCAAAGGCCTGCCTAATTCAGAATGAATATATAAATATATTTCAGAAAGAAACCTATTCCCCTTTAACTGTAAACATCAGTTAAGAATAAAATATTTGCCTCATTTACACAAACTCCACAAAATACATGCAACTATCAATGTGTATCTAGTCACTTTTATAAGTTAGATTTGCAAAAGTAAACTAATTATCCTTTTCAGTTTCTCATTGTTTGAAAAACATCTCTTAATTTATTAATAACTACAATAATTTTTATTCTACCTGGCATTACATGCTGTAATTAGAACAAACAAGCAAACTTTTAACCAAAGTTCAAATCATTGCATTTTACAAAACATTTCCATGAATAAAAAGGAACATTTTGCAATCAGGTTTTCTTAAATCAATAAAATCAGTATTAGACAAATTTACTTTAACTGATGTTGATGCATGTGCAATAATTTTATTGTTGTTTAGTATAAAAAATATGCACGTAACACACATACAGTTATAATCTAGAATTTCCATCACTATTGAACTAATTATACATCTTATACATCAGACTAATTACAGAATTTTTTAAGGAAAAATGTCTTGATTGAAAATATTAGAATAAGGGAAGGATGACGGAATTGACAATACTTCTTAAAATATTGAGCAAGTAAGAGTTTAAGATGATAATTTTTTGCAAATTTTGCAAAATAAACTTCTTTGCTTTTTTTTTAAAAAAATTTCTGAAGCTAGTGCTTTATAACCTTTCTTGGTTATTTATAGTAACCAATGAATGAAATAAATATTTTTCTCATATTTTAAAACAAAAAAATTATTTTTTAAATGAAAATTTTATATTTAACAATAACACTTTCCTAATAAAGATTTCCTTAATTATTGAGAAAAATGGGTGTCCTTTTCAACAGCAAAATTCCTTTTCTGGCCCTCTTTTATTACTAGAATGAACTCTACTTAAAAAAATTCTTTTTACATAATGTTAACACAAGAAAAGTTTCAGTTAAATGTATAGTCCATGTGAAAGAATAGAGATTTACTAAACATTAAAATATCATTTAATGTGAAGGAAATGTAATGAGCTAAAATAAATATTTTATAATTAACATTACCAGAAAACAATTTATAAAGAAAGTTCTCATTTATGAGAGCTAGATATACAATTAAAAAAGTTTTTAGTGTAATAGTGTGTTATGAAGTATTTAAAATTATCAGCGACAAGAATAAGATTTGATTAACAAATCATTTTAAGGATAAGATCTTACGGGAAAAAAATCAGAGCTTTCACTAGAAACTTAATTTAGAAAATGAGGGGGAACATAGTTTTACTAATTATATAATAATGGCACTGATTGCATGTGTATGTAAATTATAAAAATTAATGTAAGTCCTAGATTTCGTTAAAAAAATAAAGAAAAAGAAAGAGGAAATAAATATCAGTAATTTAATACAAATTTCTTATGTTTATCAGGACATTTTCAGAAAAGTTCTCCAACAAACATTTAAAAATAATATTTTAACCATTTTTAAGTGAAAGTTAACAGAGAACTTAAAGGAAGAAAAATTCTTCATATATAAATTTTTTAATTACTTTTTAAAAGATTCATTAAACATAGGCACAAGTAAAATAATTTAGATAAAGTATAATCATTTTCGAGATAAATTAAGAATAAAACTTTGATAGCTTTCTTTATATTATAAATTAGTGTACAAATAAAATTATATAAAGTTTTTGCTTAATAATTCCTAAATAAAAATTAAAGAACTCATATTTATATCATGATTTTCAACTACTGTGTCGCCAAATTCTTAAAGAGAGTGTACCACCAAATTTTTAAAAATTATTAATTATACTCTGAGAGAGAAAAATAAAATTTGGAACTGATCCATTCAGCTGTTTTATAGAAATAAATTAAGAATATTCGTGGTATATTTAACTTATCCTTTCATGGATTGATGGATATAAAAAATATTTGATTGGATTTGTAATGCATTTGTGTAGAGATACATCATGTATATGAATTAACTTTGAATGATGAGGAACAATTAATTTCGCTCTGTAATAATCGAGATTTAATTTTAAAACTTTTGGAAGAGTCAATTAGTTCATTTTGAATTAAAATTAGAGGATCATAATAGCTAATTTAGCTCATAATTTATCTCATAATAGCTCAAAAAGCTTTAAAATATTGTTATAATTTTCTACATCTTACTTACGTGAATATGGATTTTCACAGCATTAGCAAAGATTTTTAAAAAAGATAGAGACTTTTAAATGTAGATCAGGGAATGAGAGTGGAAGTATCATTTTCCCGACCAAATATAAATGAAATTACCGAAAATCATCAAGCTAGAATTTTGCATTAAATGTATTCTTAAAATTCCTTCATAATTAATTACTCAAAAAATATTTTGTCTTTCCTGTACATATTATTTTATTTAACATTGAAAATTATTATCATAAACTCTTTCACAAAGAGTATAACAAATAAGTAAAATTCTTTTAAAGTTATTTTATTGTTAGTGTGCTGCCAAATTCTGAAATTGTTATAAGTGTACCACAACAAAAAAAAGGTTGAGAATCACTGATCTATTTTAATGAAAATCATGTATGATAAACTGTTTTTTTTTATTTTCCAAATTACTTTTGTTAATTTTTTATACTTATATATATCAGAGGTGTAGTGAGAGAAGGGAGGAGCACATTAACTTGTATCTCAAAATTAATTTCAAATTTTATTGTTTATTTCAAAGATGAAAAAGTTATGCGGACTACAGAATTTTGATTATTTATTTTTTCATGAAAAGGAAGTATAAAACTTAAAAGTAAGTAAGTGAGAGTTATATTTATGTTGCAATATAAAGCAACACAAGGGCTACCGGCAACAGGCCTTAAATTTTGAACCTCAGTCAAGCAGGGGTGTTTGTGGGACCCCAAAAAATCCCCTGAAACTTTTACAGACTTACTACCAACATTTTGGAGTTTCGAGAAGGGGGGGGGGGAGAAATGAAAAATTACAATTATGAAGTATTGAATGACCTAATTATAAAAGTTTTCACCACACACCCTGACCTAGCGTTTTCTGCCTTCAAAGCAAACAAAATTACCCAGATCAAAATAAATAATTCATTATTATTCCTACTTCCTTTTGAACGACGATCCCCGGAATTTCCGGGAATCGAAGTTCAAAATCTCCGGAGCACAAACACCCCTGGTCAAGTGACACGGACAACACCTGAGCTGGCACCCTCTCTCCAAAGAACTAAAGTGAATGTGAAGACATTGAACTTCGACAGATGTTACATGCACTGGTCCCCTCTACATAGAGAATCTTTAGGGACACCAAAACTCAAACTCACAACATGCAGGCTATGAGTCCATGACCATAAACACTAGGCTACTGCGCCATCACATTTTAATATATCTACAAACTAACTGCTAAGTGTCATTTCTTCTTGGTAAAAATAGTCAAAATATTGTTGGCATCAACAGAAATATCATGATATATAATAACATAACCCTTATACATGATCTTGGCTCTTACTGTTTTTGAACTAAATCTTTATCAATCAAAGAAAAGATTATTTCATTTGAAGAAGTTGATTTTAGAAAGGTTGGTAAGAATTTTAGAAGTTTTTTTACTGTGTTGGAAATTGTCTAGCACTTCACACAATCAAACATCCCAGAGAAAATTTCAGTAACAAAGTAAACTGAATATAAAAAAAGTAATAGAAAAAAAAATTTAAGTCAATTTCTACTTTGAATGGATGAATAGAAAGCAGTGATTCCCAAAGTGGTCTATATGGACCCTCAGGGGTCTATGACGACCTGCAAGGGGTCGACGTTGTCAGCAAAAAAACAATTTTGGGGTCCATGAGGTATAAATGGAGGTCTGCGATAGCCTAAACCAAATCGTGACTTTAATTTTAAGAGAAAATTTAATCAAGTGTAAACCAAATTTACCTATTTAGCAGCTTTATTTACTTAATTTGCTGGGGGTCAGTGTTTCTTGGCAGAATCAAGCTAAAGGAATATAAAACTGGACCTCAAAAATTTTAAGTTTCTCAATTTGTCACAGACAATCTGCCAGAAAAATGACATTTTAAACTATGTTCAACATTTGAATACCCCTTAATCAAGTTTTGAAACTAGGTTTGAGAATGCTTTAACTATGATATCACAGTAGGTAATGAGTTTATGTTGTCCCGTTAAAAAAATGCCTGATTACAAAAGGAATTGATTTTAATAGCCCTAACGTTCTTAAAGTTAAGTTTAGAAACGAAAGTGTCAGCAATTTTGGCTTTAAAAAGATATATCTGTTATTTATCCCGAATTATGGAACATCCCAAGAAAGTTTTTAACTGTTTTTCTCAGAGAGGAAGAGTTTGTGTGCTTGCCAATCTCCAAAATAAAAGCAAAAAGAAAACAAAAAAGGAAAGATTGGATACTACTAACCGAGGAGATTTAAAGTTAAACCTGAAAAGATTAAAGCCAAATGTTGAAAATTTGTTATTGAAGCAAATTCATCCAACCCATTAAAAACATGTGTTATTTTATGTAACAATTACTTCATAAATCAATTAAATTTTAATTTAATTAATTCACATGTATTTCTTAAGTTTTAAACAACTACAGTAAGAAACAAAGCTTTTTAAGTGAGTGAGTGAATATTAACATCACACCATAAAGCTTTTAAAGTAAATAGTGCTATATCAGCTGTCAAAAAACATTTAAGCTGATAAATTTGCAAAAATTCAATATTATAGGTAAATAGGGTCTACACAAAACCAAAAAAACATGACAAGGGGTCTATGAGAAAAAAAAGTTTGGAAACCTCAGATACAAAGTATTTTATTAACTGAAAATTTGAACAAGATATATATACATATATATAGGGAGAGAGTAAACTAATAGTAGGAATTGAAAAAAGAGCATGATTTGTCTGCATTGTTGTAGCAATGCACACCCAGTTTGGCTAGTTTAGCTGAAAAACCGGTTTCGGATGCCAACATTTGTCATTGTTTCAACAGTTACATTGTTCCAACAATGGAGACTAATCTAAGTTGGCATTGAAAACAGGTAATTAATTTAATTGGCAGGTAATTAATGAATTAATATTTGAAAAAACTGTATTAGCATCGAGTGTCATCCATTACAAGATTTAAAAAATGTATTTGAACTTGATTGGATGAATAGAAAGCATTTTATTAATAATTGAAAAGTTGAACATATATATAGGGAGAGAGTGAGCTAATAGTAGGAATTGAAAAAATGCAGTTTGAAGGAAGAAGTTTTAGTACTCTGGTATAATGTTTTCAGGCATTATTCACAAACCATTAAATCTGATGCATAATGCACACTGATACTTTCAAGCTACAATTTTTTGTTTGTCGGCATATTCACCATATAAAGTGCACCCCCTTTTTTTACAAAGAAACCTGGGTGCTAGTTTGATATCCTGGATCTAGGCGATAAGTTGTTTATTTTCGCCAAGATGGGCAATAACATTACAATATGGTTACCTTGATATTTTTAACACCTGGCAATGTGGTTGTCATGGGGATAACGCCTATTACAGTTAATTTGTATTGGTTTTTTCCCATGGTAACCCTATTAATTTCAGACGATTTTAATTCAATTTCTTTGACAATTTAACCATTTTAATTGCATTTGCTCTGTTGCAATCTATTATTCAGTGTTTTATTTTGTGCCATTTTCGAATACAGATATTTATAATATTATGGGTAAGTACTAGAATTTTTTTAAAAAAGAATGATTGTTGTCCTTTTAATTATTGCTATAAATAGCGTTCACTTTCACTTTATTTTAATTTTTAAAAATGTTTTTCTCAGTTCTTTGTTCGATGAAATTCGTTGAAGGAACTTGCAGTTTTCAGAACATTGCAAATTTTCAGTACTTTTTAATTGATATTCATTATTCATTTTACTAAACATTATGTAACTATTTTATTAATATAATATAATATAAAAATACAATTATTATTTTATGTAATAATTTTTTTTTATTTTTTTAAATATTATTACATGTGTTATTTATAATTATTATGTTCATTATTTATAAGTATTATTTTTTTATTTATTACTACGTTTATTAAAATTATTTTTTATTTTATTTATTTATAATTATTATGTTACATAAGTATCCTTATGCAAGCTTCTTATTACATTACAATACAATGCTTATTCCTTTTTATAATTACTGTTAAATTATATTATATACTTATTATTATATAAAATTATTGTTAAATCATACTATATGAATATATAATAATTATTACTTAAGATTATTGTACATTTAATATTAGTAAATATGATTTTTTTAGATTATATATTGATATTCATATTTTATTAATCTTGATTAATCTCAAACTCTTCCTATATTTTTCATTTGAAACTAATTTTACTGTATTTCAAAAGTTCTTTAAAATTACTTTTCCTGACGATCTTTTACCGCCACTATCTTGGATTACATTCCAATGACATGCGCTACTTGGTGCGATAAAGTATCGCACCAAACGCTGCTTGGCGCGTAGATCCAGGATAACAAACTTGTTCCGAAACCCGAAATGTATGTACATGCACAATGCTCGTGTTTTGAAGTCATTTATTCGAGGTATTATTCCAAGCTTTCAAAAAAAAATACTAAACTTCTATTACTACAACCCTTTAAGTTCATAAGGAACACCATTTCTTTCAAAGAATTTGAATTTTGATACATGTAGAAGTCTAATTTTTTCTACACTCATCTTTTCTTTTTAAAGTTATCATTTTCATACCAGGCATAAAACGCGGACTCTTAAATTTCGCTCTTGTGTTAAGAGTGCGCATCATAAGCCAGATTTTACAGTACTTTTTCCCCCTGTGTGTTGGCTATAATTTTACATTGTTTTAAAACTTAGACACTTTTATGAAAATAAATTTATACCTTACAAAATTGAAAATATATTTTCATTTGAATAAAAATAAAGGTTTTATTTTATTAGAAACAATCTGTTTAAAATTTCATAAATACAGTAATTCTCATGTGGAGTGTTACACAGTACCTATGTCTTTCTCATTGTTACATCACTGGTATATATACAGTGGTGGCAAAAAGGCCTAAACACAATCTTTTTTTTTTTTTTGCCTAATTTTTGTATTTGACTTAATTTTCTTTATGAAACTGTACTATCTTAACTATTGTTATTGGTTACATAATGTATTGTTTCATACTGATTTTAAATCTGTTTGTAGAATTTATGTTAAGTAAATAGTTTTATCAATATTTTGAAAAAAAAAACAAGATAAGACAGATACAAGGCAATAGAAAAATAAGTTATTGTTTATTTCAACCAATGAAATGCTCCATTATTCCAGCCAATTACGGACCAATAGTGATGAAGGGTTGAAAACAGAATGTGCAGAAAGTTATAATTTATTGAAAGTAGTTGTCTGTTGCAATTTGAAGAGCGTAAGTGGATAATAATGGAATTACGGCTAAATTTTTCTTTCTGCATTATAATGAAAGACAAAATAATACTTTTAAAAGAAGGCTACTGAATGTACCAAATTGCTACTGAAGTACCATGTGGTCTTTCTGCTATCATGAGAATGTTGAAAAAATATTTTGAAACAAATTCTATTGTGAATAGAAAAGGTTATCTGAATGACATATACACACACAAGAAAAACAACTTTACATGAAGACAGGAAGTGGCACATGCTTTCATTTTAAATAAATGGCTTAGTTTCACCAAAATTTTTGAAATAATTGATTTTGACAACTAATGCAAATGTGTGCCCACAAATTATAAGGGGAAGACTGTTGTAAATTTCATTGCAAGGCTTCAAAGCAAGCCCAAAAGCATTACTGACTGATTGACATTGACAAAGGATCATTCAATCTGGGCTGTTAAGGACTTGAAAAGGTAACATTTGATAATGAAAGTCAGTTTGTATTTCAGGTAACAAAATAGGGTGTATATGTAAGGTGACACACATATAAAAAAATGCAGCCATCAGCGTATGAAGTCCACAATAAAGCATCCGACAAAAGTTATGATATGGGGCTATGTGTCTTCTCATGGTGTTGAAAGGTCTCGAATCATGAGAAGAACAGGAAAAACCAGGGAATACTGCAAAATAATACAGAATACAAAATAAATAGCTACAAACAGCAGAAAATCCATTTGGAGATCAGTCACTGAGTTTTCAGAAGAATAATGCTCCATACCACCATGCAAATGTAGTCCAGAAATGGTTCGAAGACAATACTTTCAAGAGAATGAGCTGACCAGGACAGTCTTCATATCTTAATTCTATAAAGAACCAAAGGTATAAAATTGACCATGATAATTCAAAGAAAAACAAAAAAAAAACTTAAGTTAATTGATGCTTTGATATTTTCATTCAACCATGTGACTATAAAAAAACTTGTGAAATTAGAGAATTCCAAGACAAAAAGATGCAGAGCTGCAATTAAAGTGATTGGATAGCTCATAAAATATTGATGTTTAAACTTATAACAATCATGTAATTTTTAAAATGCATGTTAAATGTATTGTATTTGTAAGGTTTTGTGTTATTCTACTATGTATAATATATTTTTTCCTAAATTGTATTATTCTGTACATACTAAACATTGTGTTTAGACAGCTGTACTAAAAAAAATATATTTATGTTGAAAAACTAGTGACAAATTTGAAATAAGCATTAAAAATTACATTAGAATCAATAAAAATAGCCAAGATAGTACAATAATTTTATAATAAAAAATTAAATCAAACACAAAAATTTGGTACAAAAATGAGTGTGTTCAGGACTTTTTGCCACCACTGTAAATAAAGCATAAGGTTTTTTAAAAAATCTAAAAACAATTTATAAATGTAATAGTTTTTTCAAACTTAAATATATTACTTGATTCAAATTTTATAATACATAAATTTCAGGAAAATTAATTTTCAATAAAATAATATTTATTATTTAACATATTTAAACTATTCTGATCATGAATTCCTGTTTTATTCTAAAACAAAAAAGAAAGTATCCTAATTAATACCATTAAAAATTACATAAGAACAAGACATATTAAAAAAAGGTTTTTTTTCTTAAAAAAATAATTCACTTTATTAATAAACTAGACTTGACAAAAAAGAAACCCTAAATAATAAAAATATCGCAAGTTCATAATTATACTGAAGCGAAAATACAGGTTATTTTCATCTACAAATAATACTTTGCCTGGAACTTAAAATATTTCCTCAATTCATTGAATTTCCATTCAAATCTGAAGAATACTAAGATTTTTAGAAATATCCAATCAAGGTAAATAAGCAAATTGATATTCAAGCAAATGACTGATTAAAGAACCAACTATTTCATTTCTCATGTTCTTAGTATTTTTTTTAAATCAATTTGGCTTATTTGTTACTTCCATCAATTTAGAAATGAATAAATTCTGAGAATATTTCAGAGAAATCACTTCAAACAATTCTTCCTTAGAAATTAATAACTTTTGTAAACACATGTAAAATATTCAATTATACTCAAATGTCATGCTTCGGTACCTCAAAAGCAAGCAAATATAAATTCATTGTTTAAATTAATTGAAATCAATATTTTGAAGAGCATTTATGCACTAATGTGTTATGAAATTCAAAACATATTTATATATGAAAGTTCAAATAGATTTTCTTTTTCGATTTTTAGCAACATAATTTTATACATAAGTGTTTTGCTAAATAAGGAGCAATATATATCCTCCACACGATATATCACGCATAAATGTACGTTATATTTTATACGAAATACCGTATACTTCAAGTATAAAAGTGATCAGCATAGAAAAATGTGACAGTGATCTTTATTAAACAAAGAAATAAATACAGAGGAATTCCAAAAAAGTCAAATAAATTATTTGTAACTTAAAGCGTTAGATATCAAAAAGACAAGTTTTCGAATATTATTATCAGTGAAAATCAACATTTATTTACAGAACGAGAAAAAAAATGGGTTTTTAAGGGAAACAATAAATTTGTATAAACTGTTCCTGAACTTTAAACGCAACAACTGCATTTAAAACGTGCAACTTATCTAAATAATACGGAATATAATTTTCCACACTTTGAAGAAATGAAAAAAATTTAAATAATAGCTTCACTCTATGCAAGGATTTTATGCTTAGCATAAGAAAAAAAGAATTTCATAACTTATCTATATAAAAAAATATTACCAATGTACTCAAATTAAAATTCACCCACGAGAAGCGCAAGTCCCGACACCTACCAAACAAAACAAAATTCTGACAGACGACACTATTTGAAAACTTACACAGTTTTTGATTTTCTCCAATCGAAAACATATGTTGACCGGGGAATACTCTGAGGCTTGACTGATAGATGAAGAAAAATATTTTTTTTTAATGCATATCTTTCTGCCGCATATGCTACACAATGTCTAGAAATATCCATCCAGCCCTACAACATGGCTGGATTGAAAAGTATCTCAATAGAGGAAAGCCTGCGTTGAATATTTTATAATATCAGATTTATTCCAAATTAATATTGACAGATTGCCCAGAACATGCTAAAAATTCTTCTCTTATGCATTTTCCTTTTACTCAGATACCATCAGGATTTTATTCTCCAGAATTGAATCTTAATTTTGACAGTACATTGTCGTATAATTTTAGCAATTTTTGTTACGCAGATTGCAACTCGAATCACCTCGTATAGTTTTGTGGTTCGGAGGGGGAGTTATTTCACGCAATGGGATAAATAATGTTCCTCGTATAAGGAACCTTATCCTTAAGTATTAGTTTCCATACAAAATCCTATTGATTTATCTTCTTTTAATATGTCTAACTTACCCTTTTATTCCTTTTAATGATAAAAGCTGTAAAATTTAAAGTACATAATTTTATATAACATAAAAATTGCACTATGGCTTAAAGTTCGTAGTCGCATTTTTTTCCACTGTCACCGTTTCTTGCCATAGTCATCGTTTCATGTCTCACTGGCCGGTTCTTGGCGTCGTTATTACTTTGTGGAGCAATCGCTGTGTTTGCTAGCATTGTCACTGCATCAAGAAATATTCTGTGCAGTGGCGTAAAGGAAAATAATTGGGCCCCCGCAAGGTCAGGTCCTAGGCCCCAAGCCGGATCTTTATATATAGTCACGAGGATTGAAATAACCACACGGTTAGATTTAACGTGTATTTATTAGAACAGAGAATTCCCTTCAACTGGAGGGATTCCGCTTATATAAAGCTAGAGGAATATTCGAGAAAAAACTGGGCATGCGTGCTCACGCACTGGGGCCCATTGAATCTAATTTACATACGTGCGAGACATATCTGAATACTAAAGAAAGTTCTAGAGAATCAGTCAGATTCCAGAGAAGTAATAATCAATACTTGAAAATTAAAACTTCTGTCTTTGGATGAAAACGCATTGGCTCGGATTCGAACCAGCGATCGACGGGTCTTCAGTCCAGTGCTCTAACGACCGTGCTACAGTTAATGGTTGCACTTCTTCCTTTATACGGCAATATATATACGTATACACTTACTAGGGAAAAAGTCAGCATTCACCTACTGCTGCTTACATAAAAAACAACAAAAAATTTAAAAACCGGAATTTGAATTTTTTTTAAAAATTAGATTTTATTTAGTTCATTCTAAGTATTGAGTATTGAGTATTCTGAGTATTGACAAAAGTAAACTCAGTTTGCTTTCATAGCTTTTAAAATAAAGACAAGTTTGTAGCGATACTTACAAAAATCAAGTAGAAAAAAAAATCTGCGTTCACTGTTTCAGTAGTAACTATAAAAATTATTTAAAAAAGAATAATGAGCTATTTAAAGCTGTTTGGATACCTTCTTTTGAAAACCTTCTGAAGTCGTTACGGCATTGAATCAACAAGTCTAGGGGTTTCTTCAGAACTTATCTTCTCTCATTCGTTCCTTAAGGGTCCCGTAGACAGAAATTCCAACTCTAAAACGATGAAAGCGCCCTCTTCTGGGAGGGGGGAATGGGCGTTTCTATAGGAAGGGCCAAGTACTCATGAGTACTGGTCTTAATGATCGGAGGTAAATAGTTCCTTCATAAAAGATAAATTATATGCCTTTTTTTCTTTATTTTCAATATTTTCTTGACTTTGAAATAAACATTTTTTTCAAGCTATTATTTTTCCAAATTTGCATTTGCTTGATCCCATTTTCTGATGATTATGTTCTGACAGCTGTCATGATGAAAGAAAATGACGTCACAGAATCATACAAGCCTCTTCTACAACAGTTGAGAGAGGGATTCTAAGTGCAAAGGGAGCTCGAGACAGGAAACTCTCCCCCCCCCTCTCTTTCGCCTTCTATTTTTGTTCTTGGAGGGTCCAGTTTACAACCAACTGACCCCTCTTTTACTGCCCACCCCATGGCAGTTTTCAATTACATGAAAACTGTGCCTGACATTCTAGTTATACAAAGAAACTGCTTTTTTTACGCTGTTTCGTTTCTGTTTTGAGGAACATCAGTTTTTCATTTGAATTTTATAAAAATATAAGTTTTAGTTAAGGCAGAAACCTTTATATATATATATATATATTTCTGTACATTGAAAACAATTTTCTGTGATATTCTTCAATATTAAATTGCATCAAAATCCTTTTTTAAACAGTTTAATGACAAGAGAAATTTATAAATTAATTGAATGAATAGTGTTAATGTGATTTAAATTATTCTCTTTCCTGAAATATTTCAGGTCAGTTCTTTATTTCCGATTCAGTTCAATAATTTTATTTAAAAACGGTTTAAGACATGTAACAAAAAAAATCTTATATAAATTTAATAAAGTACAGTGGCATAACTACCAATGGGCTAGGTGGTGCCGTGCTACCTCAGGGGACCCTCGCGCCTTGACCACCAGGCAAGTCGAGCGTGCGATAATTTCTCCCATAATTGAGATATAAATATAAAAGATTGTTACATAGCTGTAATCATGGCAACTCCGTTGAAAGTAATTTCAAACTTGTAAGGAATTCCCCTAAGTTCTTTTCCTTTGTTTATATTGTGTTGCGAATTTTACGTATTAAAAAAAGTTTATATTATTTTTCAATTTTTTTCATTTTTCTAATTTTTACTTGAAAATAAACATCAAGTTCCATGAAATGTCTTACCATACATCTAAAAAAATCTACTCAAGGAGCTATTTCTTCTTGGTCATTTTGTTTTTTATAACAATATGATTCATAATAAGCTATTTTCCTGTTTCAATGTTTCGCAATCTGGTATCTGCAACAGACTGATGTAATTTTGACCCCTCCTCTGTTTTTTCGTGTGTTTTATTTTAAATAATTATAATAATTTTGTATTATATTTTCTTGTTTGTGCATATTCTTTTTATCATTTCCTATCTAGTGTTGATCAACAATCTTAATTGGATTATTATTGTGCTTGCTTGATATTTTGTGACAATAAAATAATTAGGGTGAATCATGTCGATTGATTATTCAGTTCTCCCCACACATCTAGCCGGGTCCGAGAGTAGACAAGGGGGATTAGAGGGAAGTAGGAATAGACACACATTAGAACTATAAAAATTATTTAAAAAGGATAATACGCTATTTAATAGCTATTTTGATAACCCTGTCTTTTGAAAACATCCTAAAGTCGTTTCGGCATTGAATTAACAAGTCTAGAGTCTTCTTCATGGCTTATCTTCTCTCATTCGTCATTAAGAACACTCTCCAGCATATCCTTGCTAGATATATTGCGTTAACGAATCCTATGCTCCAGAAAACCCCATTGGTGTTCTATAGGATTTGGACTAGGTGACTGCCGGGGCGTGTGCAGTTGATTTGGGACGTTATACAGAAGCCAAAGCTTCACAATCTCAGCGGTATGCTTAGGATCGTTGACGTGTAGGAAACGAAACGACAATCCTAGACCAAATCTGGTGGCATTTTCCTTAAAATTTTTCTTAGGGCATCGAGATAATCATATTTGTTTATAATTGATTCGATATACTCCAACTTTCCAGCACCATTACTCGCCATGCACCCCCACACCATGAAACCACCGCCACCGTGCCTTACCGTTGGTACTAAATGCTCCTTTTGAAGCGCTGCGCAAAGTTTTCTTCATACCAATTTATGACCTGTTATACCAAAGATGCAAAATTTGCAATCATCGGAGAATATCACAGTCCTCCAGAACTCCGGAGGCTTATGACTATACTTTTTTACAAAAGCTATCCGTTTCAGTCGGTTGGTCATTGAAATATAAGACTTTATGCAAGCTAGTCGACTATAGTATCCGGCCTTTTTCAAGATTTGTCTGGCAGTACCCGCACAAATGTTTTTGTTAAACTTCTCGAGAATGTCTGTTTCTATTTGAGATGCAGTTAAAAGTGGATATTTTTTTCACCAAGGATATCATACTTGGTTTTTCTCTGATTACAAGTTAAGAAGGACGACCTGTACGAGATTTGGATGTGTAAACTCCTGCAGATTTAGAGATATTGATAACACGCTGGATAAATGAAAACTGCCATTCAACCGATCTGGCACTATCCCGACGACTTTTTCCATCGTTTCATATTTTCACAATGATTTTACGTTGACTGATACTTATTTCCTTCCTTTTATTTTTCATGTCCTTGGATTGCTTCGTATCTCACAAAAACGTTAAACTTATTGTACTCTATTGTTTTAGAAAAATGTGTGTCGAAAACCATTGTCATATTTATGGGAAAATGACTACAACCTAATGATGATAAAGGCTTTATTTAACAAAATGAAGGATGAAATATTTAAAATATATTAAACACCAAAGGAGAACGTCTTCCTCCTACGTCTAGAGCTTAGCGTCTCTAACGTCCGTCTGCGTCATTTCCCGTGTGTCCTTCAGTCGGACATTCCTGGCGGAGTGTGACGTCAGTGTGGACTGCTCCACCCTAAGTAACAGGGGGAGGAGTTGTGACATTGCACATATCCAACCCTAAATATATTCGCCATATTACGCTCTACCACTTCGAGAAAGGATGGAAAGCAGCACAGTCATTTCGCGATCTCAACGAACTTTTTGGCAAAGGAACAATCAGCGAAAGTCAGTGTAGGGAGTAGTTTGCCAGTTTCAAATCAGGTGATAACCAGCTTGGAGGATAAGTCAGGGAGAGGTCGGCCATCGGATTTCAGCGATCAGGATTGGAATCGACGATCGGATGACTAGGTGGCCAATGTCAAAGCGTGGATCGCCTCTAAGAATCGTGTCTTCTTCGCTCGTGGAATCGACCGTCTGCTAAGCAAATGGGAAGCAGTAACTGAAGTAGACGGTGACTACGCTCCCGAATAATCGTTTACACATGTTTTTTGAAAAATATTGTTATTGATTTTGTTAAATAAAATTTGTTGAAAAAACGCCGGATAATTATGCATCAACCCAATATATACAAAGGGTTGCCAAACCATAACATAATATGTACCTTTACACATCATGTAAAAATATTTAATATTAAATTTATAACTGAATACAAAATCAATCGGGATCTGAAGTAAATCATGTATAATATTATAGAGTATTTATAATATTTATTAAAATGGGAAATCTAACGACAGATAACCTGGTAACTTAAATAAAAACGAGCACTAAGAAAGACACGAACACTGTAGAATAATTTTCGATTTCAAATTCTTACTAAATAAAAAAGGTATCAATTACCTTTTATTCTTCGTTTCTGAAGCCCGGGATGAGCTTGACCTAAAGTTCGATTATATTCTAGCATAAATATTGCAACTTTTAAAGAAGAGTTGTTTGTATGATGCAGAAATGATTTCATGAAAAAAGAAACTGATACATTCCATTATGCTTTCTTCTCATGATGCTTCATTTGATTGAATACTCATAAATCTAGACAAAATAATCATTTAAATCACTCTCTATGCTTTTCCAAGTATCGTAATACATTTTACTTGAAAAAACCATAACAGATGTACGTTATTTACGACTTCACTAAATGAGAATGAAATACAGGGATGGGGGGGGGGGGGTCTAAAGAAACCAATAAGTTACTCTGCTGCTTCGTAAAAAGTAAATCATTTGTTAATTTTTTCTCCCTACAGCTAATGTAAAGTATACTGTAATAATAACAGTGATAAATTTTTATACCTTCCAAACATTTTATCCGATTTTCCGTCTGACTTCTGTTTTATTTGTTAGTAATATAGGTTTAAAAAGAAAACCCACTAAAGAAAAGTATCTCTTGTCACGGGGCTAACAGAAAATAAAAAAAAATATTTTTTGATTTCGTTATTGGAAAATCGCTTAAAAATTCGATTTAAAGCCTTGGACCCCCCCCCCCTCCACCCAGTCCAGGGATTACAGGGGTGTGGGTTACGCCACTGATTCTGTGCTTGCTCGAACAAACATTACTTGCTGTCTCGGTAGAAGTTTTTATAATTGTAAAATATTTATAATCAGAATGACGATTATTATGTTTTTAATTTTGTATACCGTGTACACATATTGAATGAATAAAAGTATTTATAGAGAGAAAAATTTCAGAAAAATTGTATTTAATGTAAATTTTTTTGGAATTTGTCTGAAAATGTATTTGTGTGTGTGTGTTTTTTCATCACACACACAAAAGAATTCGAACCCTCGAGAGTAAGATGTTTCAAAATTTTTTCAAAAGTTTTATTTTAAATTCTAGAATGAAATACAAAAATATTTAATATATATTAGGCTCACTTTTCTTACTAACTAATAAACATGATTTTGTTATTTTTCCGGAGGAAAGCTTTATTATAATCAATCATTTGCGCTTTCTATTATAAATGCAGTTTAACATTCAAAACTAATAATAGTAATAATAATGCAAGTTATTTTTTTATTTTTACTATGATCCTGGATTAATTTAACTTTATATGTCCTATGTTCTTAAATTATAAGTGGAATTTTATAATAATTGAGTTAATTATTGAGTTTGTGGTGACCTGTAACCACCCCTTACATTAATACCTTCCTGTCTATCTGAAAACCCGGCTAGATGTGTTTGAAGAACTAAATGATCAAAAGACATTATTCCAATTCAACTGATTTATTGATTCTTATCAATATTTAATAACAGGCACAACACAATACTAATCAAGGTATATAACTAAACGGGAGTAGAGTGCAGAGGTGAGATATAATTACAAGCGGGGAAAATATTACAGAATTTCAACTGAATCTAAGACAACTTAAACGCGCACATTTACAACTACGCCTCACACTAATAATCAGAAGTTACTTAATCAAAATGACGATACCTGATGTTTTAATGCTGCTGATCCTTCGTGAAGAATTTCAGGCACTAAAATTAGCTGGATGAATTGACGAAGACTTCACGCTTCGTAATAGTTAATTCCACAGCTTTTCAATCTTCTAATCCACTTCTCTTGGCGTACATCCAAACGTATCAACCTCGCTTAACTTGTCAACAACTACGTGTCCACCTCTCGATCTCTTCACTTTACTTTAAATCACCTCACTTGACTTCTCACTTCCTCTTACTTAGCTCACTTCAACTCACGAAAACCGAATTTATATAATATTCCTTATTTACATAAATCACGTTTGGTTTCTCGATGAAGGTTGGTTGAAATAAATATTTTGATTGAAAGGGAAAAAGAAGGAATTAGTATAAGCCCGTATAGATCTGTCGCAAGTTTCTAAAAATAAATTATACATATATGCACAACAATACAGTGTTAAATTTATTTGTTGATATTTTGCGAAATGCAATTGGTTTAGTATAGCTAAGTGAATGTATGTACTGTTATGTTTTATAATTTAAAATTTAATATTTTTAATAAAATGTTACGAACAATTTATGATGTGACATTTCTGTAGCGGCCACCCTAAAATGTAAATGTTGGTCTAAACATCATAACAGCTGATACATAAAAGTGATATGAGAGAATTTTTTTTACATATATATATATGTGGGGGGGGGGGCTGGTCAGTGATGGCTTGTCGACAGTAAAATAATCCGTCTTTGATTAATCTAGTTTAATTGTTCATAACTATTTACAAAATATTTACAAGTGAGTTCCTCATTTCAGGGAAAGGGTAAATCGTCTTCTCAATGCTCCACAACTCGTCTTCAAACAATTGTTAGTAGTTCGTTACTAGATTCGTCGTTCGTCATTTTGTACAACATGGCGCCCTACTCTCGAGCGTCTAACCACTGTCAGGCTCCCAAAACATCGAGAGTGCTCCTAGGCATGCGCAGGACAGTTGTAGCAGTGGCTTGGAAATAGCACCGGCACCACATATATATAAAAGTACACTCTCGTTTTTTCTTCTGTTCTTAAAATTTTATTTATCAGCTCAAATTGGTGCTGATGGTAACTGCACAGATCTATTGTTAATTATATTTATTATAGTCTTAGAGAAAAAGTTATATTAACGTCACACTACACGAGTGCCATTGGTGACGAATATCTTAATTCTGAACCACGGTCAAGTGACAAGGACGACACCTCTCTCTCTCTCTCACTGATCTGGTACCTCTTCTCCTAACTACCACACCACACCAATGGAAGAACGTTTGAGCTCTCGACAGATCTAATGTGCATCGCTCCCCTACACAAAGAATCTTCGGCGGCATTAGGCTCGCCCTCATGACACGCCAGCCACGAGTCAATGACCTTGACCTTATTTTACCACGACCACACTAAAATTTTAGAAAAAAACAGTTTAATTTAATTAGATACTTCCATCTACCTTCTGTTATATTAACTCTAGCTTACGCAATTACATTCCGTACCCAGCTTTTGAACTTTTTTGACTACTGGAGTCATTACATATAAGGAATTCAGATATTTGACTTTCCCTTTAATGATTTATCATAGTACAGTTGAACGTCGTTTATCCGAACATTTACTATCCGAAACGTCAAATATCCGAACCAAAGTCCGGATACGTTTTCGAACAGTGCAATGCTCAACATTTGTTTCCTGTGAGACCAAAAGTGACGGGAAAACCCAAGATGAGGGATAATTGGGGAATTTCAGTTGTGTGATTTGGTAAACATCTGAGTGAAAAATTAGGTCAGTTTGTTTCCAAGTGAGGGGATGTATACGTGCTCTTTTGTTGATGTAGAAAGCTGGATGGCATGTGATGCAGAAGACTGTGTATTTCAAATGCTAAATAATGAAGAGATAGTGACTTCCGTGCAAGAAGAATCCGACCCTGTCAACGATAAAACGGATGAAGACGAGGACAACAACAATGAAGTAGCAAGGGTCCATAAAATGTTGACTCTTTTTCTGCGTTAGAGACAGCTATGGAGAGGTACGAACAACAATCAGAGTGCTGTTCTACTCAACTACTGCTGCTGAAGAGAATCAGAGACCTCGCAGTGAAAAAAAGGTGTACAATGGTACGACGAAAAATAAGTGATTATTTTCCGCAATCAAGGTAAAATTGCGACATTTTGCACCTATTTCGCTTTTTCTTCAAGAACGTTTCGCCCATGTGATGATTTTCAATATTTGTATAGTGTCCAGTATAATATACTGCATGGTCGCATTCGGTTTTCGGTTATCCGAACAATAGCGTATCCGGACAGTGTCCGGTCCCAAATGATTCGGATAAACGACGTTCTACTGTAATATAAAACACTAAATTATCTAAGCGAGCTTCCATAATTCCATGTAGCTTTTGAATTTTAAGCACTATCGTGCTTCAACTCGTAGCAGATCGTTTTGTCACACCGGGGATAAGAATCTTTGCTACTACGGTGTTTAGATGTCTTCAAAAGGCAAGTTTCCATGCAAGACAATCTACTGTGTGTGTCCCTTTGAATCGAAAACAGTGATGCACACATTTATGTTTGGCTAGGGAGCACGTTTTCTTTTCAAGACAGCAATGAACTTCCGTTCTCATTGTAAAAATAGTCAAGGTTAACACTGGAGAGCATTTCAGAGTATCTGCTGATCTTGAGGGAACAACGCACTACAAGCAACAAATCCAACATAGTTTAAAACGCAGATCATGCATATCTAGTTATCATGACGCTCACAAGCAACTGACCAACCGACTCCGTTACAACAAAAACTTATCTCTTACTTTATGGTGCCAAAAAATAAATCAATTCAAATTATATCTTCAAGTGACGAAAGTGATTTTGAACTAATCTATTACAGGCAGCTGTGCGCTTTGGATTACGATGAGTAGCAGTGAATTATGTATGAGCATTTTGAAAATTTCTCCATGTATACAATGAAAAATTAAATGTTTTTAAAATGTTCCCATGTGGAATTTAATTTTTTATTTTGTGTGGAAGTACTTTCTCATAAATTTCGTAAATAATTGACATATTTTTAATAGCGACTTTTTTCATGCGGTCCTTCACCACCGCATAAAAAAAATTCTGTAGTATGTCGACAAAGTTGTTAGTTATATGCAAGTATTTAGGAAGTTTTCGAATATTTTCTTTTTTTGCGGTTTCCTTTTATGCGGTTCCTATCTACCGCACAAAAACAGGTTTTATTGTATGTATTTTCTAAAATTTGTAACCTTTTTCTATTAAATAGAAGTCTTCTATAAAATTACCAACCATCATTCGATCTTCTGATTGAACTGAGTCTAAAGACTCAAGTTCTTCAATATCTTGTGCTTGCTCATGTATGTCTATGAGGTCATCAATTGTCAGCTCCTGATTGTGGGAATCCAGTAGTTCTTGAACGTCATCACTATCCGCTTCTAAATTTATTTGCTTGGAAAAATCAACAACTTCTTCAATCAAATTACCAATTACTTCAGGCTGTGGCATTAATTGTACCTGAGTTTCAGTGATGAAAAAAATAAATAAAAGATATCGATTCGATGAATTCGAAAATCGCGTAACTCCGAATTCACGTAAGTGGAGGTATTACTGTATATAAATATAGATTTTCGTAGGAAGATGTGTTCCACGTATCTAAAGCCAAATGTCATGTCACTTTTGTACATGCGTCTTCTTTTTTTTTTTTTTTTTTATTACCAGTACACGCCATATGGCTTTTATTTGATAACCAACATGCACCCACAGCAAGACAATAATAATGTAAAACTTAATTAAGTATTAGAAGTTAACAATTTATTTTATTAATTAATGCTAATTATTAATTCAATAATTTATTTTTTACTGTTTTTTGTTAACAAAATCGTCAAAATCAATTGGTGTTGTCTTGAGGTATGATACGAGTTGGGGGACTTTTGACCATGGACACCCCCCTTGAAAAATTTTTGTGTGCGCTACTGTCGGCACTGTATTCTCTAGAATAGTACTCTCCAACCTTTTTATTGCCGCTGACCGGTGATCGTTAGATGATTTAACTGCGGCCCCGCTGGGGGTGGGTTCGGTAATTGTTTATATTTTAGATTGATTTGATTTTACAATTTTATTTTAATTGTATTTAAACATGCCTCAGAATAAAATATAGTTACATCATAAAATGAATATAAAGTGATTTAACATGAATATAAAGGGATTTCCTTATAAAGTCCCACAAACCTGAGAGAAATACACCACAGTAAATAAAATAGAAATAGTTTAATGTTTCTTATTTGGCCCGGTACTATTTGAACCACGGATAGGGGATCGGGGACCAATGCTCTAAAATATTTAGCATTTGGTTTAACTGCATTTCTAGGGTACAACAGGCTTCCAGCATGTTTGATCTGGGAAAAACATTCGGTAAGAGAGGATTATATGAATCCATCGCAGATGAAAAAATACATCCTTCTGAGAAAGACATAAATTCTGAATAATTCAAGAATCTTAAAAATTTTACAAAATGTTCTAAAATTGGAATTAAATAATTTTTAAGCCCTTTTTTTTTGTAAATAAAATGTAAGAGGATCAGAAACATTTACAATATTTCTTTGTTAATTCCTATAACCAGGTATCCACTTACCACTGGAGGAAAAAAGATTACCGACAAGACCGAGAAGTAATAAAAAATTTTATGAAAAGGGGCTCTGAACCAGATTTGAAAAGAATTTCTCTCAGTAATAACTTCATACAACGTCGCAAAGAAAAAATGTCGGAGGATACTCTACAGTTCTTAGTTAGTAAATTGCACAAGTGTGTATTCTGTGCAGTTGGATGAATTTACTTTTTTGATAGAAACAGTATGATTGCGATGGAAAAGTAATTGGTCTGTACTGTTTGAAGAAATCTTTATTTATGTTTACTACACAGTTACACAAAATACATCTGGTGGCTCTCGCGCGCCCTCTTACGGAGAAAAATAAGAAGGCTTAAAAAAGGTTACAACATGCCGCCCACCTTGAAATATTATTTCAATATACATGAACAATATAAAGTTATTTTACATGAATACATGAATGAAAATTTAATATTTAAGTAAACATTCACAACAATGAAGTATATATGCATATTAAAATGAGCTACAAATAATAAAATTATAGATTTAAATTTTGGTAACAGACTTAATTTGTTATATTTCTTTTAAATATGCCATCTGATGTTTTGACAGTAACAACCCTGACTATATTATCTAAACCAGGATGTAATTGAACAATTCTACCCATTTTCCATTTAGTAGGGGGTAAATTGTCCTCCTTTATAAGGCACAAGTCATTCAATTGAAAAATTTTTGTTGGTAGAAGCCATTTTGGCCTTTGTTGCAATCGAGATAAATACTCTTTGTGCCAACGTTTTTGTGTTGGGTATGATGTTGTAGAGGTTTCATGCAACAGACTTCGTCTTGAGGACAGCACTTTTATTTACAGTAAACACATAAAAAGAAATATTAAACGCAAATTGTAACTACCCACGCGGGAAATTTCTCTAATCTGGCCACCGCCCTAACGCGCCGGTGCCGAGAAGCTATCTATTTCAAAAACAAACAACACATTCTTACGGTAGGGGGACACAGTGCGCCTCCTGGTAAGGGGAGGAAACACTACAGTTTCCAAAACTGTTGAACTAGTGTTTGAATTTGTTGCCATCTATTAAGATAAGAATGACTTGAGTCAATGTAATTAGGTTCAGGAATACTTGTCAAAGGCCTTCCAATAATGAAATGACCAGGCGTTAAGGCTGATAGGTCGTTAGGGTCATTAGATATGGGCGTTAATGGTCTGGAATTAAGACAAGCCTCTATTTGAGTTAGAAACGTTTCAAACTCTTCATATGTTAATTTAGTTTCTCCAACAACGCGTTTTAAGTGATATTTAGTTGACTTTATTCCAGCTTCCCAGAGACCACCCATGTGTGGTGCACCTGGAACATTTAGATGCCATTTAATACCATTATCAGTTTAAAATTTACTAACATTTTGATTATAATATTCTGATTTTGCAAGCTTCTCAAATTCCATGAGTTTGCGTTTTGCTCCAACAAAGTTGGAACCACAATCACTGTATATGTCACTGCTTTTTCCTCTGCGGGAAATAAACCTCTTCAGAGCTGCAATAAATGCATCTGCTGAAAGATCAGTCACCAGTTCTAGATGAATAGCTCTAGTAGTGAAACAAACAAACAGAGCTATGTATGCTTTAAAGGATTTGGAACCTCTACCTTTAATGGTTTTAATTTGAAAAGGACCAGCATAATCTACTCCACAGCGCATAAAAGCAGGAGCAGGAGAAATGCGAGAAGATGGCAAATCGCTCATCATTTGATTAGTGATGGAAGCTTTTACTTTGCAACATTTTACACATTTTCTTATTAAGTGTCTGATGACATCTCTAGCACCTATTATCCAATATTGTTCTTGAATACAAGATTGCACAAGTTGTGTACCAGCATGCAAGAGAATTTCATGATAATGTCTAATAATGAGATCTGTTAGAATATGCCTTTTTGGCAGTAGGATGGGATGTTTGTGGCCATATGCGAGATTTGCATGTCGCAAACGACCTCCCACTCTGAGAATGTTTGAATGATCTAAAAATGGATTAAGAGATAAAATTTTGCTTTTACAAGATAGTGGTTGACTTCTTTTTAAAGCATTGATCTCATTATTAAATTCAATAGTTTGCACTAATTTAATTAATACATACATAGCATTGTTTAGTTCATTAGTTTTTAAAAACCCATTTGTTTTATCCTTTGAATTTTTACAATTATTGACAAATCTTAAGCAATATGATATTACACGTTTAAGTTTAGAAAGAGATGAGAATTTATGAAGTAAATCATTACCATCAGGCAAGTGATTTGGTACAATAATTGATTGTAATGTACAGTACCTTTCTTCTGGCACAGCATCATTCAATGTAGGAACAGAAGAGTCTGTCTGAAAAGGAAATGTTTCGTGTAAAAATTTGGGACCACACAACCATATAGAAGTGAGTAAAGTTGAAGATGATACACCACGGGTTGCAAGATCTGCAGGATTTGCGCTTCCACTGATATGATGCCACTGAGTAGCAGAAGACAACGTCTGGATTTTCGCCACTCTGTTGGCTACGAACGTCTTCCATCGGCTGGCATGGGATCCTATCCAAGAAAGAACTATGGTGGAATCCGTATAAAATTGGGCTTGTGATATAGGGTAATTCAGAGCTTTACAAGTAAAGTCCATCATTTTAACTAACAAAAGAGCTCCGCATAATTCTAGTCGAGGAAGTGAGACAGTTTTAAGTGGGGCAACTCTTGTCTTGGCTATTATTAGTTGAACGTTGATTTTTCCTGTATCTGATACAGAGCGACAGTAAATTGCAGCTGCATAAGCCTTTTCAGAAGCTTCACTGAAGCCAAATAGATGAAACTGGTTGTCTGAATCGACTAACAAGAATCGTGGAATTTTGATGTCTTTGACAAATTGTACATCATTAGCAAGTTGTTCCCATTCAAGTTTAATGTCTGTAGGAACCCTTTCGTCCCACTGCAATTGTTGTTTCCACAGTCTTTGCATGATTGTTTTATACTGAATTGTGATGGGTGACAACCATCCAAGTGGATCGAATGTCTTAGCAATTGTAGAAAGTAATGTCCTTTTGGTTAAGGTGCCTTCAAAAGATAAAGGAGTGATTTTGAAGTAGAATACATCTGAAGCTGGATGCCACAGGATACCTAAGGTTTTTACTGTATCATCATTGTCTATATTCAAAGAAGTATTAGATAAACGCATATCTGAATCGATTGAATTTAAGAATTCGCTGCAATTAGAAGCCCATTTTCTCAATACAAGTCCGGCACTGGACACCATTTGAGTCAACTGGTTTTGAAGTTCCAGAGCTTCAGAGAGTGAATTGGCTCCGGACATCAAATCATCAACGTAAAAGTCCTTGAGAGCTGCTTTAGAAGCAAGAGGAAAATTATTTGATTCGTTTAATGCCAACTGCTGTAAGCATTTTATTGCAAGGTACGGCGCTGATGCAGTGCCATAAGCAATCCTTGTCAACCTAAAGTCTTGTATTGGCTCAAAAGGTGAATTACGCCACACGATTCTCTGGAAATCTGAATCGTGTAGAGTTATTTGTCTATACATTTTTTCTATGTCCGCAGTTTTGTGCATCCTGAAGCGTAGGAGTAATGTTGTTAAGTCAGTCTGTAGCTGTGGACCAACCATTAGTTTATCGTTAAGAGAAATACCACTTGAGGACTTTGCAGATCCGTCAAATACCACGCGAAATTTGTCACCGTTTTTATTGGGTACTGGGTGATGCGGGAGATAAAAACTGGAACTGGCTGGAACGTCAATCTCGTTTTCTGGGATTAATTCCATGTGACCAAGTTTCAAGTAATCGTCCATGAATTTATGGTATTGATCAGAAAGAGATTGGTTTTTACTGAACCGGCGTTCGATTTGCTGTAGACGATGCACAGCAATGTCTCTAGATGAACCAAGTTCATCACTAGAATCTCGGAATGGAAACTTGACTGCGAATCTACCTGTTGAGTCACGAGTATAAGTTCTTTTAAAATGATTTTCGCAAGCAATTTCTTCATTCGTAAAGGGTTTTGTTTCAGAGAGTTCCTCTAATTGCCAAAATTTGTCAAGTTGAAACTCTACTGCGTTGTAACTTGCATGATTTGATATGATTCTTTGGCAAGAAATTTTTGTTTTTCCAAGAACAACCCAACCGAAAATGGTTTCCATTGCAGTTAAAGAATGTCCTGGAACATTTAAATGCCTGTTGAGCATTATTTCTCCAAACACGTCTGCACCTAGCAGAATGTCTATTGAGCTTGGCTGAAGACAGTTGATATCCGCTAATTGTAAATTTTTGAATGTATTCAAAGCAGACGCATCGACTTGAAATTGAGGAAGGTCACAGGTGATTTTGGGTAAAATTAATTCATCTACAGTAATACTTGTATTTTTGTAAAACAGTGATGTTATTTCTAACTGAACTAAGCCTGAAACCCTTCCCACGTTTCGCGAACTTAAACCGTCTACATTTATGTTTACGCTAGTGAGCTTAAGTTGTAATAAATTTACACAACTCTCTCTAACAAATGAGCCTTGACTGGCTGAATCAATGAGTATTCTGCATTTTTGAAAAGCGCCATTAATGTCTTTAACATAAACGATTGCGGTAGGCAATAAAACAGCCTGAGCGGCAGGTACGGTTGCATTATTGCTACTTATCGTGGAATCTTCCGTGTGTATATCTGATAACGTGTTGGCAATAAAAGTTTTGTTATTATTTGGATTTTTTGAGCATAATATTGAATTATGTAATTTGGAACAAAATTTACAAACACCTGCACGGCATTTAGAAATGTGATGCGTTTTATTTTCTTTGAGACAGTTAAAACATAATTTGTATTTTTTAACAACATCCCATTCTTCTTTAATCGGAAGTTCTAAGAAACTATCGCATACAAATAATCCAAAATGTGAACCGCTATTGCAATGTACGCAAACATTCGAGACTATTTGTGAAGAGTAGGGAAATTTCTTATTTGTTTTGGTCATTTTACTTCCCCCGCTTCAAAGGGAACAGATGTTTTTTCTTTCTGGCACTTGGCTAAAGAAGCGATTGCAGTCGCCCTGCCTAAGACGAAAGATTTAAACTGGGCGAAGGAGGGATTTTTTTTGTTTGTTTGTTCGAGAGTCCAAACGCGTAGTGTTTCAGGGTCAAGTTTCCCCCTTAGCAAGAAAATTATAAGGGTGTCCCAATGCTCCACGGGTTGCTTTAGGATTTGTAGTGTGTCAATGCATTGTTGGGTAGTGTCCATTATTTTTCGCAATCCCGACGCAGATTCTTGTTTTAAAACAGGCTGCGAAACTAATTTATTTAATGCTGCATTTATAATTTCTGCTTCATTCTCATAGCGTTCGGTTAATGCATTCCACGCCTTTTGATAATTATAGTTTGTTATTTGAATAGATTGTAATAAAGTGGCTGCTTCGCCTTTTACTGAAAGTTTAAGATATTGCAGTTTTTGACTATCGCTTAAGGTATTATTATTTCCTACAGTCGCAAGAAATAAATCGCGAAATGAGATCCATTCCATATAGTTTGAAGTGAATACTGGCAATTCTATGCGAGGAAGTTTTAAATTGTTTACATTAGTGTTAGCAATATTTTGGCATGCATTAGTATTATTATCATTCCTAACAAGTTTTTTCATTTCCTTTTTTAAAATAATTTTTAGCGTATCTAATTTAGAAAATAAATCATGCGTTTCTATTTCATAACCGTTAAAATTTTCATCTGTACAAGTACTTAGAAGATTATCATTTAAATTATGTACTTCAGTATCTATTAAATTAACATCTTTTTCATAAACTTCAATAATGGATTCAGAATTCGTTTGATTTTGTAAATCATCAATTTTGGAAACTAAACGAGTTAGCTTACCTTTTACGATTTTCTTTTGCTTAAGAATGGCGTCCATGTTGTTTTGTGACCTTCCCAATATCGAAGTTCAATGCTTGCGATGATTATTGAACGAATTTGTTTTGATGCTTGATTATTTCGACAAATGTCGCAGACCGTTACACTTCATCAATAAAATGTTTTGACTTGAATGCTGGTGCTCGACGGACCACTATGATTGCGATGGAAAAGTAATCGGTCTGTACTGTTTGAAGAAATCTTTATTTTTTACTACACAGTTACACAAAATACATCTGGCGGCTCTCGCGCGCCCTCTTACGGAGAAAAATAAGAAGGCTTAAAAAAGGTTACAACACAGTATTCTGACGGTTATTCGATATTATAGTTCCAGATTGGGAGAAATGACAAAGGAATTTTTTACAGTGGAACTGTTACACACACACACACACACTGCATGGGAATATATACGTATTTAATTGTAATAAAAAGTTTTTGCTACAAAAGGAATTTTTATAACTCATATTATTGCTGCATCTTTTGATGGTGCACCATCAATGGTGGGAATATATTAAAAATTTGTAACATTTCTAAAAAAAATATTTCCGGTATTCGGACAGTGCGTGGCGTTTTACACAGGCAACACTTAATTGTCAAAAATATGTAAGAAAATCTTCATTCTCAAATTTTGCATTTGTATATAAAAAAAATGAACACAGTTATAACGCTAAGGCTTTGAGTAATCGCCTGTTTACTCAATTATTCGAAAACAACGATGAACTTTATAATAATTTGCTTCTTCATACAGAACTTCATTGGACTTGCGAAAGTCAATTATTTTCAAAAATTTCGTTGAAATCTTTAATTCTGTAATTAAGAGGTAGAGAAATATTTAATACATCATTCCTGAAGTTTTTCTATCACGAAGGGAGAAATTTCTTCGAAACTCCTTTCAATAAAGGAGAGAGATTCTTATCAACAGAAAACTTTTTATGCACTTTCCTGATGGTAATCGAAATAATTCTGTCATAAATGCAGATACTTTTCTTTCCGATTGTTTCCGAACAATGTAAAGCCTTATAAGATGTAACAGTTTTGCTAACATTTTCATTATCAATTTCTGCTTTCAAATCGCTAAGCATTTGTTTTCAACAATCTGAAATGATTCACAAATTTTCAAAAGTAAGATTTTCTACAAAACCATACATATGGTAAACCTCACTTCTCTTAAGAAAGAGAGATAATTTTTTGGTAAAATCTCTTATATAAAATATCACCTGCGTTGTGTATAGTCAGATGAGATAAAGGAATTTTCTGTCCTACTCAAAACGCTCGCAGTAGCTTACACTCATCTAACAATGCAAAGTCTACTGATATGCTGCACCTTTAACGGTCGAAATTTGCTACTTACAAGAAAAGTCTTTTATTCCGGGCGAAAAAGGTGTTATTTTTTAAAAAAAGATCTATTTTTTTTCTAATCAAAACTTATAAAAAACCCTTTTTTTTAGGTTAAAATAATTCATTAAAAATTCCGGGTTTATTATCCGTTAAATGGGGGGTTTTGCCTTCATTTTAATTGGGAAAAAGATAAAAATCACAAAATCTCGAAATTCGTTAAATAGGGGTTCATTAAATCGGGGTTCAACTGTATATATATAAACATAAAAAGATACCTACATTACATAGGTTTCATAGCATACATCGCACGTTACTTCCAGATACAGTTGAATTATTCGCAGTAAACGTTTTTAATATCGTCTTCCAAGGTGTTCTCTATCATTTTGAAAAGTTCTCCACCAGGAGGTGGAGTTTCAAAGTCTAAGAAAATTGAGTATGTCATGTACATGGATCTTTTCAAATGATTAACTATATATGTATCACTCTCAAATTATATATATTTTTTTCCAAAATTTGAGATAGTAAAGAAGAGAACTCCAATGAAAAAAGTTTCCATACATCATTTCCCCATCAATAACAAGCCAGTTTGTTTGTTTTAGTTGGGTCATTAAGTTTTGATTTATTAAACCTTTGATTTCAATGGTGGTACATTTTATTTCACTTGAAAGTATTTTTTTTTTGTTTTTGAAATTTTCTATTTGTACGTTTTAAACTTTTATAAATTGCAGTAATATCACCGCTAATATTGAAGGATAACTAATGATAGGATTCATATAATTTAGCAATCATATTCATGTACGAAAATGACTGCTTTAAGTATATATAAATAATCTCAATCATAAGCCCTATTTCAACAACTGGCTCTCCGAACTAAACCTGAAAGCTTATTGTGGTTCTGCCCAAACGATACGAATCGGCTAAAAATTCTCCCATTGTGAATAATCACTTTATACGCGAAAAAAAGACAAAATTAGTGAATATAAAATAATTAAGTCTTTTATGTATTTTTGTAAAAAAAGTATTTGTGTACAGTATTATTAAAACGAAATGTGCATATCTTCATTTAGTCTTCAGGTGTTTATTTTTTCTATGGACCAATTAGCTCTTTCATCTTCTAGAACCTTCAACTCTGAGATTCCTTTGACGAATAGCTTTTTTAAATAGTTGATTGAGAGTGTCCATTTGCTGCGGTTGTACACTGAAAGGTCGAGAGATCCTTCGAGGTCCGACATCTGCTGTAATATAAAATTATGATATTTTCAAGATGTTTTTAAATATTTATTTTATTAATATAATATATTTTTGTAAGTAAAAAATGATTAAAAAACATAAAAGAGATTATTGCTCGAAAATACTGAAAAGAAATTGAAATTCTATATATTTTTTTATTATAAAACTGAAAAGTGACGTTGAAAACTTAAGCAAATGATTCCATTACGTTTACGAAGTGAGTTTGATAAATGACATTTATCTAATTCTAAAATATTCAAAACTTAAAAGCAGTTTTAAGATTCGATTAAATTAAAATTATATTATAGAATTAAAAGAAGTATAAATTATCAATTAAAAATACAATAAATATATCAAAACAGAGCAAGCTTTATTAGAATACTTGTGACGGGTCTATTCGCGATATTTATCCTATTAATCCTCTTGGGGAAACTTTGGGGCTAGCATAAACATTAATTCACAGCCTTTCAAGAAGAACACGTGATATGTAAATTAGTTTGACTATATAAAGTATATATATATATAGATTTTGTAGATGTAATATAGAAGGACCCATGAAACTGTTACGTAAGTGCGAATATTAGAATATTTCATTCACAATTCACAAACCTAGCGTGAGTTAAGAAAGTAATTGCTTAGATTAAATTATTAGATTGAAGATTTAAGATATTAGAATTAGCTATCGATTCATTAGTGCTTGTTCTCCTTATCTATTTCACGTAGTCGGGTTTTCTTAGAGTTGGGTATCAGGAATAGACAACGCTTTAGATATCACTCCTAGGTTTCCTCTTGTAGCTTCACTTGTGATTGTTTAAGTGTGTGTTCAAAGGATTAATAAAACTAATCGTTATTAAGGAGTTTGTTGGTGATGCTTTGTTTCCCCCCCCCCACACACACACCTAGAGCCGCGCAGGACGGAGAGAGAGGGGTGCTGATTAGACCCCCACCCCCACATACTTTTAATTAAAAAAAATACTTGCAGCATTATAAAGGCGGGGGGATTCATGAGAAAAACATGAGAATTTTGAATAAATTAGTTGTGAATATTTTTGGAATGAAAAAAAGACGATATAAAGCTTTACAGAATTTGAATAAAAAGAGGAAAGGTAAATAAAAAAAGAAAAAAGAGGGAATAAACATCCGCTTTTAAATTTTTAAGGAGACACAGTACAATTCAAATAACAAAAATCGGTCAAAAAATCAAATCTAATTTTTTTTAACCCAAATTATTCTTTATATACTTTTTTATGACTTCAAAAAATTTGAAAGCTCTAAACCTAAAAAACGTAGAATTACAATAGCTTTTACGTACGTTTTCATTCCCATCCCTATGGAAAATAAAAACTTTAAACTTACTTATCTCAGAAAGGTAAAATAACGAGTTTGTCTTTATTTAAAATGCTAAGGCTTTTTTTTTCTATAGTGCCTAATGCTTTGAATTTCTTTTACCTATTGCTAATAGTTCATGTAACAAAAGTTGGTATGCATTTTTGAATCAAAGCAAGGCTTATTTTTTAAAAAATAACTGAACTCAGAATTTATAAATGTAGGAAAGTAGTGCAAGTTTTCTTTTACTTCTTTTGATTTTTATTGTAAGAGATGGCACCACTAATCGAAACCACGTGAGTTTTAGCTGCGCGGTACGATGAGGTCATGTATTTATAAAGGTGGCAGAAAGAAGAAACTGAGAGTTGCACCAAAGCTTGAACGAAGGCAGGTCAGAGGAAATCGCTCTCTCCGTTGTTTTGAGAAAGAGTACGTGTTTTCGGAATTGGTATGGTGTTATCTCGAATAATTTAAAACCCCTTGTAAATAGTTAATATTTTAGTTGTGTTATTAATAAATTAAGTTATTTTAACTCTGCGTGCTTATTTTAACATTCAAATCGAACCTTCCCCTAGACGCCGTCCCACATAAATTTTTAAAGGAATTTTCAATAAGCATTCATAAAAAGAAGTATTGTACGAATACCAAGCATGTTATCGCAAAACCCATACCAACTTTTGTTATACATGGTTTGACGTACTTGTAAATCAAATTTCATGCGTGTACGTATTTTTTTGTTGGAGCGGTAGCATTTTAAAATCACTTCAAATTTTTTTTCCTTAAAAAATTAAATGGCTAGCTGTTTATGAAATTTTGGACACAAAATCTCTTTTACATAGTATACACACATAGGAGGCAACCAAAAAAAAAAATTTTAGTCTTAAATTAAAATTTTTTGCTTAAATCGTACCATGTGTCCTTAAAAAATATTGAGGGAAAATTGTGTGGTAGCAAGATACATTGAAAAATAAAACTTCAAATGAAGCAAGCATATTCAAAGAAAACAAGAAAAAATTTAGTATTCTAAGTCGTATCAATGCGTTTTTTATTAATGATCGTCTAGAAAGAAACGGATAACAAAAAAGTCGTAGCATTTGATTCTTGGAATCTTATTAATAAGAAGTTTAAATAAAGGGACTTTATAAGGAAGAGACAAAACTGAAAAGGCTTAGAAAGAATACGGACCAAACAATGCAGGATATATATCTATATATAGTAGTAAAATGATGTTTATTACTAAGAAAACAAAAGGGTACTATTGTTCAAGGACCATGAATTGGTGATTTAACTCACAATCTCGAAATAGAAAAGAAAGGCAAAAGGGTGAAAAAAGCTCCAAGTCTAAAATGATTTCTAAGAATAAATTTGATACGTGTGAATAACCTCTTTTCTGTGGCTACTTTGAAGGTCACATATCCACAAAAAGGCAAAAATCTGAGAGTTAAAATAATTTAAAACTGCATACATAAAATAACTTTTTTTTCTTTTAAATTTTTCTGAGATTATATATATAATTGGTGATAATATGGGAAAATACCCTTCCATCACAAAAGCTCCTTTACAGAAACAGCATATGAAAAAAAAAATTAATTCTTTTGATTTTCTTAGAAAGAGGTTGCTAAATTATTATATTTTGCTATCGCATATTTTTTTAAAAAAGAAATTTTATAAATAGAAAGAAATGGCTCATACATCTAAATTCTCTTACATACTTATATTAATCTCTATCTCAACATAAAGCTCAATGCAATAGTTTCTCCTTACCAGTAGGATGTTACGAAATGTATAAGATGAAATAACCATTTGTGTATGTGTGTGTAGAAGTATTCAAAATGAAGTTTCAAGATATATTTCCACTTAAAATCAATGCAAAATCAATTATCAATTTAACATTATCATCAATATAAAAATGTTTACAAAATATTGAGTGTAGAAGTTTCTGACCAAACCTCAAATTGAATACAGTACTAAGATCTGAAGTCCAGCACGTGTTTTTAAGGTATCCGACTACCCTAAACTTGTGAATTTCGCCAAAAATCGACAATTTTTTTATGATTTTATTTTATAGGCTATCGTATTAGCTTCATAAAAATACCAAGTTTACTATTTTCCGTTCACTAGAACAAAAACTGCAAGTGCTTTAGTAAAAGCAAATGCCATTACTTTAAGCAAGATGTCTACTTTAAAACGCATTTTATTCTAAATGTGTATTTTTGAAAATGCTCAAAGGGGGCCAGTGATTGCTCAAAAAAATTTGAAAATAATTAACTGAAATTTTTTGTGTATGTTTTGTATAATAGTAGAAGTGTTTTAACTTTCAGATTTATCAATCACTGTTTTATTACAAAATTTACAGTCCCTTTTGTGAATATAATCACTGTTTTTTTAAGCAATTTCATATAATAATTAAGATGAAGTGCTCTAGTTTTTGCAAAAATTAAATTATTTCTTATCGTGAAGGTCATTTCAAAAATGAATTACATAGCAACACATAAGAATTGAAAAATTCAAAATTTGTTCATAAACTTTTGGTACAGAATGGCCACGTTTATGTTATTTTTTGTCAATTTTTACCCATTTTTTCCCATTTCAGTAATAATAATTTCTTTTTCTCTTCTTAATTTTAGCATATTTTTCTTAAAATTTACTAAACAAATCTAAAAACGACAGCAATAAAAAATCCTCATATCTCCATTTTATTTTTTTTTAAAAAAAAGTCGTCGCAAGTAGTCGGATTCCTTAATTGGGTCAGATTATATGCAGTAGGGGGAGGGGGGGGGGTGAAAGATTATATTGCTTAAAAGGAGCGTGGAATACAAGAAATTTAAAGGCCCATTTAAGGTCTGTTAACAGTCTCAAGTTTTGCTTGCGACATAGCTGATTCCATACACCTTGATCTTTAAAAGCTGCTGACAGGTATGAAGGCTTCTAACTACTCGTTGCTAAAATTCAGGATTTCTGTTAGTGTTTGAAGAACAAATCTGCTTTTAATATTCTATAGTTGGAAGAAGCTAAGTGTTTCCGAACAATACGAATCCTGCATTCTTCCAGATAATTCCTGAGTTAAATAAAAAAAAAAAATAAAAAAATGCTATACAAAAAGGGGAGATACTATATTGTCTTTTAAAATAAAGTAAGTAATGTTAATTACTTCGAGAAAATCTCTTGAGATCCGAATTGCTTGTTTAGTAATGACTGACAACGAACCTCACAATTTTGAACTAAGGACTAGTGACAAAGACGATACTCGCGCAGTCATTCCACACTTCAAACATCCACGTCACGCTAACGTGAGGATTTTGAGCCTCAACAGACTTAGCATGCATCATTTCCTCTACATGGAAGATCTTTAATGTTAGACCCAGGGCTAGATTCCATGATTTGACAGAAATAATGGTGGCCTCGAGTTTGAAATTATGATCACTCGCATGGCCATATTGTTATCTGAAGGGCATACAATTTGTGAAAACAATAGTGATTGTTAAATGTTACACTTCATTATGATTTCAGTAATCCATTCAAGCGTAATCGGATAAAAATTGTGATATTTAAAATTCTTTGCCACGCATTTCAGAATTATCCCAAAACGGCACGAACTGCTTTACTAAATGCATTTCAGTTTTTTTTAAAACTTTATTATTTGCATGCGGATATACTATCAAAAATAGAAGTTTTAAATTATGGTATTAAAACTGAATAATAAACTCTAATAATAAAGCGCGTGCACGCTATATGATTTCTACGTAAAAAACCTGAAGTAATATAATTTTTCATCTGGTATATGTTTTGGAAAATCCAATTAATTATACATTACCACTTGGCCTCCTCTTTGCAAAAGTTGCTGGTTCATTAGAAGGTGTCACTAAGTGGCCATTTTCATATATTCCAAAATAGCCCATGAAAGGGCTACATATTTGTGCCGCAAGAGATTCTAAGCGTAGTCTGTTTTTGCATGGGGGATATGAATCATTTACATTCTGTGAAAAAATATGTAATTTTTTAGTAATAAACAAAAAAGAAAGGAAAATCTCTTAAATCTTTTCAAAACAATAGTTTACATTTTGGATTAATAAAATGTAAAATTTTCTCTAATGAAAAAAATAAAATAAAAATCCTCAAAAAATTTATAAATATTTGTGTTTTTACAAAAATTACGGTTCAAAAGATAAATAAAAATCCTTTTTGTATTCAATTCCAAAAGCTCTTGAAGTACCTTAACAGTGAAAATTTGTAATAAGTTAAATGGATTATGCTAAAGCATTTAAGATTTAAAATGCGTAAAAATTCTATTTTTCAATAATAATATTAATAGTAATAACTCGGCTTTGTGTCATTACTCAACACATGTGCAGGGTGATTCCGAAAAGATATGAAAAACTATAACAGATGATAGTACACACCATTTCAAACAATTTTTATCAAAGAATGCATTGTGTAGAAGGAAACGCAAATGTGTTTGCTCGTTTCGGAGCGGCTGCTACGCAAACGATAAAATAACGTTCCTGATGGGATTTATCTGATTTTTACTTAGAGAAAAAGAACACCATGCATACAAATGTTTCTGGAAAAGGATAAATCTCTTAAGAATATCTGCGTGACAGTAAATAAAAAACTCCAAAGGTCACCCTTGTGATTTCAGTGCCCAAACGTTCTAATAGTTGTAATGTGCAAAATAAAAACGAACGGTATTAATACTGAAAAAGCAGATACATATTTCATTTACAGAGCTACAAACGGAGGAGCCACAGAAGCAACACGAATGTACAGTCAGTTTTTATTCCTCGGGTAGTAGCCCAATCTGATCATATTTGTGCTCTTGCTTTGGTAGCCGTGGGAGACCCAGTCTCTCAGCAACAAATGACTATATGTTTTCAATGGCTGAGAGATCTGAAGAATGTGCAAGCCAGGGCAACAGTCAAACACCCTCTGTGTTGATGTAGGTCAGAACATGACTGGCAACTTGCGGTCTTGCGTTATCTTGTTGGAAGGTAACATCTCCGAGGCTTCGAAGATAGGGCAGTGCCAAAGGAAGCCGAAATAATGGTCGTCAAGCAGAACAGTCTGTGCTACTCCGCACGACGTCGTACTTGTCTATGCTACTCCGGACGACGTCGTACTTGTCTGTGCTATTCCGGACGACGTCGTACTTGTCTGTGTTATTCCGGACGACGTCGTACTTGTCTGTGTTATTCCGGAAGACGTCGTACTTGCCTGTCCTACTCCAGACAACGTCGTACTTATCTGTGCTACAAACAAGCCCACTTTCTAACTCAAAGTCCATGCAGTGATTGTACGATCCTGCAAGGTCAACCTGACAACATGTCTGTCCTCTCGGATGTTAGTGATGGGAGTCCATTAAGATCTTGCGAGATGTTTAGTATGGCACTTTTTTCACCTATCAATTCCATATTTGCCTTACAGTCGATGAATTCAAACCAATGAGATATTATCAATATCGCGGAACTGTATACTGCACTCTTGGTAAGTCACGATTCTATCGACACGTTCTAGTAGCCGTTTTTCCTACTTATGAGAGGCATATCACGATCTTCTCCCAAACAACCATCATTAAAATGCGGTTTCTGAATCAGTAATATTCCATGTAACTTTCCTTTTATACAGTTCATGAGATGTCGTATCTTCCTCTTTCGTCGTTCAATTGCCCTTAAATGCTAATCACTTTTGTATCCCAGTATCTTCTTAATTCCATGAGAATTTGACGTTTGTATCATCCCTTCTTCAAGGTGTTAAGAGTTTTTATAGCCAACGGCATATATACCGGGTGTCCATAATTAAACTTGAAATTTGCGAGGAGTCTGTAGCCAAAACTATGCAGCTGAATTGCATGAAAATTGGGTAATGGCAGAGTGAAATGATGGGAGTTTTATCGAGAGAAAAAAACCATGAGTTTCAAAAACCACCACTAGATGGCGGTTTGAAAAGTAAACTATTGGCATATGCATATGTTGTAATCATAGTAATTCTGTGCATGCGCAGCAACCCACGGAATATAAAGATGCGAGAGGTGAACCTTAGTCCCACTCGTTTCCAAGTCAAGAAAGATGACGTTGACTCTCCAGGAACGTGTTTACTGATGAAATTGTTTTACCAAAATGGAGACTCTGCTACCGAAGCTTTGCAGAATTTTCAGTCTTTGAAACGGTTTTGAAAAGGTCCACTCAGTAGTCAAGGACTAACAAACATGATTAGGAAATTTGAAGAAATGGTAACATTGGGGATTCAGCCAGGAAGAGAACGAAAGTGTACTGCAGCACAGGTAGTAGAGCGTGTGAAGGAAGACAGATCACAAACCATCGACAGCACTAGTGTTGGGCGTATTGCAGTATCTGTTGACCAATCTCGTTCCTTGGTTCATAAGATTCTTTTGAAGGCCTTACGCAACTATCCTAATAAACTTTCGCTAGTGCAAAAGCTCTTATTAGATGATCTGGATAATAGACAAACTTTTGCATTGCTGTTTCTTGCGCGAGTTGAGCACCAGGATGAATGCCCATGGAACATTTTGTAAGCCGTCGAAGCCCCTTTTTATCTGGAAGGTGCAGTTAACATGCACAATCACCGTATTTGGGCTGGTACAAACCCACAACAATTCCTACAAATTTCATTACACTCTTCGCATGTAATGGTTTGGAGCAGCTTTGCTGCAACCTTCATTATGGGTCCGTGTTTTTTTCGAAAAGCACAGTGCCGTAGGGCCTGTGACATACACCGTCACCTGAAATGATACGCTTCATTATTAGAGCAATCCTTTATTCCAGCTCTTCAGGCTAAGCGATGTGATAAAACCACAGTGTTTATGCAGGGTGGTGCTCCTCCACACATCGCCTGATGTGTGAAATAAGTGCTCCACCACCATTTCGGTGACGACAGAATCATCAGCCGGCATTTTCCTACAGCTTGGTCTCCTAGATCCCCCGACTTGAATCCTTGCAACTTTTGGCTGTGGGGATGCCTCAAGGTCATGGTCTACCATGCTCCCATAACATCTCTATCCGACCTTAAAGAAAGCATAGAGCGCCATGTGCGTAACATTCTTTAGTTCATGTTGCTTTCAACAGTCGAACAAGCGATTTTACGCTTCCGGATGATAGCAGACAATGGTGGACAGCATATCGAGCATGTTTTATAAACTTTTTGTATATTATTTATATGTTCTCAATAATATGATACGCCACCTAGGGGTGGTTTTTGAAACTCATTGTTTTTTTTTCCTTGATAAAATTCCCATAATTTCATTTTACCATTATCCAATTTTCATGCAATTCCGCTGTATAGCTTTTACTAGAGACTGCTCGCAAATTTCAAGTTTAATTATGGACACCCGGTATATGACGTTTTGAAGGTAGCAAGGAGACTTTTCAGCTATTAAATATTTTGTTCGCTTACAACATATGACCACTCAGTAATGCTAAACGTATTTGATTTGGGGTTGGAGTGCATAGTTATTTCAAATATTTTAGCTTAGGTGCTTATTTTTTAAAAATTTATTTGCAGATTTTTAATACAAATATATAAATAACTATCTGCAATATATTTTCTTAATACAATTACTATTCAAATTGTATGAATTATTACTTACTTGAAGGATTAAAATTGCATGGCGAATTTCAGGACTTATCGAATCTCTTTTTGTATGTATGGCACCTGAATGAAAAACAAATATTGATTACATATATCTTTATATAAGAGTAGTTTTTATAAACTTTTCTTTATGGTAAATTTATTACTCCCTCACAAAAATAAATGGAATTAAAATAATACTAAACGATATTAAATTTAGATAAGGGCTCCACATTTGAAAGGTAAATAAACAGAGTCACGCGGAAATCGAACTCTAAAATATATAACCTGTAAATGACTAAACACATCTTAAAGAACCATATGCAAATTGCAGGAAGCCACCAGATGACACTGATAGTATGTCACAATAACTAGAGTGGAAGAGGGGGATATATAAGGAATACAGGCAAAGAAATAAAATTGTTCGCAAGCGCTTTATAAGCCTTTCAGTGCAATAACCGCGCAGTTATGACACAAAGGACGCATTTGGATGATTTTTTACGTGGTAGAATTATCGGCCGTCTGGAATGTGTGTGGGTGTACCCAGCTGGAAGTATCCGAGGAACTTAGAATCACCCAGTGTGTTATCTCCAAGATTTGACAACGAATAAAGATGATGATAATGTGAGTAGACGTTACAGCACAGGCCGCCCCCGAGTTACAACGCGGAATGAGGACCGGTATTTGGCAGTTACTGCCAAAAGAAACAGACGGAGCACAGCATTGGACCTGTCTCGTCAGCTCTCTTTAACCACTGGTACGACAGTCTCAAGGCAGACCGTGTACAGATGCTTAGGACAGATTGGTCTATATGCTCTTAGACCTGTCAGATGTGTTCCACTTACTGCAACTCACTGTCGCCTGCGGTTAGCCTGGAGTAGAGAGCATGCATTGTGGACGCCGCAATAATAGGCTTGTGTGATGTTTTCCGACGAGTCCAGGTTTGACTTGCAGTCTGATTCTCGCCGGATTTTCATATGGAGAGTGCCAGGTACCTGTTACCACAAGAATATCATTGGACGGCACCATTTCAGTGGTGCAGAAGTGCTAGTAGGGGAGCGGGGAATATTATGGTTTCCAGAACTGATGTTTATGTTGAAATTGGAACCATTACAGGAAAATCCATTGAGACGTCATTCTGAAACAACTTGCACGTTTGTTTCCGGGAGCCTTGGGAGCAGAATTTGTGTTTATGAATGACTACGCCCGTCCACAGCATGCAAACATCATACAAGAATGCCTTCAATCGGAAGATATCACCCGTATGGACTGGCCAACATTCTCACCAGATTTGAATTCAGTAGAGCATGTGCGGGACATACTTGGCCAACGAGTTGCAGCCGGTCAGCCACCTCCCTGTCAATCGGAACTTTGGAGAGCATTTCTTGATGAGGGGGTAATATTCCCAAAGATCAGATGGATAATTTGATGCTTAGCATGCTTAGGCATTGCACAGACTGTATTGCATTGTCTGGGAAACATGCTATGTATCAAGCATCATATCAAGCATGTAATATTAGTTTTTGTAAATAGGGTTTTTTTGTGTGTGTAATTTGCTCCAGGGAGCAAAAATAGCATTTTTTTATTAATGATTTCAAACATATAGCGTTTTTTGTTGCTCTTTACTTTTTGTTTAATAAAAAGGCTTTACAAATAAGTCCCATTTGTTTTGCGTCTGGCTCTTTCTTTGCCTGATCATGCATTATCTTTACTATCCTTAATTTAGGGACATGGGTGTACATATAATTAAGCTTTCTATTATTAATCGAAGTTCAAATTTCTGGAAATATAACAGAAAGGGAAAAAGTAGATTCTTGTCTTTTAAAATTTCCTTTAATAAATTAATATTCAATTCTAATGTAATAGTTTTATAGCTCAACCAACGATGCATTATTTATATTTTTATAAAGATATCTCCGAAAAAGTGCATACAAATTGTCTAACAGTCCAGCTGTAGTACGCGTATCTTTAGACATAATCTAACAGTTCTTTTCATTACAAAACGTTTATTAAATATGCTTATAGGTAAAGTCTCATCTCTAAGCAATCTCTAAAATATTTATTATTTAATTCTAGAATTAGATAATATACCTGCAAGTCTGTTGGAGTCATAAATGAGCTTTAATATACGGAAAATAAAATTAGAAACAATAACGAACTATAGAGAAAAAATATTCTTTGCTGCTTCTTTTTACGAACGAATTTCCTTAATAAATGTATTATAGTGTATATATATTTTTTTAAGTTTCGAGCATTACCCTGCATGATTTATTTCAATGAAGTAATAATAAAAGGCTTTTGAGTGTTTTGTGAGTGTGTGTGAAAATAAGGGAATCGAAACCTCAAAAAGGGAAATTCCTTCACATGAGATTCATTTCAAAAGTAATACACAAGGTGATGCTACCACGGTGTAGTAGAGGCATCAAAAGGGAAAGTTATGTAAATTGCTTGCATGGATTTTTATTAATGCGATTTACAAATGGAGCCTGCAGTGGTCTCCGGTATTGTCAGTGTTAAAAATCAAAGATCATACATTTGCATTGGATTAATATTCTTAAAACGCGGCTCTTTGAGACATTTAAATATTCTGAAGGGAGCTTTAAAGTCATTTACAGAAAAAAACCCATTTTTAATTTGAAATACTTTGCTAATTAAACTAATATATTTCCACTTATTTTGAAGATTTTATGTGTTATAAATGATGACTTCCGTACTCGACCATTAATTTAGAGTTACGAGCCAGTGTTTAGACAATAATTTTGTTGTAGATTTAAGTTTTTTAATCTTTCGTACTAAGAAAGATTTTTTTCAAAATTTGATATTTATACAAAGATGTAAAGAAAAAATTACCTATCTCAGTCCTAATATAAGTATAAACTGATCAAAATGATAAAAACCCACACTTTTTCTCACAAATTTTTAGGTTCCTCTCACAGTCCCTTTTTTCATTAAGCATAACATTTGGATCTCGTAGACATATATCCACGTTGTTATAAATCCAGACACCACCCACCATCAAAGATGGCCAAGTGTCCTCGAAGGGAAGTAAATTAACTAAGTGAATTAATGTATTTTGCTAAATTGAATTTGGCAATTTTTCTTGATCACTTGTAAGAGAACTGGTTGATTTTATATGTTTTTGTGCATTGAGCTTTTTTCTCAATATATGTGTTACGATTGCTTTGATACTAATAAATTAAACTTAAGACGAACTTTTGGCATTATAATTTCTGCAGACCCAAAGTACACATATGTGTACCTGCGGCTTTAACTTCGTATCTTATAAATAGATGAAAAAAACCAATGAGATCGAAGGTCATCTTTCGTGCACGTTTCTACTTTTCAGTTTCACCACCAGATGGTGATATTTGTATTTTTTCCCTAGAGATCCTTAGAGATCAAAGTAGCAATGACCGACTCGTCAAAAAGCTTAGAAAGTGAGCTATTTTTTTAAATATATAATTAAAACTTTTGAACTTTATATTTTTTATTTGATGTAGATCAGGGGTGGCCACCTTTTAGCGTTGGCTTGCCAAACCAATCTATCATTGTGATTCAGCATGCCCCTCAATAGGACATTTTTGAAACAAAACGATTCCTGCAATAATGTATACAGAGTTAAAAATTAGAGGTCACAATAACATTAGAGAGAGTTGCAGTTTTATTATATAATATATTAATTTTGCATCATTTAAAGACATTTCTTAATATAAATATAAACAGTATAAATACAGGGTGCGGCAAAAAAACTCAGACAAATTTCTTGCCTCCTAGAATAATTAACAAATTTCCTTTTAATTGGTATTTTCATGTTTCTTTATCCACCACTTTAATAATAAAGTATTTTTTAATACATTTCTTAGTTTGTACTTTAATTTATGTGTTTTTGATAATGTCGGGCAAAAGGTCTGCTATTTTAGAGTTGTTTCAGCAAAGGAAACGAAAGTGTGAAGTCCTTCATTTGCTTATTGTACCTCGGCAAACAGTGTTTGATGCAATTTGACGTTTCAAAGAGCTTGGCAATAATGGTTGACGTCCAGGAAGTGGGCGAAAACGCACTATAAACACTTCAATGAATCGTAAGGCCATCGAAAAGCGAGTCCAGAGGAATCCGATGGTTTCCATGAGAAAATCGCTCGTTAACATGAGAATATGTGTCAGATCGGTGAGACGAATTGCAAAAACGGAGCTTGGACTGAAGTCTTACAAGTTGCAAAAATTTCAGCTCCTCAATGAAAGAAACAAACTCGTACGGCTCCAAAGATGCCGAAAACTTTTGAGACGGGCCGCAAGTCAGCGATGGGAGAGATTCCTTTTCACTGATGAGAAGCTCTTTGCGGTTCAACAAGTGCATAACTCCCAAAACGATTGAATCTGGTCTGTGGAAGCTCCAAGCATTCGGCAATTGTTGAATATCGCCAATATCCAAAGTCGGTCATGGTCTGGGGCAGAATTAGCGCAAATGGTAAAACTCCTTTGATTTTTGTGGAAGAGGGCGTTAAAATCAATCAAAAAGTGTACCAGAGGGACATTCTTGAAGCTGTTGTACTTATGTGGGCCCAAAAGCATTTCGAAAATGCAAAGTGGACGTTTTAACAAGACTCTGCACCAGCTCACAAGGCCAAAAATACACAAGAGTGATGCAAGGCAAATTTTCCAGACATGATATTATGTGAAGAATAGCTACCCTACTCGCCGGATCTCAATCTCATGGATTACAGTGTATGGTCCATTTTTGAGTCCAGAGACTGCACTAAACCATACAAAACTTTAGACTCTCCAAAGCAATTGTTTCTGCGGAAATGGGATAGATTAAAGGTAAAAGACTTGAGGCTCATTGTTGAAAATTTCTGCAAGCGTTTGCGCCTCTGCATTGCTGCAAACGGCGGTCACTTTAAAACCAATTAAATTTATTTATTAGTACGAGTATACTCTTATTATTATTTGTTATATTTTGTTAATTTCTTATAAAGTTGTTTAAAAAATTGTTTGTCCGGGTTTTTTCGCCGCACCCTGTATTTCTTCAACAAAAATTAAAAAATTAAATTTGTGTACGTATAGTATATAGTTTTAAACATATTTATTAAAATAAGAAATAGGCAACATAAAATATAAATATTCCCTTTCATTATAGTAAATAAAAAGATAAATAAAAATTTTAAGAGTGGGCATGCATCGTTCTACACACACTTTCATATCGCAAAATCAGGGGTATAATTTGTGACTTTCAATTTGACATGGTTCTGAGCATTCAGTTGTTAAGCGATTTCTTTGCGGACTTGAAATATTTTTCATGACAGGAAAGATTTTTTACTTAAACACGTAGAACCAAAAGTGGAAAGCAGAGTATATACAATCTTCTCTCTTCAAACAATTAATTCTCTCCAGTAATGACATTCAATAATTTTTTAAATAGCTGTAAATTTATGTTTAGAGTTATCTTTCAGATTTTTTCGTAATTCCGTAAATGTCTATACTTCTGAAGATGTTTGTCAAATAAGATCCATTACAAATTTATCAGCTTCCATCCACTCAAAAATTGATAAATTTATGGAGTAATGCAAAGTGCCACTGAGAATTGTACTGCGTGCCACTGAGAATTGTACTGCTTGCCATAGGTTGCCGGCCTTGATGTAGATGATTTCCAAGAGAGATTATTATACTTGTAACAGTTTTAGTATTCTAATTGGAAGTAGTTTTTGAGGTGTACATTTGTGCACCTTCGGTTGTTAACCGGTTACAGATACAAATGACTTTCAAGCTGAAATTTTGCAAGTATTGTTATTTTTTTATGACGATGACTTGTTTATTTCTTGATTTATAGTAATACACTTAATTTTAAGTAAGAATATATGCATTAGGACGTTTATATTCTAGTCAACAATTTAAGAAAAATTTAGAGTCATATCAAATTTGCATAGAAACTTGTTTTTATCTTGTCATATTTCATGCTAATTCGAGATTGATTTGGTTTATTTATAACTGGCCATAAATTCAAATTTTTTCTTCAATCTAAGTTTTATATTATGCGCATGTATTTTAAGGAGCTTATTAGAATTATTGTTACATTTGGTTGAGAATATTTAACTTAGAAAAAAATAGAGGAAATTATGAATCAAACTGATTGTATTTCTGATGACCCAAATTAAGGGAATTCTAAAGATAGACTTTTGTTTGATGAGGTTAATGTATTTGTTGAAAATGAAGATGAAGAGGGCATAAATGATACTACAGAGGTGATACTGGAATAAGAGCTGGACCATAACTTTTTTCGATGTTTAAAAGTAGAATAGGACTTTTTTTTCTCAATTAATAACAAACAAATTTGTATCAAGATGTAGATATGAAGGTTACAAATCTAGAACTCATGTTCTTTTATACTAAATGCAATTATTTTTTTCTAACTTTACTTAAGAAAAAATTAATTGTTTTGAAAGATTTCATTTGAAAACTTAATTGTTATGCATTTATTCGATTGATTTTTAGAGAAGGTTTATTAAAATAAATGTAATTGCTAAAAAAAAAAGAAAAAAATTGATTTTTTAATACTGCAGTTAAGACCTTAGTTAGACATTTGTGTACCTTTCAACGTAACAAAACTACTTATAAAAATTTAATGTTTTCCTACCATTTATATTTCTCTGACTATACTATTAGAAAAATCAAACCACCAAAATTTTTTTCCTCATTTAAAATATCTCAGGTCTAAAGAGGTTAATTAAACATTTGGATATCGAAACCATTGAATCAACCGTAAATGTTTTTAAAGTCAAATGGCTCTTTATTTAATGAAGATACAAATCGTTTAGTTTTTAAAGTACTTTATTTATCGTAGTTACTATATCACAAAAGAGCTTAAAATATTTAATAAATGAAAAAAAATTCTGTTTTATACCTTCTACATCTTCAGCAAAGAATACAATGTCACGGAATGCAGCAAGTGCTATACCTCGTACAGACAATCTTCCTCTAGGCTAGTTTTTTAGTAAAAAACACAGTAGTGAACAAATAAAAATAATAAAATGAAACAATATTTTAAATAGTTTCTTAAAACTCAGCAACAGATATTTCCAGAAAACATAGCTTCTATTTATTTTGAAAAAACTATTTTAATTTGGGGCATCTAGCAAGAAATCTAACCAATTCAATCTATCCAACAATGGATCTGGAAACACCTGCTAGGAGCAATTATTCTGCATTTTGACTTAAATGACGAGTGGGAAAACAGGACTTTAACATTAGATGCCGCGATAATCATGTTTTGTCTTAGTTCAATTTATCTTTAGAATACTGATGTCCAGTTATGTAAAGTTGCTTACGTCAGTTTTATTTTGTTTGACTGTACCATATAATGCACCGAAATCGTTCATAAGTTATTTTAGGTGATCAAACTTTTTTTTTCATCCGAGAAAATATGATTTTTGTAATATTTGAAGGCTTTTTTCAACCAGTCAAAGAATAAAAAACCCATAAACAGAATGTTTTAAATAGGAAAATACTGATATAAATATAGCATTTTCTGGTTTTGATATCATATAGATAGCATTGTATTTTAATTTGCTATGAATTTCAGTTTGAACCGTTTTATTTTTTTATATGCATTAACATTTTTTCGTTGGAAAAAGCCCTTTTCGCAGTTCTCGTTAGACATTTATTTTAAATTGAACATTAAGCTGTACTAAAAAACAACCTTCTGAAATCTTACATTCAACTTAAGAAGAATTCCGGGATTATAAATAGGTATCATTCCATAAACTTTTAATCGAATACCAAACATAATAGACTTCGCCATAGACTTTTGAGAAAAGAACGTAATTGAACAGAAAATCTTCAAAATAGAAATTACCATTTAAATTTTAAAAAAAAAATTCATATCCTCCTTTTTCGAAAAAATAATCCAGTAGCAGATTTTATATTTTATTTTAAAATGTAAGTCATAGTTTTGAAAATTATCAAATATTTAAATCAAAATATCGAAAATTAAATTGAAATAACTTGGCATAAACTATAAGTAGAGTGGTATATTTTATTATTTTAATTATTTATTTATTGGTAAATGAGCATGATGGTATGACTTCGACCGTTTTAGTTTCATAACTTCTAGTATTTCATCGAAACTAAAAAATCTGACTAAAACAGCAAATATGATATTTTTAATCTCATAATAAGATTAGGACATTCGCGATACAACATCATGAATATATTCTCCTCTTTATAAACGTATTAGAATAAACTCTCCCTCTGATGATAGATAATCATTATAAAAAATATTAATATATTGATCATTTAATTTCATTCTTAATGAACAATATTTTGGATTAATTTAATTTCTTCTAATCTATTGAAATTACAAAATTATATTCGAAAGTCTAGCTTTATAGTTTAGTATTGATATTTTGAATACTGTGTCTTTGATATAGAATTATTCTAAGTATTTGTTGAAATTTAATGTGATTAACCCAGTGCTTCTCAAACTTTCTATACTTACAGCCCAGCTTTCAATCATAATTTTCATCGCCCCCCACTTCCATACAACAACAATGTATTGAATTCAATAATAATATACTTTGACGCAAAACTACAATACGACTAATTATAAACCATACAAATTATAAAGATAAGCATTAAATTTTGCATATAATTTGATGACATGCCATAGGATCACTGGTAATTATTAAACTTGTTCTTAACTTAGTACTGTTAAATTAATTATGAAACACATTGTGCAGTACTGATACATTTATAAGTGTATTACATCAGTGTAATGTGTATTTTATTTTTTATTATATTAGAATAAATTTATTTGCTTCCTTTCAGTAAATCAATATATTTTTAAAATAATCTTTTGTTTTCTTTTCGATATACCCGCGCCTCCCTTGTAGAAATATGCCACCCCTCTAGAGAGGCGCACCTCACAGTTTGAGAAACGCTGGATCAACCCCTTTACATGAAAGAATGCAAAGTTATAGGTGTAATGTAGGAAATTGAATAAGTATTAACATATATATATCTGATACATCATTTGAAGTATAAGAAGTTTATATCGGAATTCGTATAATGCTCTAAGTAATTGCATCATATTTATCCATTGATTTCCTTTAACAAATGTTTCTTTTTGACTATAGTGTATTAGACTCTGATGAATCGTAGAAAATAAATCAAAATAATTTTTGATTAATGGCTATAAATAAGAATATTTCATGGTCTTACTTTTAGCAAATAAAAAGCGCCTTCCAGTAGAGGAAGAGTATCTGAATAAAAGGATGTCCATACTTCCTCTAAGGAATTTAAAAGTTCAGGACCTAAATAAATTAACATTTTCATGACGAGATTTTCTAAAGCAATAATATTAGCGAAAATAATTTACATATTGCTAGAAATTACATTAAGTAAGTTATGGACTGTGTTTCTGAAAATTTTTTCCTTTAAATGAACAATGATGAGAATATATATATATTTCCATGAATATACATTTTTAATAATTAATAATAATTTAAATTTTATGTTTTTAATTTTCGTCTATTAAATAATTTCCATTTATCAATATTAATATTGTAGATGGCACTATTATATTGAAAAAATATTAATTGTGCTGTAAAAAGTACATTTTTAAAAGCTTTTTTACTTTTTCATCGTTACTAAACATTCATAAATCTATACATAAATTAAATACTTTTAGTTTTCTTTTTCTTTTAAAGAAATAGTTTGATTAAATTGAATTATAATTTGTTCGAATTTTCATAGATATCTGTACAAAGTAGCCCGTTTTATTACTCTGATTAAAAGTCTTTTAAAATAACCAGCAAATAAAATGTAAAGCTGTTTTTGAAACGAAATAAATGCTTAATGCTTTTCAACCAATCAAGTGACGCCGAATTGAATTTATTTTTTAGAGAAAATAATGAATTTCGACATTAATTAAAAATATATTACGTAATGAAATGTTATCGAGACTAAGTAATTTTTTTGTGTCAATTGGTTTTTTTTTCTAAAAGAAAATGTCTTTAAAAAGATATTTTAGCCAAAAATAAAGTAAATTTAAGGTAGTCATAAAATGTTCTCTTCTAAATACTAAAATACATCTATTTAAAGTCTATAATCTTACCAAAACTATCTATTTAAAACTCTGATACCTTTCACATTCCTGAGACTTCCAGCCAGGAGAACGAATTCTTTAGAAAGCCATTCCTACAAAAATAAACAAATAAATGGAGAAAGTTCATTATATGCTTAACAGCAAATTATTTATTCAAGCAAATTTTAAAAATGCAGGTTTTACTTACTTTATAGCAGTCGTTTAGAAAAGTACCAGTTCTTGATCTCAAAACATTCCTGTGAAAGTAAGAAAAATGTGAAACACACACACATAGAATACAGATAAAAGTTTGGAAATTTTTTAAAATAAAGTGTTGAGAAGGAGACAAATTTTCCTTGGAAATGTAAAGAAAAAGTAAATCAATGAAGTTGAACTTGTGGAAGTATCTAATTAAGCCAGTAACAGCCTCCGGACTGGTGTGATCACTTTGGTCTAGTGGTATGTTACGGGCTTACGAATCCATAGGTCGCATGTTCTAAATCTGCACAAACATCGATAATTACGTGCTCTTTAAAAAAGTTTTTAGTAACAAAATAGTTTCTTTTAATAAATTATAATTGTTATTGAATCCACAGAAGATTTTAAAATATTTAATATAACACATTTCAGACGGTATTTATGCTAAGAAAAAAAACTATATAATTCCCTATTTTTTATATAAAATTACTTCTAAGTGCAATTTCTTCTTTCAGTCAAGCCTACACTTTTATAAACAGCGTTTGTATGGTAAGATTAACAAAATTATGCAGAGGCTCGAAAGTTGCGGGTGTGAGAGGGTTCGAGGAAGAAGCAGACATGATCATAAGAATAGCTACTTTTATTCTACAAGGTAAGCGAAAAAGTTCTTGCCATTTTTAATGACACAAAAGAACATTACATACAAACAGCTTAGCCTATAGTTAGTCCTCGAAGTAATCACCATCTGCATCCAGCACCTTCTGCCAACGTGTCTCCAGTTGTTCAATATTTAAATTGTGGTAAAACTCGGGGGTGTGGGACACAAAGAAGTCTGTGAGAGTTTGGCGCACGTCTGCTTCATTGGAGAAAGATTTACCTCAAAGATGATTGTCCAGGGAATGGAAGAAGTGGTAATCTGATGGTGCAAGGTCAGGTGAGTAAGGAGGATGGCACAAAGTCTCCAAACCAAGTCGCTGTATCGTATTCCTGGCCACCCGCGAGACATGCGGCCTCGCGTTATCATGCAATAACAGTACAGCCTTTCGATTAAACAGCGCTGGCTCCTTCTGATGTAATGCCTGTTGTGCACGTTCCAATTGCTGTGAATACAGGTCCGAAGTGACCGTTTGGCTTGTTCGTAGCAACTCATAGTGAACCACTTGACGACAAGTTCACCAAACACAAAGCATAATCTTGCGTGGGTGCATAGGTGGTCTTACGCTGCGCGGGACAGTATCCTGGGGTGATAACCAATCTTTGGAACGCTTGGGTGTGTCATACAGGACCCACTTCTCGTCACTGGTCAGCACCCGATTGAATATGGATGCCCTGGTGGCGAGAAAGTAACGATAAACAGGCTGCCACTCGTTGTTGCTTATGGACTTCCAACAGCGTGTGAGGAACCACTTGCTCAGCCTGTACGTCTTACCGAAGTGGTGCAGATGAAGTCTAAGCGTTTCACTGGAAGTGTTGAATTGTCTGGCAAGTTCACCCCACGTTTGACTACTGTCCTCCTAAAGGGCCGCCTGCAGGGCTTCTTCATCCAAGGCCTGTGGTCTTCCTGTTCGAGCTTTATCACAGAGGGATGAATCTCCCGACCTGAATTTTTGAAACCAATGCCTTGCTGTACGTTCATTGACAGCACTATCCCCAAACGCTTGACAGATTCGGTGACTTGATGCAGCGGCTGATAAGCCCACTTTGAAGTCGTAAAGTAAACAACCCCTTCGATACGTCCATTTCGCTTCGCTACTGTACGAGTTCCGATTGATGAATGTGAGCAGTGGACCTGCGTTTATAACAACTGATATTCCTACTCTCGACGGACGGTTTCTCAATCACGTCATACACGAATTCACATACTTATTCTCACTTCTCTCAATGGAAACGCGCAAATGGCAAGAACTTTTTTGTTTACCTTGTATCTTCAGCACTTTATGACGTATACAATTTTATAACTTAACTCCGGGAGCAATCTGAAATCCTAATCCCAAACAGGATATACTAAATTATTGAAAGTACTATCTGGACTAGAAGTCCTCCTTGTAATGATCGTTTTCGAAGCCCAGTAGCTTGGTCAGCTCCACGGTTGATTACTTCACCAATTCCTCATGGATTCTACGTCGACTTCTAATCTCAACACGTGCGACCATCCAGTCGCAGTTCAAGTTTATTAACACTTGGATTTCCCCCTTAACCATTAACCCATATATTCAATGAGAGGCACATAAATATTAATTACATTTGCATACATCTCTACGAAAGTGGTTTTCAAACTAAAATCACAGTTAAAGAATATTTTTCTCAAAAGGATTAGTAGAAGAAATCGAATGGTGACCGTTACAATTATAATAAACAAAATCCATGTTAACTTAAAGGTAAAATGGGAATTTTTACTTTTTTAATATAACACACAGGTTCTCAACCTTTTTTGAGATGGCGCCCCCTTTTCTAGTAAATATTTCGATACCACCCCTTCCCACTCTAGAGAAATAAGAGTGTACATAATACATGGTGAACACAAGAGTTAAGTTTTAAAAAATATCCCTTTACTAATAGAAAATACATTTTTTAATTTTATTTTATTCTAAAGCCCCAATTTTTTTACTTCCTAATCTGAAATAGATATTGCCACAACTATATTTAAATGCGTAATCTATATATATAAAGGAGAAAAGCGACTCACTCACTGACTGACTGACTAATCACTATATCTCTGGAACTATTCAACCTACAGACTTAAAATTTGGTAGACATGTTCCTTTCACAGAGTAGACGTCAGCTAAGAACGGATTTTTTTCCGAAATTCGAAACGCAAGGGACGTTATGGGGGGGGGGGGTTAAGGGGAGTTATAAATAATTGTTTCCATGTTTAAACTACTCAATGTACAATTTTGAAATTGGGTAAGCAGATTCCTTTCATACAGTAGAGATCCGCTACAAAATGAGTTTGGTGAAAATCGACCCTAAAGTGGCGTTGCAGGAGCTTAGGGGGCGTTATAGATAATTATTTCCATTTTTAAACTATTTGACGCACTGTCTTTAAATTTGATTAATAAATTCCTTTCGTAGAATAATGATCAGTTACAAAACGGGTTTTGTAAAAACAGACATCTAAGTGGCGTTGCGGGGGATTAAGGGGCGTAATAGATAAATATATACGTTTTTAAATTACTTCATCTACCTGCTTGAAAATTGGTAGGTAAGTTTCTTTCATGGAGTAAATATCCGCTACAGAATGAGTTTTGAAAAAATTGACCCCCAAGGGGTGTTGAAAGGGCGGGGGGGGGGTTTAAGGGGCGTTATAAATTCCGATTTTTAAGTTATTAGACGTACAGTCTTGAAACTTAGTAAGCAGACTCCTCTCATCGGGTAGAGATACGCTACAAAATGGGTTTTGTGAAAATTGCCCCCAAGTGGCGTTGCGGGACTTAAGGGGCGTTATAGATAATTAGTTCCATTTTTAAACTATTAGACGCTCAGTCTTTATATTTGATAAAGAGATTTCTTTCATAGAGTAGAGATCAGCTATAAGAAGGTTTTGTGAAAACAGACCTCTAAGTGGCGTTGCGGGGGATTAAGTGGCGTAATAGATAAATATTTTCGTTTTTAAACTACTTGACCTACCTGCTTGAAAATTGGTAGAAATGTTTCTTTCATGGAGTAAATATCCGCTACAAAACGGGTTTGGGGAAAATTGACCCGCAAGGGGTGTTGCGGGGGGGGGTTAAGGGCAGATATAAATAATTATTTCTATTTTTAAACTACTAGACGCACAGTCTTGAAATTTGGTAAGCAGATTCCTCTCATAGGATAGAGATACACTACAAAGTGTGTTTTGTGAAAATCAACCCCTAGGTGGCGTTACGGGGGTTCAAGGGGCGTTATTGATAATTTGTTTTTGCATTTTTAATTTATTGGACGCACAGTCTTCAAATTTTGCTAAGCAGGTTCCTTTCATAGAGTGCAATTCCCCTACAAAATGGGTTTTGTGAAAACAGACCCCTAAGTGGCGTTGCGGGGGCTCAAGTGGCGTTATAGATAACTATCCCCATTTTTAAACTATTAGACGTACTGTCTTGAAATTTGATAAGCAGATTCCTTTCGTAAAGTAGAGAACCGCTACAAAATGGGTTTCGCGAATATCAACTACCAAGTTTAATTTCGGGATATTAAGAGGCGTAATCGATAAATATTTCCATTTTTAAACTATTTGATCATCCTGCTTGAAAATTGGTAGCCATGTTCCTTTCATGGAATAGAGTTCCTCTAACAAAGAGTAAAACGAAAATTGACCCCAAGGATGGTTGCGAGGGGTCAGGAGGAGTTACAGAAAAAATTCCTGTTTTTAATTGTTATGCCCAAATACTTGAAATTTGTTAAGCATGTTTCTTTTGGTGAATAGGGATCCACTAAGAATGTATTTTAAGCAAATCAAGTTCTGGGGGAGGGGGTGCAGGGGGTTACTGGGACGTATTGACAAAAAAAAATCCTTTTTTTCGAGCTACAAGGACTATAATAATGAAATTTGTTTTGCATTTTTCTTTTGTTGAATTGAAATCCGCTAAGAGCGGTTATTTTGGAAAATGGCTCTCAACGGGATTACGGGGATATTGATAGTAAAACTTTTGTTTTTTTTCTGTTAGATTTAGACTTGAAATTTGGCTTGCATGTTCAATTTACGGAGTAGAGATCCACCGAAAATTGGTTTTGCGGGAATCCACTTGGTTTTTGGGTTACGAAAGAGCAAACATCATTCTATACTTCAATTTTAGAGATTTTTAGAAAATACAAATTAGATGAGTTCTGCCCCTTTTTTTTTATCAACAGGTGACAGTTACAGGTCTAAGTATATTTTTCAATACAATCGAATTCTTAATGCTAGGACTTAGATATCAATAATTTATACATATATATAAGCAGTAAATATTTATAAGACGTCATGAAATACCCAGCGAAGCGGGCGGGTAACGGCTAGTATTATATATTTTAATCCTGGATAGGATATTGTTGGAATTGAAACACTACTGAATTGCTTCTCCATTTAAAAGAGAGTAATAAAAAAAAGTTTTAATTTACCTGTTATAAAGACAGGCAGGGGTTTTGAGGATACGAAGTAATTCATAATAAATTGTTGTTCTCAAAATAAATATATAAATTGGTAGTTTCAGTCTTTAAAGAATCCCATGTTAATTCTTGGTTAAAATATTTAATTATGTTTCTGGATAATATATGTAATGGGAAATGCAGAGGACGAAACATTTTTCCTACTTCACAGACAAAGACAACACGTATACACTACAGAAATTAAAGTTTATTCACTTATTATATGATTCACTTTAATGTAATCCTTAATTTTTCATACACTTCCCGAAATATCGAAATATGTAAACTTCCGTACATGTGATATAGAAATGATTTAAATACATACAATCAACATAAGGTAAACAGTATTAAAATTTACTTTGTTAGTACAAAATTAGGGTATTTTTTTAGTCTTTTTTAGATTATATTTGGTTAATCTGCCCAAGCCTCTCAGTGCCATCTCAACGCTCCCAAGGGGGAGTTATCGCCCACGTTGAGAACCTATGATATAACATGTTAAAATAATAAGGAAAAGGAAAGTATGAAAAATTTATTTTTTGCTGTCTGTAATCTCATTGATATGAGATTAAAAGAAATCATAATTCATTAACATCAAAATATAATTTCGATTAGATTCGATATTATGCAGCCAAAACTATACAGCAGTCTAACATCACCACCGGAATTCCTAGAGGAAACGGACAAGTGGAGAGAATGTAGGAAATGTTGATTCCAGTTTTACAGATGCAAAAATCGTAGGCACGCATGTCATATGATTGTATGCCATGTAAAAAATCCCTTAAGTATCAATTTGGCTCTGGTACTCTCGGTAAAATTAAATCACGGCAATATTTAGCATCCGACAAGAGCTTGAATTAAAAAAAAAAACTTAATTCAAGCGTCCAAATTTGGTAGCGAGATCGCCACTAGATGGTGCCACCATGAAATGGGACGTGCCGTGTCTGCAAAGGCTAAGTTGCTTAAATGCAGCTCATTGGAAAAGAAAAAGATATTCACATATTCCATGTATTTTTCTCTATTTATGAATATGCTTTCTGCAACATTTTAAATTCATTTAAACTTAAAATATAAAAGTTTTATTGCAATTAAAAGACATGTTTTTTTTAATTCGAATCTGTTTTTTAATTTAAATTAAGTAATTTTAGCTATATTTTATCATTTTGTATAATATTTAATCATCTGCCGTTTGGATTTGGTTTTCATATTAAAATTTACAAAATAACTTTGGAGATAAATCATCTAAATACAGTCGACTCTCGATACTTCGAAATTGAAGGGACCGATGAAAAACTTTGTATTATCAAGAGTTCGAATTATCAAGAGAGTAGGAAAAAATTCCAAAATACACGAAGAGAAATTTTTTTTCTAACACATTTCAATTTGAAACTATGAAATGAAACAACAATTTTTTTCTGTGTAAAATTATTTTTAAGTATTTTTAAAAAGTACATAATACATTATAAATATTATACAGAAGTTAAATGCCCTCTACATTAAAAAAGAATACATTTATATATTAAAAAACTACTCTATTAAAAAAATACACACACTTACTGTACATAACTAATTTTTTTGACGAAAAAATCTGTCATCTTTTTTTATTTTATGGCATTTAATCTAACTTTGTCAATAGATTTTTCAAGAATAAATGAAGCTTGAAAAACGTCCGCATCAACATGATTTTGAAGGAAAAAGTTACGTAGTTTGTTTAGTGACATTTTAGCTTCTGTCAGTTATCGGGGTCAACTCCGATAGTCATCAATGGGGATACGTTACGGGGAAGACGAGCAGAGACAATACAACACGAAACATGTAAGCTCCAACCTGTTTGCAACATAACTCTACATGATAGTGTTTGAATTGTCGAGAGTTTTATTAAATCACTTCGAATTATCGCGTGTTGTATTCTGGCCAGCTATAGATTTTACTTCGAAACACTGAGTGTACCAAAACGTATTGCTTTAGTTCGAAATACCAAGAGTTTTTCTAGGGTCAGAGCCTATACTTCGAATTAGCGATAGGTTCGTATTATCGAAGGTTTGAATTAGCGATAGTTGACTGTATTTCTAATTCTTTTAAAATATGGAATGATTGAAATGTATTCTTTTGCATGCACCTATTTTATGAGTGCGTTTTAAATGTATTCATTCAAATTAAGACGTTGAGAGAGAGCGCGAGAGAGACTTTTTTCTCCCCCTGATAAATATTCTTGTAGTTATTCCAGATACGTTTGAGTTTTATATTAAATAATGCTGAAATTATCGTGATATTTAAATGAAAGGCATAGTTTTAGTTCCAAATAGATTTGTTTATATATAATAAAAAAATCTTCGTGTTGGCGTCAAGTCCTAATTTTCACGGAACCAACTCTTAGCTCGTTTAAGAAATGTTACGGATCTTCTAGTGCATCCCGCTTGTAACTGTGAATCTGTCAAACCCATCTAAAATAAATGTTGTTGTTTTTTATCTTGTCAGTAATAAAAAGATTTAGTTCAACGCTGTTTTACAGTTTTCAGCCTTATTTAACACAGCTTCCAGCTTATAAATTCAGAGGAGATATTATGTTTTTTTTTTCTCTTTGACAATTCTATCAGATGTTTCCTTTAAGTCTTTGGGGAATGACAAATTCTGAAGATAAGGTTATCATATACTGTTCTTTTCTTTAATTGATTATGTAAGTTCAGTTACCGAATCCACTTGTACCCATTTAGGACGCCTACTGGTTTCTTTCTTTTTTGCATTCTATTGAGTTTCTACTCTTTTATGAACCTCAGGAGCGAGTAAACATTTTTTTTTTTGTCATTACCCACTCAGACCGTTTGGGTTTCAACTACAATATATAAATTGTTCTTATATATATCTGCACTTAGCCATCCCCATGAAGAAAAATTGACATTAGTCTTGAATTTTCTAATTTTTTAAGGCTTAAAAGATATTTATATAGAAAATGTAAATTAACATAAATAAAAAAATTCCGATATGATACAAACTTTGATTTTTTCCTTATTTAAAAAAATGTGCAATTAAATAATTAATTTTTAATTATCATATAGATTTATTTTCCTAAGATTACTGAAAAATTATTTTAGCTAGCATTTCTTAAATAAATTTCTTATTCTGATAGCAGATTTCTTTTTTTAAATTTTGAAATTAATATACAAGTTTCGTTTCTCGTTTTTTTCTCAGTGAATCTTTTTGCTCAGATTTTAGTTACAGAATTTAATAAAACGAAAAGCAAAATTTTATGCTTTCCAAACCGCAATTCAAGAGTGAATCAATAGATACTAGCAATTAAAATTTATTATTGACCTTTCTGTAGCAGAGTCTGTCCTAAGTGAAGCCGCACGAATCGAAGTAATCCGGTATATCATTAGGTTTATAACAGATATTTCAAGTGTAATATACGCACATATAAAATATATTCTCGTTACGTAAATATTTTGAAAGGCTACGAAAAATGCAATATGGCTATTAAATGAAATTTATGGATCACATTCATAGGGTAAAAACGAAGCAATTTTATAATTTATAATATATTCATGGTACTTTTTGTTGCAACAGTTACTAAAAGTTCTGGATAAAAACTCCATTTTTTTACAGAAACATTGATCCTTAAGGCCTGGATAAATATTTATACAAAAAGCACTGCGCATCTTTTTATAGCACTTTATTTTCAATCCCATTTTTCGTTAGTCGTGTTATAGAAAAAATCACTAGGTATGTAAATACACGATTTTACTTAGATGGGTATATATGTACAGTAATACGATTCAATCATATGATTTTATAAGAGGTCAACATCTAAATCAACGTGGAAAATATTTTTAATAAGAAATATATAGATTTCAGGAAGTTTTATAAAAACTTACTTCACATTTTGATGCAAGTTGTATAATGTTCCAGGTTCGGTTAATTCGAATTGCTTTCTGCATATTTGTTTCACGGAATTCTCAATGCTAAAAAGTAATAAATACTTAAAAACTATAAAATTTAAAATGCATATTACTAATTATAATATGAAAGAATTAATAATTAAAATTTAGATTATACATACACATATACATATATAATTCACATAAAAGATGTTCTATGGTAAGAAGATTAATATAAAAATAATCAAAATAAAAAATATTTTCAAAATTTAATATTGTCACAAAGGGGGCGAATTTTCGAAAAAATCGAAGCAGATTTAATTTTATTTAGATGTCTTAGAAAAATATAAAGTTATTTTTTTACAATATAAATAACCCAAAGCTATATGATTATTGACAAGGGAGTACCGAGTAGTGAATAGTACAACGTACACTACATTTCATAGCCCCCTCTCCCGGCACAGTCGAATCAGTACGATACCAGCTTTTTCCGTCTTCCGCTTTATCGTGCAGTGTAAATTTGACAGTAGTTTCTTTTAAAAAAGTTTAATACTAAAGAAGCTATTAAACTTTAACAATTTAATAGGCACCCTTTCATCGTTATTAATCTTAAAAAAATACTAAAATGCCACTTTTTCTTTAAGAAAAATTACTTCGTTTTTTAACCATAAGAAAGCTTAAATACCTTAACTTCATTCCCTTTCTGGAAGTACTTAACATAAAATTAATTTTTTATTTCTTTTTCCCTTTCACTTATATACCAGGGAACATCTTTTCCTCATAAGTACGTTGAAATTCTTACAGAAATTTTCCGAACCACCCCTTATATATATATATAACATGGTATACTCCTACATCATAATACTTATAGGTATATTATATTGTACAATGGCAAGGTGTGTGTGTTTTATTTGTACAGTTTTTTAATATAAAATAACAAAAATAATTACATTCCCTTTTTTTTTAAATTTAAAAACGAATGCGAGATTTTGTTTATCGATTATTTTAATATTCGAAATACTTATCCTTTAAAAAGACATTTGTGCACCGATACCTTTTCTGTCATCTACTTTTTATTATCTTCATTAGTAGGTTCTAGGGTTTTCATACCTGGGGGGGGGGATCCCGATGTTTCTTCAAATCCTGAAATCCCAGGATTAAAATATCTAATCCCGGGATTTAATTTTAGTCTGAATTATATTTTGAATTTTTTTTTCCTTCAAAATTTTCTGAGAATTGAATTCTCAGAAAATTTATATGTTTTTAATGAAATACGTACGTAGAATTTTTGTGTGTGCAATTATAAGTGCTATAAGTAAAAAATTACAGTTCTCATTTATAGCATGGGAGAACGATCTAAGTGGTTTATGGCAATACTTACTCAATGGTATAAGCAATGTCTCTGGAATAGATTTTGTCACAGTTTCTTCTTCAATTACAGGCCGTAAATTAATAGTGGACTTTCCTGAAAGACTTGACGTTTCAAATCCCTCTGCATTACTAACAGCTCATGCGACTGGATCTTTTATTTCAAATGAGGTAACTCTTGAAATTGATTCACATTCTGATTCAATAACTGAATCAATTTTTACACAAAAACCATTAAGTTTAGCAGAAAAACTAGATAAGGTTATAAAAGAGGGATATGTACTAATGTAGCCTATTAGATTTGAGACACTCTGTCTCCAAACATTAAAAAAAAGTGTCTCTTTTTGAAAATAAAGGGAGACGTGGTGACTACCAGGAAAGAACATGCTCCTATTTAATGACGATAAAGCCTACGTATTGTAGAAAAATAGAATCCGTTTGAACAATAAAACGATGGACTAGCTGTGTTTTTTAAAAGCTGATTTACAGAAACACACGAAATAAAGAAATGTTTTTTTTTTAAATTCATTTATGTACTATTTTTATTTGTTTCTTATGACGAAGGAAGTTTTGTTTTGATTTGTTTCATTAAATAATAATATTAAACCAATTTTTTTAAATATGTTTTCAGTTTTACTATATAATTTCAACTATGCTAATGTGTAAGTATTTTTTTCAATTCTAATCCCGAGATTTGGATAGTGTAATCCCGAAATCCCGGAATTGCAAACCCTACTAGGTTCCATTTTCCTTTTTCTACCTGAAGATTCAATTAATTTTTTTGGTTATAAGCCAGTAAAATCAAAATAAAAAATTAGAATTTCTGAAAAAATTAGAAATCTTAGAATGGGAAAAATATGATGATGTTAGAAAATGAAACAAATTAATTTTTTTATTACCCGTCTCATACTGTAAGCATCAATCGAATGTAGCTATTGATTATTTTTTTCATTATCCCTATAGTTTTTTTAAACAGATTCATGAATTGAAAAACGTTCCGTATTCAACTACAATTTATTATACAATAGAGTTCCGAAAACTCGGCCTAATATGGACCGAAGGGTGGCCGAATATGTGAAAATGCCAGGTTATCGAGAATGGGATTAAAAATGAATAAGTACGAGTGTTTCCTCAGAAAATATTGCACTTCACTTTGTATGTATGGTTTTGCTTGAGAATACAACAGAAAAAAACTGCCCAAATACGCTTAAACATAGAAAAGTACGTACTTCATGAAGGCATGGAGTGTTTACTACATGAAAATGAAAATTAATGAATGCTGAAAGCATACAGTAATTTACCTGATTAGACAAACTTCAGAAAAATACTTTATGAAGAGATAAAGCTCTCTATTGTGAAAATTAAGTAGCCAACTTTGCGAAAACTGGCTACTTTTCTTACAAAAATTCGTAATATCTTGTTCAGTGGCGTAGCTAGGTAACTAAAGGCCCTGGCGCAAAAAACAAACAAACCCGAAGGCCCTATCTTGGTTGGGCTTTATCAAATAAAAATATATTGGTATTTTAAATATACCATTAGCTACTTTAACATCAGCCTTTTATCATGCTCTGCAGAACATAGGAAAGCAAAGCTACATACTACTTATATGTATGCGTATGAGTTTTCGTGTGTGAACTTAGATGATTACCCAGGTTCGATTTAACATGTGATAGACAGGAAATGATACAAAAAGTATGCATGAACAAGAAAATAAAACACAATATTATTATAATTCAAAAAAAAAAAACCCTGCAAAAGAACATAGCATGGTAAGATTTTTCATGGAACGTGAAGTTTATTTTCAAGTAACACATGGAAAAATGAAAAAAAATCGAAAAATGATACGAGTATAAATTTTCAATAAGTAAAGTTGCCAACACCATACACACAAAGGAAAGAATTTAGGGGAATTCCCTACAAGTTCGAAATTACTTTCAACTGAATTACTCTGATTAGAGTTATGTTGCAACCTTTTGTATTTATATCTCAAATGTGGGAGAAATTATCTCTAGTTCGGCTTGCTTGGTGGTCAGGGTCCGAAGGCCCCCCTGAGCTTGAGGGCTCCGATGCATGGCACCACCTAGCTCATTGGTAGCTACACCACTGGTCTTGTTGTCTTCCGTCCAGCACTCTGTGTTTTGCTGCTTCGTCACGAAGGAACAGTAAGTCCATTACCGACGCATCTTGTTGCTCAGAGTACTGAAGGGCGGTTTCGACAGCTTTTAGTCCCTAACTATGTGATATCTTTGGAGTTTGTACGGTATCCTCAACGTTAACGTCTTCATCGTTTACCGACATTTTTTTATTAACTGTGACAGCAGCAATAATTTCTGCATCGGACTTAATATAAAGGTCTGTACTTAGGGTTTCTTCGACCTGCAAAGGTGTGGCTGAGTTATCTAGTGTCCAGTTTTCGGGACTCTATTGTAGTTGAATCACGTATCTTCATGCAGGGATTCGCCAAAAGCAGATCCGGCTAAAACTAACGAAAAGTTTTAAAAGTCTGTTCCACTCGCTGTTTTATATACATGAAAAAGAGTGAATTAAAATACAGTGGAACCTCATTAATCCGGATTAATTAGGGAGCTCTAGAGTGTTCAGATTAATGTGTCCGGATCATTCAAAATAATGCCATGAGCCAAAATAAATAGCTAAATTTTCTATTCGGTAAAAAGAATATATATTTTAAGACAAGACAAAGCCAAATAGTAAATAACTGCATAAAAAAGAATCCAATTCCTTACACTATTTACATACTATGCATCTGGTAAATAAAGAACTACTTAGAACTATGATGGGTTCTGTGATTATTAAGGTATCCGACTACCCAAAAATTGTGAATTCTGCCAAAAATTGACAAGTTTTTTTTATGATTTTATTTTATGCGCCATCTTATTAGCTTTATAAAAATATCAAGTTTATCATTTTCCGTTAGCTAGAATAAAAACTACAAGTGTTTTAATCAAATCAGATGCCATTACTTTAACCAAGATGTCATACTTTAAAATGCTTTTTTACTCGAAATGTGATTTTTTGAAAATAACCAAACGGGGTCAGCGATTGCTAAAAAGGTTTTGAACATAATTAACTGAAATTTTTTGTGTAAGTTCTGTATAACAGTAGAATTGTTTTAACGTTCAGATTTAACAATAACTGTTTAATTACAAAATTTACAGTCCCTTATGTGAATATAATCACGGTTTTTTTAAGCAATTTCATATAATAATTAAGATGAAGTGCTCTAGTTTTTGCAAAAATTAAAACATTTCTTATCGTGAAGGTCATTTCAAAAATGAATTACATAGCAACACATAAGAATTGAAAAATTCAAAATTTGTTCATAAAGCTTTGGTATAGAATGGACCGCGTTTATGCTATTTTTTGTCAACTTTTACCTATTTTTTCCCATTTTAGCAATAATAATTTCTTTTTCTCTTCTTAATTTTAGCACATTTTTCTTAAAATGCACTAAACCAAATCTAAAAATAACAAAAAATCCCCATATCTCTTTTTTTTTTTTTTTTTTAAAAAGTTGTCGCAATTAGTTGGATACCTTAATTAAGGATGTTTTTTAAATGGATGTCCGGATTAAACGACATCCAATTTAATGGGATCTGGATTAATGAAGGTTTATCATATGCTCATTTTTTATATTGTTTTGTACTTTCCCAAACGTCATTCAATTTCAATGTGTATATTTATTTTCCGTTTAAATAATCTTTTCTGTTTCTATTTAATATTGTATGTGATCAGCAGATTATATATTTTTTGAATATGTGTAAATTGAAATTCAATTGATAAAACACAGACACAAGCAAACAAATAAGGCTGTAATGAAGAAATTGAAACGAATATAATAATCTGGTGAATCAAATTAAGTTTTTATGAAGTGATAACTTAAGCTTTTGTAAATATGTGTCTTATGCTATTTAAATTCATTCATTGCAAGATATAAAAAAAATTCATTTCCTTAGAATATGAAAATATTTTAAGTAAAAATTTCAGGTGTAAGAAGATGAATAGCTAAAAGTGTACCATACCAGAAATATTCACCTGGAAAAGAAACAATACAAGTTTAGCGCAAATTTGCTTCTTTCGCTGAAAGTCGCTTTCGTCTAAGATTTAACAAAGAGCTTTCAAGGACAATACTTTATAACGTAAAAACAATAAATTGGATTTATTAAATACTAAGAAAAAAGAACCATACAATACAGAATATCGAATTTCATGGGCGAAAAAAAATTATGGATGTCACACTGACATTTATTGGATTAAGAAAAAATTCTGCGATGTGAACGACTTCCAGTCACTGACAGATGTTAAGAATTACCTTATAGTGACTATAGTTCTCAGTATCAATAAAATACACGTTCTTGATGTTACCTTCTTCCAAGAACTGTGCTTAACATTAAAAGAATAAATATTAACAACATAAATATAAACTTTCATCAATGTTTTATGTTATCGTGTCTCTAAATTTTGTGAATAATAATCTAAATTACAATAATTGTACCTTTTAAAATAACCTTTAAGTTTGATATTTTTTGCATTATAAAAATATTTAAAACAATACTTACTACTTCATTTTATTTTTTGATTTTATACGACACTTTCACTCTTAGCTAAATATATATATAGTACATTTTTAAATTTTCTCTCTCTCCCAATATATATATATATTACAAAAATATACAAAAAATAGTTACATACCTAAGATAACTAGTCTATATATATATATGTAATAAAATACGGCGTATAAAACCCGCACCTCCTTTTCTTACGAAGAAACCTGAAAAGTACGTATCCAATCTTCTTACGTTTTGAAGTAATTTATTCGAGGTATTATACCGGCTTTTGAAAGAATAATATACTTCTAGAAATATACAACCCTTCACGTTCATAAGAAATGTCATTTCTTTTAAATAAACAGTATTCCGATGTATGTAAAAGTCTAATTTTTTTTTCTATGCCCATCTTTTTCATTTTTAAAGCTCTCTTTTTTAATACACGGCGTTTAACGCGCCCCTCTAAATTTCAATCATATTTTTTTTTGTTTGATGTTTTTTTGTTATATCTTATTCAAATTTTCAACCCTTAATAAAATACTTCCTATTCATCCATTCAAGTTCAAATACATTTTTTATACTTATAGTGAATGGCACTTGGTGTTAATACAGTTTTTTCAAATATTAATTCATTAATTAAATTAAAAAATGAATAAATAGTAACAAAAATAGTTGTCCAACAGCATAGATAGAAACGAAACCCGTTCATTATGTCCCTGTAGCACAATGGACTGCAAATCCAAAGGTCGTGGTTTCGAATCCGACGTGGGATGGCCTAATTTCTGAGAATGTGATTCCTTTTTAACTATACTATTTTATTAGAATAATTAAATTTAAATAATGAGTAAATAGTAACAAAAAATAGTGCAACACCATACATAGAAAGGAAAATAGAAAATTGCAAAGAAAATCGCTTTCAATTTTGGCACTTAATATTGTGATTCTGTCATATGTATATGCAGACTAAAATTCTCTCATTGTAACTATTTAATAAAAAGTAACTAAAATAAAATTTTTCTTCGTTGACCTAAGTAGGAATTGACTTTTTTTTGTTTTGTTATATTACTTGTTTTTATGCTATTTCATGCAAAATATTGAGACTAGTACTCAGTTTTGTTAATTTTATTTATTCATAAATTTTAATATATATATTTATTTACTCTGAAGGAGAGATCAGCTTTCATAAACATTGAACTGAGCTTGCTGAATCAGGTAACCAAAAAAGTAGCAATATTTAACGAACTCACCTATTCCAATCGTCAGTGGCAAATATCTCAGGCTTTAGTGATTCTGGTTTTGTTTCAACCTCTTCTGGTACTTTTTCAAGTGTTCCAGGAACTGCTAATGAACCTATCGCTTGAACATACCGTAAGCCCGCCTTAGTATTTTTGGGGGAATTACGTTTTGACATGGATAGTTTTTTAAAAAATTCTCTCGCACTTTACTCTTCTGATAACACACCCGCACTATCAGAAATCATCCTTGTTTGTTTAACAAACCACAAATGCTTTAGTTCAGCGTTGTTGTTGGGAATGAGCTTATCATTTAATACTGCTACAGATCAAAATACGATAAACAAATCGACCAAAAGCGAAACGCAAGTCAGAACTTCAAACCTATTGAGTCGAAGATTGATAAGAAACTTTACTTTCATTCGTTTACTGATGTGCGAGATCATTTGTGGTTCACACTTTTGATAAATCTGTGTCTAGATCTGTCGATCAAGAACTTGATGAGAATTCGATGATACCTTTCATGTGATTTGCTTTTTGCCGGTACCTAATTAGCATTATATTTTTAGTTTACAAAGGTAAGAAATGTTTCCATGTAAAAAAAGCTTCTTTTTTTTACAAGTTATCAAGTATCAATATATCGTCTTTACTTGATTCTGTTTAATTTATAAATATTGAAAACTCAATTATCTTAACAATAATATAAAGTTAGAGCTAAAACATCTCTTTACGAAAAATATAAAATAAAATTACTACTGTTTTCGATAGAAATAAAAGTGCTATTCCCCCCCCCCTAAACGTGAAATATCTGGTTTATGTTTGAAGTTTTGGTACTCGGGATCGAATGTTTGATACCCGTCGATCTCGTCCAAATTTGAACTTAAAAATCCCTTGCGAGGTGCTAATATTTTGAAAACTAAGAAATTCTGATTCTGAGAATGAAACTGTATATTTTTACAGAATTTGAATATTGATATGTTGTAATATCAGTATCGATATTTCTATTATTTAAAATTAAAATGCATAACACATCTTTTTAAAAATGTTTTTAATATTTAATTAGTTATAAGAGATCGATATGTTAAAAGGAACTAAATATGCAATAAATGCAATTTTCTTCAACATTAAAAAATTGTATATAATACTGAATTCCTTATCATTCATCCCGCCAGACCCTTGAACTTAGGTAAAATATATTTGTGTATACACGAAAAAGCAATATATTTCAGAAAAAAACGCATAATTAACGGATAAAAAAGAAACAGATTAAAAAAAATTTTTAAAAAAATTATCTAACCAGTAGTTTAACCTTAATTTTTTTAAATGTTTTAAATGAAATTAATAAGGATGGAATTCAAGAAAATTGAGACAATATCTACTTTTTTGATTCAAATATATATCGCTATTTAGAAAAATCTTGTACGGTTATATAAATGGAATTCTTATCAGCCCTGTTGGTAAAAGCATTTGTTTGAAACGAAGTAGTATTATAAAATTTACCAATGAATGAAAGTTCCTGACCATCACACTGAGTATTGTTTGAAGCGACAGGAATCCACTTAGCCACACGCTTCTTTGTTTATCCAAACACACACACACATTATTCAGGTCTTCACAACAAACACCTGAAAGACGGTCACTGAGAAGAAATAAACCTTTTTTCCCTTTGGAAGTTGTTTACCAAACTTTGCTAACAACGATAAAATTAAGTTTTTGTAGAATTAAACCTTTTAAAATAATTGGATCTACTACTGGAAAAAATTGATCCTTATTTCACATAATATATAAAAAAAAGAAAATACCTTTTGAACATAATTTTTTTCACTCCATCTTGGACAATAACAATGTTGGAAAAAGCTTTCTGCCTTTGCGAAAGTCACAATGAGGTCACAAACAGAGCCGGTCTTAGACCGATTGCACCGATTAGACCCAATAGGGCCTCATGATTGCCGGAGGACCCTTATTTCTCAACCGAAACTAGTATTTTAACTTAAAACGAATGTTTATATTTCTAAAAAATTCTTAAGAGTGGATTATCTAGAATGAAGCCAGGGGCAAGGACAGAAATTATAAGGAGTGTCCATTTTTAACCTTAAATTATAGAAATTATTAACTGAACGGAAACTTGTGATTGTGCATTACAGAGTTGTTATGTGAGTGCATGATAAATCTAATTATATATTTTGATTAGGATTATTATAATATGCATACATAATCAAGCTATATAAATTTTATGAATAATTCCTTGTGTAGGTGCGTGTATCTTTATAAAAAAGTAAGAAATAAATTAATTATATGTCGATCTTTTAAACGCTTTTAAAAAATAATTGGAAATATAACTAATGTTTGAAAATGAAAATAAATTTATGTTATATAGCAATAATTAGTAATTGTTTTAACTCAACTTCGCGGTAGCCCATAACGTCAACAACAAAAATAATAAAATTCCTTATCGCTCTACAATTGACTAATATCAGAACGTAATCACCACTACTTTCTTATGAGTATCTGTTAGGACAGGACAGCAGAATTATTATTATGTCTACTAAAAATTGTTACCCATTCTCTTTTTCCTTTGTAATTATTTAACGAAAAAATACCTGCATTTGCATATGCACTTATATATTTGACTGTGGATTAAGGTAACTATGTTAGACTGTTATTTCTGTATTATAAATTAAGTTTCCTTTATGAAGCTTACTGAGAATACGTGAAAATATTACAATTATTTCTAAGGCAATAGAAGTCCAATTAAATAGTAAAAATGCCACCATGGAAAGATATACCTTAGAGGGATTTCCAGCTACATTTGCTTATTTGGGTATGTAAGTTAAGGAGCACGTTTATAAATGGACAAGAGATACTTAGACCTCCAACTGAAATGACAAAAACAGATTACGCATTCTTTTACATGCATAAGGATTAATAAAAGGAGTGTTGAAATGACTTTTATAAGGAAGAACAACCAAAATCAGTTTTAGTTATTAATGTAAACATTAAATTCTAGAATAAAGAGCTCACGTTATTATTGGTATAGAATTTCTTTCAAGAAGCGTGAAATTTAAATTCACTACATTAAGGAATTTTCAAAATATTCTTACATTCAGACTCAGAAATAAAAATAACGTCCGTAGTTCTGAGTTTTTGAAAAAAGTAAAATATTTCTAAGGATAAAATTGAATTCAAATAAAATAAAATTATTAATTGGAACAAGAGAGTTATATGATCGCGATCGCTACCAGAGCTATTCCCTCTCCAGCGCAAGGGTATGCATATACAGTCATGTCCATAAATTAAGGATAATTCAGAATCACACAGAAATTGAACTCTAAAATAAAAATTTCACCTGTAGAATTATCACACACATCTTGAAGAAGAATATGCAAATTACAGGAAACCACCAGATGGCGCAGATAGTACGTCACAATGACGAGAGTGTAAGAGAGGGGTATATAAGGAATGGTGGCAAAGAAGTAAAATTGTTCACAAGCGCTTTAAAAGCCTTTCAGTGCAATAACCGCATAGTTATGGCACAAAGGAAGCATTTGGATGATTTTTTACGTGATAGAATTATCGGACGACTGGAATGTGGACGTACCCAGCTGGAAGTATCCGAGGAACTTGGAATCACCCAGAGTGTCATCTCCAGGCTTTGGCAACGATTCCAAGATGATGGTAATGTGAGTAGATGTTACAGCACAGGTCGCCCCCGAGTTGCAACGCCGAATGAGGACCGGTATTTGGCAGTTACTGCCAAAAGAAACAGACGGAGCACAGCATCAGACCTATCTCGTCAGCTCTCTTCAGCTACCGACACGACAGTTTCAAGGCAGACCGTGCACAGACGCTTAGGGCACATTGGTCTATATGCTCGTAAGCCTGTCAGATGTGTTCCCCTTACCGCAACTCACTGTCGCCTGCGATTAACCTGGAGTAGAGAGCATGCATTGTGGACACCGCAACAGTGATCTTGTGTGATGTTTTCCGACGAGTTCAGGTTTAGTTTGCAGTCTGATTCTCGTCGGACTTTCATATGGAGAGCGCCAGGTACCCGTTACCACCAAGAGAACACCATTAAACGACACCGTTACGGTGGTGCAGGATGGCTCGTTTGGGGAGGAATTATTCTTGGTTCCAGAACTGACCTGCATGTTCAGAGTGTAACGATGACAGGCCACATCTATCGGGATGTCATTCTGGAAAACATCTACGTTTGTTTCGGGGCGCTATGGGTGATGAATTTCTGTTTATGGATGACAACGCCCGTCCTCACCGTGCAAACATTGTAGACGAATGCCTTCAATCGGAGGATATCACCCGTATGGATTGGCCAGCATACTCACCGGACTTGAATCCAATAGAACATGTGTGGGGCATCCTTGGCCGACGAATTGCAGCCCGTCAACCCCCTTCCACCGGAACTGTGTACCGGAACTTCGGAGGGCATTGCTTGACGAGTGGTGTAATATTTCCCAAGATCAGATTGATAATTTGATACTCAGCATGCTTTGTCGTTGTAAGGCCTGTATTGCATCATCCGGGAGACACACTCCGTATTAACCATCATACTAACCATGTTATACAGTTTTTTGTATAAATAGGCTCTTTCTTGAAATTTGCTCCAGGGAGTAAAAATCGCAATTTTTATTAATTATGTCAAACATATAGCATCTTTTTTGCTCTTTACCTTTTGTTTAATAAATAGACTTTACAAATAAGTCAAATTTGTTTTGCTTCTGTCTCTTTCTTTGCCTGAACTTCATTATCCTTAATTTATGGACATGAGTGTGTATGATTTTTTTTTTTTTTTTTTTTTTTTTTTTTTTTTTTTATTTATCCTTAATTTATGGACATGAGTGTAGTATGATGGCTTTTGTTAGTATAGTTTAGGTTCTTTTATAGGCTCACTTTTTTAGGCCTTTTGATAGTTTAATTTTCTTGTTTCACTTAAAAATTGGCTCTTCCGTCTCAAAAGTTTTCCGAACTTGTGATAGGAGGTTATAATTTTTCTGAAAATGTGGTGTTCTAGTCCAATGGTCATTTTTCGAGGCATTTATCATTGCCATCAATTCACATCTATATAAGTATATAAATTATATTCGTGGCGACGATATTTTTGAAGATTTCGTGTAATCTATTTTTCAAATAATTAATTTAAAGAAGATCTTTGAAATATTCACTGATTCCTATTTAAAAGAATATATAATCTATGTTTTAGCTTTCGTATCTCAAAGTAAATGCATTTTCTTAATAAATTAAAATTTTTACTCAGTTATTAGTAAAATAGAGGCAAAACATTGCTAATCTCAAAGTTGCCAGCATATTTTAGTTTAATCCTTTGCTTCTAAAAAATAATTATTTTTTTGAGGAATAATTTTATGAATTAAAATATTTATAGTCATAGAGATGTTTATATAAAATTCCAGAGATCGAGGTGCATAAGAAAATAAATTTAATTGAACAGGAAAACTGAATTTTTTTTTGTCACAAAACTTTCTTGAGGATTAGATGAAGAGTGGGAAGAGAACCTATTACAAATTATGATAATATATAAGCTAATAGCATGTAGTCACTTTTGCATATTAAATTAGAAGTAGTACATGATTTTATCTGATAAAATGATTCTCCTATCATCTGAAAGCCAAAAACAGATTAAATAAATTATTGTAACGATGCTTGTGTGCCTTAAAATCTCTAGCATTTTATAATTATTTTAATAACACGATTGAGTATTATTTCTATTTAATTTGCACATCGTTACATCGAAGTTCAGTGCTCATATATCTGCACAATCTTAAAAAGTCCAAACTCGTTAATAAGTAACTTGTTAAATCTCAATCATGCATTCATATCAAAAACCTGTGAAACCCTATACTTGCAGCCCATTTCAGGCCTCTCATAACACGTAACAATTATGTTCAAAGAGAGAAAATTTAGAAAAGAAAATCGATCGGATCTTAGCTGTACAGGGCCTCTTAAGCTTCAGCCAAGTCATCATGCAGATAATAGACCAATCAAGGTAGGAGTGAAACATATATAACACGTATAGAAAATGCAATAAAAACAAAGTTTAAGATGGGGGTCCACGCATTGACTTTTAATAAGTGGCTTCATGTAGAGGCCCTACCGATACCAACTATCAAAGGCTGTAACACATCTGATAAGTAAAATACTTGTTTTTTTTTAAATACGCACTGTTTTAAAAGACGATGTGCACAGAACTGTTTTACAAGATTAACAAGACAAAAGAGTTTACCCTTAAAGTTTTTTTTTTTAAAATAAAGCTTCAACAATTTCCAAAAAGAAAAAAAAAAGTTTAATCCAATATTTTTTCTCGAATTCAGTATAAATTAATTAAGAATGTAAAAATATCAACAGATCTTTTTTATTTAAATTATCTAATAATTAAAAGAAATGGAACTTCGAGATTTTTTTGGAAATCCTTAATGTTTTCTTTTAATAAATCTATTTGAGTAAACTCATTACCAAACGCGATACCATTTTGGGATAAAAACTCTTTCTTTCTCTCATAGATTGCAAGTTTCGTGCTTTGATTTTCAGTTTCTTAAAATATTATATTCAAAATTTTTTATTTTAATATTTGAAAGGTATAAAACAGGGGTCGGAAACATGGCACGTGGTACAATTCTCAATGGCACTCAGCACTACTCTACAAATTTGTCAATTTGTGAGTGGTTGAAAGTTGATAAATTTGTAATGGACCTTCTTGACAGATAATTTTAAAGATAAATTTACAGCTATTTTGTAAATTATTGAATATCATTTTTGGAGAGTTTTAATTGTTTGAAAAGAAAAAATTGCATGTTCTCTGCTTTCCTCTTTTGGCTATACATACATAAATAAAAATTCTTTCCTCATATGAAAAATATGTCGAGTCCGCAAAGAAATTGTTTAGTAACTGAATGCCCAGAATCGTGTCAAATTGAAAGTTCCAAATCATACCCCTGATTTTTCAAAAAGAAAGTAGAGCTGTGCAAGCACCAGGGCCGGCTCTAGCAATTTTGCCGCCCCGGACAGAAATGAAAAATGACGCCCCTCTCCCCAAAGTAAAAAAAAAACTATTATTAAAAATGATAAAAATTGTTCATAAATGCACACCTATAAAACTTGAATATTCTTTGCGAAGAAAAAGAGAGCTAACAGTACACATATATATATACTAGCTGTTACCCACCCGCTTCGCTGGGTATTTCATGATGTTTTATAAATTTTTACTGCTTATATATGTGTATAAATTATTGATATCTAAGTCCTAGCATTAAGAATTCGATTGTATTGAAAAAATATACTTATACCTTTAACTGTCGCAAAAAAAAAAGGGCAGAACTCATCTAATTTGTATTTTCTAAAAATCTCTAAAATTGAAGTATAGAATGATGTTTGCTCTTTCGTAACCCATAAACCAAGTGGATTCCCGCAAAACCAAATTTCGGTGGATCTCTACTCCGTAAATTGAACATGCAATCCCCTTGACCCCCTTAACGCCCCTTGCGTTTCGAATTTCGGAAAATCCGTTCTTAGCTGATATCTACTCTATGAAAGGAACATGTCTACCAAATTTCAAGTCTGTAGGTTGAATAGTTCCGGAAATATCGTGATTAGTCAGTCAGTCAGTCAGTCAGTGAGTCGCTTTTCTCCTTTATATATATAGATTAAAAACTAAAACATAAAAAAATTACCTCTGTTTTTTTTCTGACTTTTAATTCTGAAAACTTTTTGATCAATTTGTTCAGCTATTTCATGTTCGATAGCCAATGTAGCTAAGGCATTTAATCTATCTTTAGAATGTGTGAACTGTAAGAAATTTTGTATTAATTTTAATTTTGAGAAACTAATATCTACACTTGCCAAACTTATTAGCAAATAAAATAAAATAAATACAATAGCAAGATTTGGAGCAAATTCTAAAACAGAAATAAATTTTAAAACTTGAACTGGGCTTTTTTTTTTTTTTGCCTGTTAAAGATGAAACTGACATTATCTCATCTGCTCAATCAAGCGCGTTTACATCCAATGATTCTCCGTCGGTCAACATCATTTCTGAATTTTTACAGTTTTTAATTAATTAAATTTTTAAGGGTCTCTTAAATCATATATATTGTACAAAAATGAAAAAAATTACTGTCAGTACTCATTAAATTAAATCTGCATTCCTAGGCATTAACTGCTTCGTCCAATATAAAAAAATAAAACTCTATCTTGAATTTTAATTTAGGATATTCCATCGGATCATCTTGTGCTTCATAATTAAAATTTAAATTTTTCCGTCGAGCTCTGTGACGTGGCTGCGTCACCTCAAAGTAAGCAGAGATATCAATCTCGACGGCCAGTTCTTTTGCATCACAGTGCATTTTATCAAAAGTCACATCCTTAAAAAAATCTTTACAATCTCTTGAGAGTTCCATAGTAGATGGTAGATCGTAATATTTTGTTTGCAATAGCTTGCTTATTGGTTTTTAATGCAATTCAAGATTTTATACCAAATAATGATGGCCACAAGAACTCGAATTGTTAAGTAGAATTTAATAATCCAGAGGCCTCATCTCTTATAGAGTTGTCAAGTTCAGCATTATTACAAAAACTAAGCATCATAAAAACCTCCCAATTGATAACTTAACGGTTTAATAGCCCTATTCAGCTTTCGCAACTATTTACACTAAGTGACTTTAACGTTTTATGCCCTTTATACATTTTAATAATATAACCCAACGAAAAGTTGATGGGAAAAAAAAAAATTTTGAACTATATTAAAAAAAAAGTACAGGCTCTTCTAAGGATGCTTTTTTTCATGTCATTTGTTCGATCTTTATAGGGTCACTAAATTATCAATTTTTGCTTGTTTATTTTAAATTTTTTTTTCTTTAAAGAGTTATCACGTTCTTATTTTTCTCTGATGTGTTCTTTACTTCTTCAACTTCTTCAATTTTCATAACAGTATTTTTAAATTGGTCAAATGCGCCCGGATTGTTTGTCGCCTGCATTTCGATTATGTTTTTTTTTTTATTTAATTATATGTAAATTTATATTTTATGTTTCTCTTCTTTTATTTTTTTTTTTTTTTTTTTTTTTTTTTTTTTTTTTTTTTTTTTTTTTGTTTTATATTTTCTATATATTGACCTCTATTTCTAATCTCCGTGCATATCCGGAATCGAATGTTAAAAAGTCTACTGTGGCCACTGATCCTATTGTAATTGCTTAGCACGCACTGCTAAAGATTGCCGACCCTGTTAAACTTATTTTACTATTTGAAAAGTATAAAGTTTTATTTTATTATTTGAAAGGTATAAAGTTTTATTTTATTATTTGAAAGGTATAAAGTTTTATTTTATCATTTGAAAGGTATAAAATATTATTTAATATTAATTTACTACATTTTTTACTAGTTTTATGGTAAAAAATTTCAAAGAATATCGCCTTTATAAACAAATACTTAATAAAATACATTGACCTTTAGGTCCTCCGCGATGGTAATCTAATAGAATTTAGGTGAGTTTAGTTTGTGTCATTTACCTGCAAAGTAAAGAACAGAAATTGATTGAAACTCATTAAAAAGCTCCTTCCGTATTCTTGTTGAATATCTCTATTTTTTAAAAAATTTTACAAACTTATATTTACTATTTATTAAAAGAATTAATTATTACTTTTCACCATAATCTGAGTCAAAAATGTATGTTAAACAGAAGCCACGATAATCTAGCAGTCATAATCGCAAGTCAGTTTGAAATTGTAAAGGTGTTGAGAATTTAGTTACTAATTTCGCTGAGATGACTTCCCTTCATGCAGAGAGATGGTGACTGCTACTGGAAATAAAACTGAGTTTCTAAGTCAATCCATGGTGTGGCATGGAGTTTAGAAAAAGAAGATATCATATTTCCAATGTCATCCTAGTTACTTGACTGTGATTCAAAATTCTTTGTTCTCAATAAGCCGTTAAACATTTGGCCATAAGGCAATAATTAAAATTTTTTTAGCGTGCTTCAAAAAAATTAAAGTGTTAGTGCAATCTAATGACTTTCCCATCTTCCCATTATTTATATCCCGAAAATCGCAATTTTATGAATCAAACATGTTTATATCAAAAACATACTTAATTTTCGATACGTTCAAATTCAGTTTCATATTGTAAGCGTTAAAGTCAAAAGCTTCAATACATTTTTTTTCTTTAAGATACTGAATGTAGTCATTGAATCAATTTAATATCCGATATGTAGGATTTTTCAATTACTTAAACGGAGTTACTATCACAATATTTTTAAAGAAAATAAATACTATGATGAAACATTCGGAATATTTTTACCTTCAGCGTATTTTCTTCCATTTTTCACAGTAAACAAGATTACATATATTTTAACACCTTTGTGATGATTACAATAAAATTTTGGCAATAAATTGAATTTATTTACACAAAAAAAAGGGTAGGACGAAAGAATTTCTTTGTAATTAATTCTTATTTCTCTGATTGGAATATCTAAATAATTTTTCTCAACAAGAAAGAAGTTTATGCAAATACAGAACAATAATATTTTATTGCTTGCTCATCAAGAAATACTTTTTATTAAATAATTTTTCTTAGATTTGGAAAAATGTTTTCGGGTTCTTATACAATTTTTTAATCAATTTTGGAATATATTTTTAGTTAACATTGAAAATTGAAGCAAAAGTTAGTTACAGTATATTTCTTGTAATACTGTTGTTTTAAAATTTTGTTTTTAATCGAACAATCACAGAATCAACTTTATTTCTATATAAAGAAAATAGTTCCTTCTTACTCGTGTAATTCAACATAAATAAAAGAAAATCACTTCCATTTTTTTAAAATAGATAATTCTTTCTAATATAAAATAAATCTTTTATTTGATTAATCAATTACCTTTTTAATGTAAAATAGTTTTTGAAGCAACGTAAATAACATTTAAGCTTCTATAAACTAAATGTGTACCAAATACAACCTTGACAGTTAAAAAAATGAACGAATGAGAAATAGTTTATCATCCTTTATATACATACACATATGTTCAGCATTTGGATACAATATTATTCAAATAATAAGTACCCACCCCAGGTGAATTCCTGATATTTAGAAACAACTATGTTTTGCAGTGATTGAATCTTTCCTTCCATGAAAATGTTTTCTTCTCGAAACCGATTAATCTGGGAGTGGGCGCGTGGGGCACAGAGTCACTCCAGACTCGCAGAATCGTTAATTCTGGGAAAACTGCTTATATTTGTTATCAATGACCTAGACAGTATCCTCTTATATAACAGTTGACAAGGGAACTAAATGTATTTGTTACAAATATCCCTCTTTTTTGGGACTGGCAAACGTATTTTTTACAGTCTTAAGGTACTTGTTTTGACTGAGTTCCCCCAGACGAACCACTGTTGTTCTAAAATATTTTCTATGAACATAAAATGCATTTTTTCCCTGTGAACAACTTAGTGGTATTAATTGCTATGTTGTACGACTTATTATGGTTTATAAATGTAAATGAGCAGAATATATAAAAAAGAAAGAAGATCTCTATTGAAGGAAGTTGAAACTGATCAAGGAAAGGAAGAACCTGCTGAAATAAGGCATACTAATCATGACATCGAAAGTAAATTTGAGAAAAGCGATGAATATGAAACGTTTCAGTTGAAAGGAAAATTTTCAAACGCTACCTAAAGAAACTCATGAAGAAAAATATGAAGCCATCAAGATACACTTCACCCTGTCTAAGAGACACAAGCAAGAAAAAGTTCAACATACTATTTGTCGATCATCAAAGGACAATTAAACTATAATAACTTGAACAAATATGATAGATTTGCCGGCAAATAACATTCCTGCAATTTTTGTGAAAAGTGTGTACGATTGTGTCTTTTATTAAAGTCACGGACATTTGAAATTACTTAGTTCAGTTTGATTGATATTTTTTCTCAAATTAACAAAGAAAAATCAATAAGTCCATAAAAATAGGCAAGTATACTTTCTCTTCGTGAAATCATTCACTGGAGTTACTATTTTTATCGTGTACAATAAGAATAATCATAAAAAAAAAAGGATTGGGGTGACTCAGTCACCCCGCGCGACCATTAACGTTAGTATCGAGTGCGCACCTGCTCTCGGGTTAATGTAATCAAACCTTGTAAATTTTGCTACAAAAACTTTAGTTCGATTAAAGTTCCATATTATTTGTGGATTTTTTTTAAAACCATCTATACTCTCATATATTTCCGTAGATATACATTTCACTAGCCAAAAAGGCGATGAATTCCTAATAACCTTTTGCTAGAGCAATAAACTTCTACATGATGTATATGTTCAATGGAGTCATAAGTGTAATAATCACGTTTTCTCTTGAGGGATTTTAATCCATAATGGTTTTGAGTCCTACAAGACTCCACGTTATTAGTTTCTAGTTTACCCACACACCTAACAGTATGTAACCATAACCTTATCTCCCAAAACTGAAAGTTCAGCGTTTTTAAATTTAGAATGATGCAATCTAGCATCACCTGAGTATCTGGACCAATCAGAAAAGCCTGTACTGGAACTGATATGATTTTAAGAGCTTCAGGTTAACCATCAGTATAAATAGACGAGATTTCTGGATAGAAAAAAGGCTGCTTTTTTTAACATTATGTAAACCGAGCATGTTAATGTCTTGTTTTGTGTGTGTTGCTACTTGTTTTAAGTTTGTGAGAGTATTTATTCTACGTAACAAAATAAAAGTAATTTTACAGAAATAACATGTTTCCTCCTTAATCCCTTCAATAGCTACAACAATAAAATTATCTGATTCTATCAAGTAAAATGTCTTACTTTGAGTGCAAATTGTTTCATATATATATATATATATATATATATATTATATATATATGATTCTTTTATTAATAACAGTATTGAAATTTATTAAAAGTAGGGAAAGGGTTTTAAAAAAAGAAAGAAAAGAAAACGCGCCACCACATGCATTAGTTAAAAATATGCATACATTACAGTAAAATTCTGTACAAGAATATATATGAAGAATATTGAGTAATGTGAATTTTTGTAAACATAAATGAAATTAGATTTATAAAATGAATATTTTTTTAAATTACTGTAAACATTTACTGAATTTTAAAACCGATTTCCATACACATACTTTTATTTCTCTGAAAAAAACAACATAAAAACTCATTTTGTAAATATCGGATTAAGGTGGGGTAAAGAAAAAATAAAGAGGCAACATAAACTTTCTTCTAAAATGCATAAAATGAAACAATGCAATTTGATATTTTTCTTACTAAGATTTCAAATAAAAAAAAGATACTAATTTTTTCTAAAAAATTTTTTTACTTAAAATTATTTAAATTGCAAATTTTTAGCTTTAATTTCATTTAGTTAAAACAATGAACTATATGAATGAATGAATATGATGGAAAACAAAATAGGGAGGGGGGGGGAGATTTTGCAATGTATCGTATCTGTAAAAAAATCGTCTTTTAATTTTTCTTTTCTTTTTCCTGTCTGTGCTCGTTTGAACAAGAAATCTTCAAGCCAAATTTTAACTCCTTCGCGTGCTGAGCTTGTTCATAAACAGTTTAGGTTTTCAGTTTTTAACTCTGCTACGGCCAAAATTTTTTAAGTACATGATATGAAGTAAATATTTTAAATTTATAATTAATTTGATAATTTAAAGTAAGATAAGAATATAGAAGAGTTCGTTTAATTTGAAATATTCCTCAGATGCAATTTTTATATATATACAAGAATTGTACTACTTAATTTTTTTTCTTATTATATTAATAAAGATAGTTCCTTAATTACACAGCAAATATAGATAGAATGTTCTTGAAATACATATTAGATGCAAGGGCAATAGTTTTAATTTTCTAAGTAGATTTGATTCTATGAGATGAGACTAAAAGAAATGGACACATTTTGAAGTTATATATGCCACCTTTTTCACAATTGCATAAACATATACATGTGAGTTATTGGTTTTTTAAAAAAAAAATCTTTTGAGAAGATACTGGGTTAAAACTTGCCTGTAATTCTTTTAGACAGAACATATTTCAAAGTTAACATATATTGATTATTCACCGATGATAATAGTTCAAATTATTCATAAATATTCTTGATTCTTTCTAAGGATTCTATTTTTGGAAAATAATAATAATTTGTTATAGTAAGTTATGTCATTTTTGACTGTATTGTTGCAATTCAGAAAGTATTTCTTTTCATCCTAAATCGGTTTTTCTGAAGGATATAGAATATGATATTGCCAATCCTATTATAATTGGCATTCAAATCTCATTGGCCAATTATATCATAATTGGCAATTATTCAAATTAGGGTTTTTACTCAGTAATTGCTTTAATGTAAGTTTTTTCCCTAATTAAGTCACTAATTAAATCCCTTTGAAATCGGAGAAAAAAACATCTGTTAAAACTTTAAAGTGAAAATCGATTAAAAAAGAAGTCTTTCACGTCATTCCAAAAACTAAAAAAAAAAAAAAAAAAATGCGCAAAAAGTGAAAACAGTTTCATTTGTCGAATAGATTTGAACTGTAGCAACCAACACATTTAACATTCATCTCATCTGAAAAAAAAATCAATTAATGAAACTTTTAGCTACCCTTCATTCATCAGCACAAAATTAAATATAAATTTTTCAGATTCCCATGACTTTGTCAGAGATAAATATGCAAGGTGAGTGCATGTCTACGATGAGTACTTTAAGAAATATAAGAAAGCGCTTATATGATACATGCATGAACATATTTCCCTTCATTTTATATAAAAATCAAAAAAGAAACAGCTACTACAGATTTTTATTAACTTTTTTTTAACATGCAAGGAAAAAGACCAATGGAAACATTCAAAAACATATAACATGAGTAAATAATACACAACATTTGTATGATGTATTAGAATACATCTGACTTAGATGTTTGATGGATAAAAAAAAAAGTACATAAGGTCAGTAGTACCAAAGGTCAGCAGAAGAAATTGTTTTTTCTTTTGGCACATCATGTCTTAACCTTCTGCCGATCAAATCATAAAAATTTATAGGGTCGAAGCCCTTCTCATCTGCTACTTTCACATCCATCATGTCTTCAAGGAGAATAGTTCCTTTTTGGAGATTTTTAGATGCAACCACTGTCTTTCCCAACTAAAAAAGAATTAAGAATCAAATATATTAATTTTTATATACTCTTTTATGGAAAAACAAAAAAGTTCGAATAAACTTAACCATATGGTAATCGTAATTTGTCGAAACATAATGCAATTAACTAAATTATAAATTTAAAATATTTATTATTTTTCTTCATTTTTATTTCACAGTTCTAATAAATTGCGTCTTAAACTATGTTATAAATGAAACGCTAATCTTGAAATAAAAGTTTAAACGAAATTTTTTTTAATGTAACACTGGCAAAAATACAAAGACAATTACAATATGTTAATTTAAAATTCAGCAATAAAAGTATTTGTAAAATATTCCATCAGTCACAAGTATCTATACAATTATAAAAGAACAATATCTTCAATTTCTCTGTATAGATTTCTTAGTGTACCTTGTACACTGGTGTCCAAAAGTTAAGCATAAATGGTAAAATCCGAAAAACATGGAGTAAATATTCGTAAAATTATTCCAAATTTCTTGCGGATATTAATTGGTGAAGAAAAAACATTGGGTTTATGAAAAACTTTTCAGTCGACTACGTCCTGCGGGAAACACCGGCGCATGTCGGAACGCGGAGAAACCGATTCACGCAGCATAGGCAGTTCAGACAAGTTTCGTGCAATTGCTGTGCGAAGGAACGTTGTTAACCATCAAACAAGGTGAGTGATGGCACAAAGACGCCAATTGGACATGTTTACGACAGGAAGAATCGTTGGAATACTGGAATCCTCACAATCACAAACCGAAGTGTCTCGAATTCTGAATGTGGACCAGTCTGTGATCTCAAGACTGTGGCAGAGGTTTCAAAAAACGGGAGATGTTACCCGACAACCAGTATCAGGTCGACCAAGAGTCACAACCCTCGCCAAGACTCATATCTAGTAATAATTGCGCGACGTCAGAGGGGCAGTACTGCCAGAGCACTGGATTCGGCGCTCACAGTCGCCACAGGAATACGAATTTCGAGACAAACAGGAGACTCAATCATGCTGGCCTGTACGCCAGAAGACCAGTAGTTTGCATTCCCCTCACGTCTGCGCATATACGCGCTCGTATGAACTGGAGTTTGAAACATCAACCATGGAGTGTGGGCCAATGTGATGTTCAGTGACGAGTCCCGGTTTAGTCTGAGTAGTGATTCTCGGCGGGTAACGATATGGAGAGAACGTGGAACACGTTTTGAACCAAGAAACATAACGGAAAGACATCATTTTCCATCAAGGGGAGTAATGGTATGGGCAGGCATCATGATGGACGGCCGCAGAAACCTTCATTTCTTTGACACGGGGTCTGTGACTGCTCAAAGATACAGAGACGAAGTTCTTGAGCCTTATGTTCGCTTGTTTCGAGGTGCTGTCGGTCCTGACTTCATATTCATGGATGATAATGCGCCATGTCACCGAGCGGTGCTGATTGATGACTTCCTTGAAACGGAAAACATCCAGCGCATGTCGTGGCTTGCGAACTCCCCTGATTTAAATGCTATCGAGCATGTATGGGATATGCTCGGGAGACAAATTACAGCCCTTTCGCACCCACCAAGGTCTGTTACAGAACTGAAGAGAGCTCTCCAAGAAGCTTGGGACCGTTTGAGCCCACAATTCATTCATCATCTCATAGCAAGTATGGTAAATCGCTGTGTAGCGTGCCTGGCTGTCAGAGGTGACCACACACCTTATTAAACTGCAGCATCAGTATTTTATTTAATATTTTGTTTCACTTTTTCTTTAAAGTGTGAATCCTTGCTATGCTCAGTTTTCTTTCAAACTGCTACTTTGGATAACAAAATTAATTATTATCATTCTTTTGATTTGCTTCCTTATTTTATAACCATTTTATACTCGCATATCACGTTTCTCGCCATTCTGATTTACAGTTCCTTCTTTATTCACATAATTATCATTTATGCTTAACTTTTGGACACCACTGTAGTTCTGCTATAAGTTACCTATTTGATGCAGATATTTGTTTTTTTTTGGGGTTCGGGAAAAAGTTCATTGGGAAATTCATTTGTAGAAAGTGTTTTGGTTCCTTGTTTAGAGTTTCTATCATTTTTCAATGTTTTCTTCAATCAATTAATCATACTACATAAAATGAAGTTTTGAATCTCTTTATTCCGATAAAATATAAGAGGCATAAACATGTTTAACTCAGATTGTGCTTTTAAAGTTTATTTTTACACTCGTACTTATTCTCTAAATCAGTGAAATTAAATAAATAGATTTAATTTTGTGGTAATAAAAATGTTATAGCGCATGTATCCACCTCTGTTTTTAAGAATTCACTAATTTTCCTTCAAAAGTGCTTTACAAAATAGCTTTGTTTGACTCTGAAAAACAATTTTTAAGAACATATTAAGATTCCGATTAAGACAAATATACATTTTATTAATAGAGAAAATAATAAACATTTTATTAATAGAGAAAATACATTTTATTAATAGAGAAAACAATAAAACGAACTCTCTTATGCATTAGTTTTTATTAAATTTCACTTGTTATGCTAAAATAAATAAGTTTAAAGATAACTAAAAATCATTTTGAAAGAGTTTTTATAGGCACTGCATTTTTTAGATCATATGAAGGAATATTAATAATTAATATTAGCTCTAGAAAAAAAGAAATAAAATTTATGATATGAAACAGCCAGTTTATATGTTTTATAGATATACAGAAAACTTTAAACCATTAATGCTATATTTAGAGGGCAAGATAATGACTAGGGAGAAGTCACAGAAATTAGGAATCCATAGTTTTGTTTTGCTTAATGTTTTATGCTTTGTTAAATTATAACAGGGAGAATCTAAGAAATCTTAAATACTTGGAGTCCGATGAAAATTGATGCAATCGTTGTTTATAAAAAAAAGCACATCAACCGAACAAAGAATTTAAGATTTCTAGAAGTAAGACTTCTTTAGTAAGATTTCTTTATAATGTGTTTCTTAAAAATAATTGAAACAAATACCTTATCGTAACAGGGTGATTCTATTTCTAAAAATTCCTTCTCTCGCCCTCTAATAGCTTTTTCAACGTTTCTTACTTCCATCACAAGTTGCTTAAATTCATTCGGTTCCAATGATGCAATATGATCACTACCTTTTAAATTACGATCCAAAGTTAGGTGTCTTTCTAAAATCTAAAGAGAAAGAATAATGAACAGTTACACATGTTCTATTGATTACTAATGAATGAATTACGAATAAGAAATTATTATTAATAGAAATTATGCAAAAATATCAGGTTATTGTTAATGAAATCGAAAGATAAAATGTTGTGTAAAACGCCTTTGCATGTAAGTAAAAAAAAATTTTGCCATAATTTTCGAACTTAAAACTCACCAGTATCAACTGAAGGTGAATTAGTGGAATCACATACCATTTTTATCATTTGTCAGAAAGAATCATATAATAAGCTCACCAGTACGAATTTAAAGTGAATTAGTGGAATCACTTACAGATGATTTCTATCATATATCAAAAATAAATATAAATAAATAATAATCATATAAGCTCACCAGTACCAGCTTAAGGTGAATCACTTGCACAGATGATTTCTATCATACGTCGAAAAGATCCCATAATAAGCTCACCAGTACCAGTTTAAGGGGAATTAATGGAATCATTTCTATCATATGTCAAAAAGAATAACAAATACAAAAAAACCTTCCATTTCGGAGAAAACGCATAAAAATTACTTTTATAAGTTGGTATATTTCCTCACCTTTTTCTTTTCAACATAAAAATTTATATGAAATTAATGAATATTGACAAAATTAAAAATATATGTCAAAAATTATTTTACATAATTTTTAAGAACCTTACCATTAATTTCTAGAAAAGTCTTTGATACTGTATTCCTAACTAATGTATTGACACAAGATCCTTCCTTAACAAGTTACTGTTATAAGCAAACACATTTATACGTGATAAAACAGTTTAAGCTCATTCAAATCTAAATAAAGCTAAAAAAAGGAAGGCGCAAATTGTGAAGTTTAAAAACCCCGGAAAAATTAACATTTCTTCGAAAAAGGAAGATCAACTCACCAGTGATGAAAAATTGTCTTCTGGACAAATGCATTTTTTAAAATAGATTTAAACACAAAAAACTATCACCTATTTATATCAAATCCCATTTAAACTATAAAAAATTTATATAAAATGCTATTGAAAAGAAATACACGATTATAGTCCCCCCCCCCTTTTTCTCCCATTAATAATTCCTAAATAATTTATTATCTTTCCCAAATTTATGAAAAATTTAAATTCATTGCTTTATATTTTAGCAGCTTACATCAAAGCTCGTTATTAATTTTTTTAGGTAAATAACTTAACAGCAAATAAAATTATGAAATCCAAGGATCGTATTTTAGAGAAAAGAATGGAAATCAGTGTAATGCTGAGCTCTGAAATATGTATATACTTAACCAGTTGTGAGAAAAAAGGGTAATCAAAGTTTATGTATACAATCTCATGAACATATGTTGTCTTTCCTTGACCCAAAAATATTACCCAAGAGTCAACCTTTTTCCCTCCCAGAAATTCTTTGATTTGTCTTCAGTACTTGCCCCTTATTGTTTCCAGCTGCAAAAATAATAAAAAAAGAATATTTACAATAGCTAGTTTAAATTACTATAGTTCAATACAGGTAACCCCCGTATATCACGCTATTTCTGTGGAACGGATTCATTCTGACTCGGTATGAGAATTGGGTAAAACGCCGGTACAACATGAAATGTAATAAAAACTAATAAAAGAGTTGACTTGATCTAATTTGAAATTATAGAAATTCCCGTACAACAGCTCAATAAGCATGATAAAGCTTTCAAGTGCAAAAGAGGCCTCATTTGTCCCGTAAGTACTATCAGGTTTTCCTGCAGATTTTTTCTTGAACTATTAATACTTCAGTACACTTTAAAACTTTTAATTTCCCTCTTTTGGATACGTAGATTAAATTTTGCGGGTAAATAATACTCAACGTTTTTTAAAGAAATAATAATTATGTTTTATTTTTTTTATTTAGTTTATATATAGCCCTAAGCTATATCCGGCGAACATAAAAAAAATGTCTCAAAAGAAAAATGGTGATGACGAAGAAAACATTTTTAATACATATGTTAATGTCAATTAAGAAAATTTTAATAAAGAAATTGATCTCTTAAAGTTACGAAAATATTTTTTATCATTTTTGGAACTAAACCCTCTTATTTCGTACTAGCACTTTGTACCGTATAACACATATTTGCACAACATGGGAATTTTTTGGAACGTAGCTCCAGTATCATACGTGGGTTACCTGTACCAATATATCAATATTTTAGACAAAAATCGAGTGCTAGTATGTGAAAAAAAGTAAATATGAGTGAAAAGCGAGTGAGAGCTATATACGAGTACGTGAAAGTGTAGAGCTATATATATATACACATAACACAGAGAGAGAGAAACAGACAGACAAAGAAGTGAATTAAAGCCTGGCTACAGAAGAAAATATTGGGATTATTAAAAAAGTTAGACAAGGAAAATAAAAATACATGTTAACAATATTTTTAAACAAGTAAAAGATGTTTTATACCAGGGGTCGGCATCCTTTTAGCTGTGGCGTGCTAAACCAATCTACCAATATCATTCAGCGTGCCACACTGAGGGACATTTCATATGAGGAAAATATTTTCACTTAGATATGTAGAACCAAAAGCTGATAGCAGAGTACATGCATTTTTCTCTTCTTAAACAATTAAATCTCTCCAGCAATGACATTCAATAATTTACAAAATAGCTATAGATTTATCTTTAGTTATCTTTCAGATTTTTTCGTAATTCTGTAAATGTCCATAAATCTGAAGATGTTTGTCAAATAAGGTCTATTACAAATTTATCAACTTCCATCCACTGAGCAACTGAAAAATTTGTAGAGTAGTGCAAAGCGCCACTGAGAATTGTACCGCGTGTTACATGTGGCACGCATGCCATAGGTTGCCGACCCCTATTATATACTATTAATATTTTATTTCCATACACGTGTGATTTAATGATTTTTACACAAAACAAAATATAGAAAACATAAATTCAAGAATATATATATTGCTGTACAAAATTAGTAAAAAAATTAACTGTTAAAAATTATTTTTACACTAAACAAAATACACAAAACATAAACTCAACAATATATTTTTCTGTACAAAATAAATTTTAAAAAATTAAAAGACAAACGCGTTTTTTTAAAATTTAGATGACTCACCCACATTCCTTTTCATATAATTAAAAAGCACTTATAAAAATCTCAAAATATTCCTTTATGTCATTAGTTTCTATCTCAAAAATTTGTTTTCTTATTTTATTTTTTGAATCTATTGAATCACATATATCAAAATATTAATTTTGATGCATGCATGCAGGTTCTAGGAGTCCAAACGACCTACTTGTTCTCTGCCCAAGAGGCCCGTGACATTTGATATATACATTTTATTCGCACCATTTTCAAATTAATGTATTACAATGTATATGTTAGGCCAAAGGGCCAATTCACATTTGGCCAACATTGCTGTAAACTTACTCGCCAATGTCCGATCTTTTCTCGATTTCGGGCTTTGGTCGGTCAATTCACGAAATGGTTTGGGACGATCGTCCAAAGTAGGAAGAGAGCAGATTGTCTTACATACTGTTAAAAAAGTATTTAAAAATGAGTACCTCTGTGTATAGTTTTTTTTTAAAAATTTCAACTGTTTCAGAAACGAGTTCAAATATAAGTTACACCTCTGAGTTAAAAATAAGCTTGTAATATATAAAATTATGATCTCTTGTAATTCTGTTCTCATATTAAAGCCATAATAGAAATTATTTAGTGAACGTATATGCTGTAACAACGTGATAGCGAGAAGATTATATTTGCGCGCTTCGAAAAGACGAATTGTATCTTGAGCAAATGTGTTGCGTATCGTGCAAAAGGCAAATTGAGTACTAAATTTGTCAGCTTCCTTTAAAGGTGATACTTGACTTTTTCTGCTCCATAGACCTAATGTTAAAGATCCCAGATCACATTGTCTCTCGAAATATCGCTTAAAAATATGAAATTTTTTTCAAAGGTTAATAGCAAATATAAGGGCTAATTAAGACAAATATGAAGGAAAAAACAGTTTTGTTGTTAATATTATTTAAATTTCTTTGTTTTGGCGCTATCTGTCGAATTTCACCTATAACATGTCATTCATATTTTATGCGAGAATATATTTATTTTAATTTACTCGTAATATTGTTTTATTCCTTGTAAAGACGTTCGTATTTTATGAATCGATATTTTGAAAGAGAATGTAATCTGGAAAATTTAGCATTAGGTCTATGGAGTAGACAAAAACTGACGATCACCCTTGAAACATTTCTTAGAATACACCGCTCTTGTGCGAGTTAGCCTAGTCGGCAGCACATTGGGCTGCAGATCGAACGGTCTGAGATTCGAATCCCTTTGGGTCCAACCATGCCAGTCGGACTTTGGCCAAGGATTCCCAGACACTTCACGAAATGGCCACGAAAAGTAGAACATACAATATTAATTGCAAGCACTTCGGACAAGACCAATTCGCAAACTGGCCGAACTTCGGGCTTCGGCCGTAACATATATACATAGTTCTTCATTTAACATTCATTGTTTTATGTTTATGCTTACAAATCTTACTGATAATATAAAAACACCAGTTCATTAAAAATGTAACAATATTTTAAAGAAATAAGCTGAAAAGAAACATTTTTAAACCTTACATTCCTATTGCTTTTTATGGAATTTGTAAGAATTTGATCAGAACCGATAAATCTATCAGGATTAAGCTTTAAATTTTCTGTACCTATTCAATGGCTCCAGTTTTTGATTATAATGACATTGCTAAGTTAAAATCAAAAAATTTGCGAGATTTGTATAAGGGGGATTTCTCACAACATAAAATACCAGAAACATTAAAATGTGTGCCTTAATACACTCTTAACTTAATGTTAAGTGGCCGCGATAGCCAAGTAATCAAGGTATCGGATTGTAGCTGGCGTGTCATGAGTTCGAGCCCAGTACCACAAAAGACCCGCCGTGTAGGGGAGCGATGCACGTTAAATCTGTCGAGAGCTCAAACGTCCTCCCGTTGGTGTGGTGTGGTAATTAGGAGAGGGGGTGCCAGCTCAGGTGTCGTCCTCGTCACTTGACCATGGTTCAAAATTACGAGGTCCGTCGCCAAAAGCCCTCATGTAGCTAAACAGTGCGACGTTAATATTCACTCCATCACCCTTAATGTTTAATAATTGTGTTTATTTCTCCGTAAAAAATTGAGAAATAATAACATAAACATAGTATTTAACTTCTAATAATATAACTAAAGGCATTTGAACCTTGCATCAAAATAGTTACATATTTTTCCGATTCAAAATCTTTCATGTTTCGTCCCTGATACTGCCATTTTAAACTGATATTTAATTTTATCTGTTTTAATAACACTTCCCACCAAATATCAAAGTGAAATTAGCGTTTTTCCAACTTCCAATCTTACAACCTTAGGATTAGGGTCAAATTAAAAAGTTCAAGGTTCAGTAGAAAAATTGTCTTTACAAAAATTCCTTGAGGAACTTCTTGCCAAAACAGCAATCAGCTTGTAGAATGCGTCAATGTATTGAATGTCATTTAGTTGATAACAAAGGCTGTTAAATCCGTAAAGTTGTGTTCACAGCCCTGTTTTAAGAAATCAGACTTTGAAATTCCCGTTTAGAGGACCCTCAATGAAAAAAATATACATAAAAATGAATTACATACAATTGTCAAAATCAGCGGCAGTGCTTAAATTCAAGAATATTCAAAAACCTATAAAAACCTGAGTAGTGATGGCATCAATGACGATATAAAATCTTTTATTTCAACTGTAGCTGCTGATGTGAGTTTAGCTTGTGGAAAACAAGTAAAGGGGAAACGAAGAAAAGTTAGATGAAAGGTAAAATTTAAAAAGTTGTAAAGATGCCTTAAAATACACCTCTCTTAGCTTCAGAAAAATCATAATAGCTGTTAGTGGCAGTAAAAGACATAAATTATCAGTGACTTTAAAATATATGAGACGAAAAATACTTGCAATGCACAGACTTACAAACAAACCCATGCAACGAATTATTTTCAATAAATTTCTTTAAGTCCAAAACTCTATTATATATATATATATATATATATATATATATATATATATATATATATATATAACATCCTAAATTTTTACAATAATTAAGTCTCTTTAACTTAGAATTTTCATTTTTCATTCACTTCAAATTCAAATAAATACCTGTGACTATGTTATTTATTCAATATCATTTATTTAAAGGTTGTTACAAACAGAATTTCTTATTAAATTAAATTTTCCTGGCATGTACTTTAAGAAGGAGGACCTATATAAAGGACAAAATGTCTGGTCCAGTGTGTGTTCCTTACTGGGAGCACTACAATATCCCTTTTCTACCGCGATACTTATAAATATCACTCACTTAAATTACAAAGAATGACCATTACGTATATTCTGACGGTACTTGGCTGGAACACTCTTTTAATTCCAGGATACGAGGCAGCACGGGTTCTATGATGAGTATTTTGGCGGGGAAGATGAATAGTTTTAAAACTGATGTTGCGTTTTCAGTTGCCATTTCGATCGGATTGCCAAGACTGTTATTTTTACTCCACAAAAGTAGTTAAAGTAGCCCAGCCAGCATGGTGGATATGACCCTCAGCTTGTAATAGAGTGGGCTGGGGTTCGAATCCGAATAAGGCATGGATGTATCTTCGGGAGAAAAAGTCGTATTTTCGCCTAAAATGGATTCCATTCTCGAATGGAAAGCAGCGCCCCCCCCCCCTCTGTTTTATGCTGGGATCATCGTTTGTAATAAAAAGTCTATATTCTTCTGTGTTTGTATTATATGTTTCTGTTCTCTCATCTTTCATATGCATCTCAGGATAAAACACACGACAACAACAAAAGTAGTAAAAGTCTCATTTTTTTTATATGTTAGTGAAAACCTTAGAAAACGATTTGACGATTTATTTTAGTCAACAGTGTATATAACTGATTTTAAAGCTGAATAACTTTGTGGGGGTACTTGTATCGCCAGTACACTGGATGTTAGAGAAAGCCCTTAGTGTTTTATTTTCGTCCGTGTAGTTTATAATTGTTTTTTGTTGTGTTGGTCATTACTAAAGTGTTATAAAGTTATGCTTTTTTTTTTGGCATTTCTTTTTAGTATAACTTGTTTATTTTGCTTTCTAATTTTTTTTTTTTTTTTTTTCTTTTTCAAAAAAATTTCATATTTGAATTCGAGTTTGCTTCTTTCTGCTAACAATTAAATGCAATAATTATTCTTTATTCAAAAATTAACATTTTAATTTCTTTGTGTGTACCTGAGATTTAACAATAATGGGTGGTTTTCAAGGTGCTATATCCCCCCCCCCCTTTTAGATTGTCTGGAAAAAAGAAGTTCGGTCTTCGAGAAGCTTTAGATTTCTAACAGAACTTACCATCTGAAAGCAATGATGCTCTAACAGGTGATTCTTCAGATGAAAAAGCGCCATCAAATAATCTGCTGGAATTTTCATCAGATCTTGAAGAAGACATTCAAGAGACTAAAAACGACCCAAGGTGAGGTGTGTGGTTCATGTTCAGAAAACAAAGTATTTCTTACCCCAGGATGCAGTGTTTTGCATAACATTCAATCCAAACTTCACTCAAAATGCACAACATGTAATGTATTTATGGGTATTAATGAAAAGAAAAACTGTTTCATTGTATATCATCAAATTAAGTCTATGTGTAAAACCTATTTTAATGCGAAAAAAAGTAAATAAATTTTTTAAATTTTATAACTTTCAAAAATAAATTTTTTGTGCTGTAAAATATTTGTGCTTTCTGGTTATGTAGCATTTTTAGAAGTTAAAACTGCGTTAAAATGTTATACGGTCTTTTTGTATTATGAGAATATTTTAGCCCTTCGTGTACTAACGGAACTTTAAAGTATCAATTTAATTAATTAGCTCTAAAGGTTTAAATTTTCCAAAGTTGAGTATTTTATTTATGTATATCCCTTAATTTTCAGTGTAGCGAATAAAAAAATATATATTGTAGAAAAAATTGCAGTAGATAAAGGGATATATATATATATATATATATATATATACCCCTATATATATATATATATTATATATATATATTATATATATATGTATATAATAGTAACGTGTTGGAAAATCTACTTTTTTTTGCAAGAAAAAATAATAGCTAGATAAATTTTATGTTTTAACTGGATTTAATCGTTATTCCTAGACTGTTATTTACCTTACTTGTCTTTATTGAACTCTTCTTAGAAATGTATCAATATAAGAATAAGTATACTTTAATTTCTTTCTTAATAGTTATAATTTATACAAATGTTATGCATTGCTGTTTGATCTTTCTGGTGAATGAGCAATTTGCTAAAGGTAATATTCTAAGAAATTCAAAATAGCCATTATCAAGTTTTCTCTTTGTCTTGATTCAGAACGGTAACATACTGCACTTTGTATAACCCACACAACTTAAAAAATTTGTAGCATGTTAAGGAATTAAATATTTTTTTCTTAACATGAAATCTATTTTTTTAAAAGCTATTATATCCCCATTTTTCTCTTCAAGTCTTTTCCCTTCAATCTGACAAAATTCCTCTTGGAGAACCTGCATGTATGCATCTTTAAAGTGAAAGAGCATTATACTTCATATATTACCAATTGTTGCACATATTTGTTTACATTGATGAGACAGGTTTAGTTTTCTAAAAAAGATTTTTTAAGGCTTTTCCTATTTTTGATCCCTAGCTAGAGGAGTACTTTGAGATCTTTTGAAATATATATATATATATATAAAATATAACATGCATTATATACAAAAACAATGCAGAAATTTGAAATTTACATTTTCATGTAATATATATATATATATATAATTAACTTTACTTTTTTAAAAATAAAATATAACTATCGAAATATTTATGAGTGAATTGAAGATAAGATAAAATACCTTTGCTCCCAGTGTAACAGCTGCAATACTTATTCCTATTCCTTCCTCATGGCCAGAGTATCCAATCACAGCTAGGGGTAACAGATTATTAAATTCCTAAAAAATTAATAAAAAAGAAGAACTAGTCAGCTAAGCAAATTAAAAGGCTCAAACTAAAATAAGAAAAAATTTTTAACAAATTTTGACAAGTTCTTATTAAGAGAGGGAGAACAGAAATTATATAACTTTTTAAAATGTCTAATATATATCACATTAAATCAACTTTAAACTATCACATCAATCAAGACATAAAATTGATTGTGTGAATTTTAACTTTTCATTTAAAGTAAAAGATCATTTAGATAAAATCGATATATCTTCATATAATGTTTTTAAAAAAATACGTAAGTACGCTGAACAAAGAAATCAGAGTTAAAAAATCTTCAACATTTAGAAAAACCTTTTTTTAAAGATAAAAAAAAAAGAATGAAAAGTTATATCTTATTTTATTCATTTCATTATATCAAAAGTTCAGCACTTGCCAAGCTTTCTTCAACATAACATGCATAACAAATAAAATGAGCAACAGTTATTCAAGGAGAGCGTATTCCATACCGAAATACTTATATCTACTCTTATTTCAAGACTGAAATGCCTCTGTAGAACTTCTCTTTTTCTCGTTTTTTTTTTTTTTTTTTTTTTTTTTTTTTTTTTTTACGAGAAGAAATAAGTAAATTTCTGTTTTGTAAAAAACGCACAGTATTTCCATCATGCAAATGCAAACTTTAATTTATTCTATCTCTCTCTCAGTGTCTACCATAAATTATTCTGAAAAAAAAAATGCTTTAGTTCCTTAGAAATTGACTAACAATTTTTTTAAAAAAATAACTACAGAACTCAAATAATTTTACACAGTTTTCTACGTTCAATATTATAATATATTCTTAAATAACGAATTTTAATGTTTTTTAGAAATACCAGACATACGATTTTGAAAAATTACAATGAACAATAATACTAATTTTACACAGGTTTTTTAGACCATTTCTTAGTTTACAAAATCATATACCTGTATCACACCCAAATTCACACACTCAGGTGCAGTCGGATAACAACTTGTACACTGCAATACGGCTACATGTTGGCATTCTTTTGAAACTGTTCCATACATTTTTATAACTTCTTCTTTTGATGTCATTCCTGTGGAAATGACAAGTGGTTTCTGAAATTTGGAAACATATCTGAGAAGTGGCAAATTAGTCGAATCTGCAGATCCAATTTTGAAGAATGGCACTCCTAAGAAATCAAGAAATTTCGCTGATTCCTAAAAGATAAGCACAAATATATTTTGACAAATTTTGGAGGAAAATCTAAATACACACATTATGAAAAATATTGGATATACAACTAAGTTAATTCAAAGCAAAACACGAATTTCTTATTTTTTTCCTGAATGAATATATCATTGAAACATTATACATAATACTACAAAGAAATAATTTAAATCTTTTATTTTTTCTCGTTTGCGGTTTTGTCCCCTTTAAACTTTTAAGCTCGGTGGTACACGGAAGGGAGAGGACGAACTGTCTCTAAATCGCTTGATACAGAAATTGTATCAAATTTGATGTAAATTAGATTAAATTAACGGTACCATATATGTACTATTAGTGGCGTACATAAGGGTGGAGTTTTGTGGTTCGACCTCCCCCCACATAGATCAAAAGATTTTTAATTTTTAACAAAAAGATTACTCCTCGGCGTTTTTGTGTACGTGCGTTTTTAAATTGTTTTCAATTCCTACTATTAGTTCACACTCTCTCTATATTTATCTTGTTCAAATTTTCAATCGTTAAAAAAATGCATTTTAAAGCACTCAATTGAGCTGAAATTTTATAAACACGCTTATTTTGAATGACAATACAGTAATTTAATTATAATTAATAAAAATTAATTGATTAAAACTAATTATTCAAAAAATTACAAGTAAAGCCACGTTGGCATTATTTTTGGCGACTTAGCTACCATTTTGGCGATTTGTGTCAACACTTGGAAAGGTTTTTTTCTCACATTTTAAAGCGCTCATTTGAGCTAAAATTTTCTATACACTATTGTCTTGGGTAACAATACGATAATTTAATAATAATTGATTAAAATTATTCACTAAAGTTAATTTTTTAAAGAATTACAGATATAGCCCCGTTGACTCCATTTTTAGCGACTTGGGTCAAAACTTTAAAAGATTTTTTTCCTCACGTTTCAAAGCATTCAGTTGAACTTAAATTTTATATACACGATTGTTTTGGATGACATAACGATATTTTAATGATAATTAATAAAAATTAATGGCCACTTAATGTTGTGAGTCTGCCATATGTATTTACATATTTATATTAATTGTAACTATTTAATAAAAAGTAACTAAAATAATTTTTTTTTGTTGATCTAAGTAGAAATTGACTTAATTTTTTTAATATTACTTGTTTTATTTCTAATTCCATATTATAAGACAACTTGTCGTCAGAAATATAAACATTAAAACTAGAAAAAAAGAACAAGCGACAAAACTGAAACTACAGTAAGTCTATAAATCGTTTATCCGTGCCGAGCTCTCCAGTATCTCTCCGACAAGTATCCCGATTTCAGGGCAGGGCAGTGGCTCAAATGGTTCACGTCTATTTCCTGTCTGATATATTACACAGTTAGCAAATATAAATCTCCCTATAAAAGAGATCTGTATACCACCGAGTTTTAAAGGTTAAGTGAAACTATTAAACGATGATAATAAAATGAACAAAATAATGTAAAAATAAATTCCCTTGGTGTTCTTTTTTATCTAAAATTTCTTTAAATTTGATAGATTTTTTCTGTTTTACTTGATATTAATAACATAATTTGCAATTGCAATTTCTTTTATTCATAAAATACATTTTCTATGCAAACAGATCGATATTGAAAAATTTTGGCATGATTATATATATACTAAAATTATTATATTTCATAAAAATTTTGAAATTTAAGTATAAATATAGTTATACATCAAGTTATATAATTATATGCGAACAAAATTTGTATTTTTTTCATACTTATAAAATTTTTTATACCTTTCAAAAATTATTTTATACACTTAAAACTTTTTTTTTACACGCGAGATACGATCCTCGAGGAACCGTGTAATAAAAATACGTTTTTTTTTATATAGTAGAACGGGGAAGCGTTCAACGTTATCCAAAGACCGTGTAAAAAAGGGGCGAAAAATCAACTGTATAAGTTTTTATAAATGTATATTTTCATTTATATATTTAAATTTGTACATTTAATATTATAACATTTATACAAAAAAAAATGTATACGTTTGAATTAATAACTAAAACAAAATTAGGAGCACGTTCTTGTAAGGTGCGGTCTACATTTGGAGAGAAAGAAAAATATATAGTAATCACATAATCATAATATAGGAAATCATATAGAAATCATTTTCCCCCTAAACTTGCTCCAAGAGAGAGAGATTAATGCCTTCAGAAATTAAACTAGCAGTTAATTGATAAATTTAAACTTCGTCCTTTCGAAAAACATATCAGAGATCCAAAATCGTTTTAGAGTAAATCAAATGTGTAAAAAACGCGACTTTTTTATTGGTTGTGTTATTTTCAAAACCATGTAAAAAATAGTTGGGTGTAGTTTTCTTAAAATCTCATTAATATGCTTGTTATTTTCTAGAAAAATCGTGATATTCTTTCAAAGTGGTACCCTTATTTATTGAAACTTTATTTGTAAAAATTAAAACAACATAGAGATTATAAGCAAAAGTAAAACGAATAAACCCATAGTTAAAGTACACACAGAAATGAACATAAAAAGATACTTATTCAAACACATTTTTTTTTATTGGGAACATATATAAACCCCGTACACCCCACAGGGGCTTACAACACAAAGGAAAGAAAGAAGGATTACAACACAAGCATCCATACCTTCTCCGGGATTCAAACCCATGCCTACGGCACCGCAGTCAACGTCACTAACCACAATACCGGATGGGCGGCTGTTCAAACACGTTATAATAACAAATCAGGGAGTTTTGCAGCCCATACCGAGAAATGGAAAAACCTTAACTATATTACCATGATCTAAGAATTTGAGAAACCAAAAAAAGTTCTACAGATAAATTCTGTGAAGACGAGATATGATGAGCTGTGCAATCAAATCAATTTTAATTTTTGCCAAGTATAGTGTCCACTACGGTATTTGTCGGATATTAACCCCTTTACAGCATAATTTTAAGATCCCTATAAGTCATGCAGAGATATTAATAACGTCTCAAAAAGTTTGTTTCTTACATGCTCTATAGGATTCAAATCAAGTAATCTAAATGGCCATTTGATACAAAACTGATCAAGATTGCGAGTCCCGTGTGCATAGCCCATTAAGACGGCATTAAAACACATTGATATCGCATTGAGACTGTAGATATGAGAATCAATGTGAAAGCCTTCATAATTTATCATCATTATATGTATACATTTTGGCTTCGTTATAAGTGCAATGGTGATTTCTCCAGAGTCTAGACCAATAAATATCGAGAATCTTGTAGGTCAAACCAATCTGATGCGTGAAGATAACAGAACCCTACTGTTGCGGAGCTCAGTTTAAATAATTTCAATGTATGTAGACTACTCAATGAAATGCCCAATGAAAATAAGACGAAAATTCACTGGCGCCATTTCTTACGAGGATGTGAGTTGTATTTTTCAATCAACAAGCAAATCTGCAGATCTTACAATCGATAGAGGAAGATCATATGTGATTCGCAGTGGACGTCATCCCGAGTGTGTGATCGTGTCCTTTAGGTGGCTATTTCTAAACTTTGAGGCCTTGCTCTTTCACTTTGAAACCTGTTATACAAGCGGAAAGTGAAGCTTTAAATGGCATTTAGGCATCGGGAAATTCATCTTTGTTGTTGGCTTATAATTTGCAATTAGTGTACCAACACTACACTTCTCGCCAACCCAGATCATTAAAATAGGTGTTTCGATTTTCTTTTTTTGAAGATGAATAAGCGGCCACACACAGTAGTTCGGGCTGCACATTACAGCCTCGGTAATTTCCATCTTAATGTGCACACAAACTGTCATTATCATTTTTAATATTATAACAGGACGGTAAACGAGAATTCACACTACACAGAACACTTATAAACTAAAAAAGTGAATGCTTACTTAAAGTGAAAAATAAATCTGACTTATCAACAAAAGAACCAAACTCTATGCAGCTGTTATTTTTACACACAATGATGTTGAAACTATTCGCAAAAAAAATTTTCTTTGAGACTTTCAATCATTATTAACTGGTTTTGAAGAAAATGAGAATACTATTACTTTTTTTTTCTCCTCTCTCTCTATTCTTAATTAATCTTTCTAGTATTTGAAGACATGGGACTTTTGAGAATATATTTTAATTGATATTACAAAATTTTTTAATAATTGATAGAATTTTCCGAAGAAAAAAAGATGGTTAAAATTGCATACGAAAACTGAGAATCAACTTCTATTTTAATGCATACTAGCTGGTATAATCATTCGTCGCAGGGATAAATGTAACAATCGAGACGGAAGGATTAAAAAAAAATTAACGAGGCTCATTTTTAAATAATATTTTGAATAGTTATATCAGTGAGCTGCAAATTAGACTCAAAGGAAACCGTTAATCAACGCTAATGATGATTTCGTTATTAGTTAAATGCTCGTGTGTTTCATCTGTTGCGCAGTAATTTTCAACTTCTTTAACGTAATATATCGTGAATTAAAGGGTAAAAGAGTTGGTTATTTTTCTCTCTGATTGACTCTCAAGATCACCAATAATTTTTATGTGTTATGTTGTTAATTCTACCACAAAAAAAGAAGAATTTTAACACTGTCGAGTCACACCTTCTTTCTCCAAGTGCTTTTTACTTTTTTTAATGTTGTTATGCATTTTTTCGTTCATTGTTGCTAAGTGTTTTTTTTTTTTTTTGGAGGCAGGTACGGTACTCTTTAAAGACCTCTTGCAGCCAATTTGAGGCAGCTTAATTATTACTCATTCAAGGTAAGCCATTACTAATAAAATTTTTCATGTATAAAAATTTGGTTGAGGACACCTTATTTTAAAACAGCTACGGTTGGTAATGTAGATTGTGGATTAAAAGAATATGGAATCAAGCTTTATGATCCTCTTGTGTCTAACGGGCATTATTATTAAAATTCACTTATATAAATCTATAGCTCTAATGTCCCTAACTTATGCTAAAGGATTTTTTAAAGATATTTTCAGAAATTAATTAAAGATTATAATATAAACAATATTTTTAAATTAAGATTTAATAAACCATATTTAGAGAATTTCTACCTGCGTGAGGAGCTTTCTTTAGATTATTCTACAACATTATAATGCTAAAGTTGCAAGTAACAATTTATTTCATTCTTCTTTCACAGTTCTTTATTTTTACATTCAATAGTATTGTTCTGCGTTTAAAAATCCTTCTTTTTATTAATACAAAAATTCTATACTTCTTTGAAGTCTTATGATGCGCTTTCAATGGAATATAAATATATCTTTTGAAGTGGAGAAATATCAAGGCCATAAAAATTTTGTAGAGACGTAACGTCTCTAAATTGTACTGAAATGAACGAAGGTGTTTTCTTAATTTACTATAAAAAATTCATACATCAAGCGCTTGAGCAAACTAAGAGTCTAAGAGATATTTTAAATACCTGACGATGATGATATAAATATAGAAAATAGTACCAAATTTTGGTTATCATTTAACGTTACAATAATATACAATGTAATAAATTGAACAAATTAGAAAATAATAGCAATTTAGAAAATTACACTCCTGCGACGGTTCTTGTAGTCTAATTGAGCTTATTTTTGTATCTATACTATAATATATATCCATAAGTACCCAGACGCAGAGGAGCACACATTCCCTTGAATTCTCCCCGTTTCAATGTCTACAATTTTTACTACTAATTATGGAATTCAATTTTGAAACAGCACATGTAACTCTGAGATGGTAAATCTCCATTATTTACGTTCTTTGTAGATGTAAAGTTCAGTTTATTTAAAAGAACGTCGTATTAAAAACTTTTTAAGCCTCGGTCAGGTAACAAGATTGATTGGTTTTACTGGCACAAAGGCAATATTTAGTGAAGCTGTGTCCAGCATATGTTAACTTACAAAAAACAACAACATGTGGTTTAGACTTTAAATGTAAAAAAGAGGATGGAATGAGAGACAAAGGGAAGGGTCTAAAATAGAGGATTGAAATGGCTTTAAGAGGGCACATCGCATCCGTATTTTCCAAAGACAACAAACGCAACAAAAGAAAAGAAAGACCCAGAGGTCACAAATACCATACCTACGTGAAGAAGGTAAGTTAGTGAGGGAGTTAAAGAGATATCATAGCTGAAGTTTGGACTATACATCCATGTTGAAGTTAGAACTTTAGTTGAGTGGATTTTATCGGCACAAGGACCATATTTGGGCAAGATATGTCAAAAACTCTAACATATTAATAATTATAAGACTTCTGTTTATGTACTGTTGTGATCTAAACGTAAGGGGGGAGGGACGAATGAAGGAAAAGTTAAGTATATATTAGTTGACAAAGGGGTTCGAAGATTAGAAGGACGTTCCAGGGGTGCATCACCCGTGTACAACAGATTGCAGACCTCAAGGACGAAAGCTCTTGAGAAATAAGTGAATTTTTAAGCCCCGACAGATTTAAAGTGTATCAGCCTATTACACTAGTCTTCAGAATACGAGACGGGAATTCGGTACCCATTGAATACCTTTATACCAGTGGTCTTCAGACTGTGTTCCACGGAACCCTGGGGTTCCACAAGGCATACCCAAGGGTTCCACGAGTCACAATAAAAAAATTGAGAAGAAATAAATCTGTATGCAAAATGGATTTATGTTCTCTTTGCAATTTGTATAGTTACGAGTATCTAAAGCTCATCCTATTCATTAAAACAGGAAATTTTATTTATATATAATAATTTAATTTCGCAATGTTTTTTTAAATTTTTATTACAATATAATAAAAGAATATTAATACGCTTTATATTTATATATATACTTCCTACTAAATTGTTAATATTTTATTATTTACTATCTCGGGTTCCACAAGATAACTTTATACTCGTTAGTTAGCGCAAAGTGTTTTGCAAAACTAAATAGTTTTCTAATGCACTTTTTTGAAATTGTGAAAACACCTATAATGAAGAAAAGGAAACAACTTATCAACAGATTCAATGTTAAAATCGAAATAAAAAAAAAGAACAGCTTCTAAATTTTAGGTTGCAAATTCATACAAAATACACGGGATTTCTCACACAGCTATAAACCTTTTAATGCCATTCAGAACATTGTGTTTAAGTGAAATATATTTCTCAACGTTGTGACTACAAAAACAAAGTATAAAAAGAAATTAAACTCAGAATAAGTAATGCGATTTCATTTAATCTTAATAGACCTAGATTTCGATAGTTTGCGAGAAAAAAAGCAAGCACGTATCCCAGTTACTAAATATAATGCATGGATAGGCGACACTTAGATCACAAATTAATATTATTAATGAGTAAATTATATAAAAAAATTAGATTATAATTTTTTAATAATAAATGCTATACTTTTTTTAATTGCCTTTACATAAGGTGCCTAAAAAAGTTGATCTACTTTAAATATTATTTTGAGATGTATTCTTCGAAGTATGTGTATGAAATGGGGTTCCAAGAAAACACTTTCTAGTTCTAGGGGTTCCATGAGTTGAAAAAGTTTGAAAACTACTGCTTTATACTAACAAAAGCCATCATACTACACTCATGTCCATAAATTAAGGATAATGAAGTTCAGGCAAAGAAACAGACAGAAGAAAAAAAAAATGTGACTTATTTGTAAAGTCTATTTATTAAACAAAAGGTAAAGAGCAAAAAAGATGCTATATGATTGACATAATTAATAAAAATTGCAATTTTTACTCCCTGGAGCAAATTTCAAAAAAGAACCTATTTACAAAAAACAGTATAACATAGTTAGCATGATGCTTAATACGGAGTATGTCTCCCGGACGATGCAATACAGGCCTTACAACACCTACGCATGCTGAGTATCAAATTATCAATCTGATCTTGGGGAATATTACACCACTCATCAAGCAATGACCTCCGAAGTTCCAGTAGACAGGTGGAAGGGGGTTGACGGGCTGCAATTCGTCGGCCAAGCATGCCCCACACATGCTCTATTGGATTCAAGTCCGGTGAGTATGCTGGCCAATCGATACGGGGGGATATCCTCCGATTGAAGGCATTCGTCTACAATGTTTGCACGGTGAGGACGGGTGTTGTCATCCATAAACAGAAATTCATCACCCATGGCACCCCGAAACAAACGTACATGTTGTTCCAGAATGATATCCCGATAGATGTGGCCTGTCATCGTTACACTCTGAACATGCAGGTCAGTTCTGGAACCAAGAATAATTCCTCCCCAAGCGAGCCATCCTGCACCACCGTAACGGTGTCGTTCAATGGTGTTGTTCTCTTGGTGGTAACGGGTACCTGGCGCTCTCCATATGAAAGTCCGCCGAGAATCAGATTGCAAACTAAACCTGGACTCGTCGGAAAACATTACACAAGACCACTGTTGCGGTGTCCACAATGCATGCTCTCTACTCCAGGTTAATCGCAGGCGACGGTGAGTTGCGGTAAGGGGAACACATCTGACAGGCCTACGAGCATATAGACCAATGTGCCCTAAGAGTCTGTACACGGTCTGCCTTGAAACTGTCGTACTGGTAGCTGAAGAGAGCTGACGAGATAGGTCTGATGCTGTGCTCCGTCTGTTTCTTTTGGCAGTGACTGCCAAATACCGGTCCTCATTCGGCGTTGCAACTCGGGGGCGACCTGTGCTGTAACATCTACTCACATTACCATCATCTTGGAATCGTTGCCAAAGCCTGGAGATGACACTCTGTGCGATTCCAAGTTCCTCGGATACTTCCAGCTGGGTACGTCCACATTCCAGTCGTCCGATAATTCTACCACGTAAAAAATCATCCAAATGCTTCCTTTGTGCCATAACTATGCGGTTATTTCCCTGAAAGGCTTTTAAAGCGCTTGTGAACAATTTTACTTCCTTGCCACCATTCCTTATATACCCCTCTCTTACACTCTCGTCGTTGTGACGTACTATCCGCGCCATCTGGTGGTTTCCTGTAATTTGCATATTCTTCTTCAAGATGTGTGTGATAATTCTACAGGTGAAATTTTTATTTTAGAATTCAATTTCTGTGTGATTCTGAATTATCCTTAATTTATGGACATGAGTGTATATAGTATAAAAATCTTGAGTTTCTCCTAAGTCCTCCCGTGGGAGTGGTGAGGTAGTTTGGAGGCGTGGTGTGGTAGTTTTGATCACTCGGTCAAGCGTGATCGAGGTCCAAGCGAGGCCTGTCAACTCATGTTGTACTATAGTACGACGTCAATAAGCACTCATTCACTCGACAGTTTCTCCAACTTCACCAAAGATCTTTAATATGCGCTTGTATTGTACGCAGTTTATTTTTGAAAAATACTCATAAATTTTTGAATTATATAAAACTATCGCCATTTGTGAATACTTTTTAAAAATTGTTTTATGTTTTATACATTTAAATTTTCTTAAAACTTCTACTTATATTTAATAATGAAATAAGGAATTCGACAAGAATTTCAGAAAATAATAGTTATGAATAAAATAAATTTTTTTAGCTTTGTGCAGAAAGTATAATTGCTTGATATACACTCCAAATAATTTAGATTATAAAACTTTTACTTAGATTTAGAATTTACGATCAATTTTTGAGTATTACACAATAAATATTCTTTTAAATTTAGTGGCTTTCCTACAAAATTGGAATTTGAAATATTTGGACTCAATCAAAAACTTGAAAAACATCAAAGTAATCAAAACGAAGAGCAATGGAAATGGATTAAATGTCTTAATTCAACACAAACACTTAACAGAAAAATTGCCCATTTGTGAGTATTTTTTTTTATTCATGGATGATATCCAATGAAAATTTTTAAACAAATAAAAAAAAAATTCCAAAAATTTGCCTTAGTTCGTGTTTTTTTTATAAGCTACATTTATTATTACAGATATAATTGAGCATTTTGGAGATCCTTCAATTTTTTTCTGCGTATTTTTATCGCTAACTAAATTAATTTCTTAATTAATCCTACAATTTGTTCCGTTTTCTTCTTATTCACCAACATTTTTCGCATGCCTATTCCCCCCCCCCCTCATAAAACAGCGTCTATAAATCCTGTCCAATATACTGTAACGTCTTGGCACAACATTGAAAATGTACGCTAAGCTAATTATTAGAGAATGCCTAGTTCGAGTCTGTCCGGAGTCTCTTCCTTCGTCCGCAGGGTTCAGTTCCGGGAATCTCTCGTCGTAGTCTATTAGGAGTCTTTCGAGGAGTCTTCCTTCGTCAGCAGGCCTCTCTCTTGGGTATCTCTCGTAGGAGTCTGTCCGGAGTCTCTTCCTTCGTCCGCAGGGTTCAATTCCGGGAATCTCTCGTGGGAGTCTATCACGAGTCTTTCGGAGTCTCTTCCTCCGTCAGCAGGCTTTTCTCGTAGGAGTCTCCTTCAGGAGTCTCTTTTTTTCTTTCTGAAGTCCACTCTTTTAAACTCTAGGGGCGGGTTCACTCCACGCCCCTCATCAATCTCCATTGGCCGACCTCAGGTTTTTGCACCCGGCACCAACGGTCTTGCACGTCATCCATTCGTGCAGAGATGACAAAGGTCCGGTCCCTCTCAAAGGTTCCCGGCGACAAGGGCCCGGCTGACATCTGGCACTTCAAACACCTCGCCGCCGCCTGCAGAGGCGCCAGCATTCAAGACGTACAATCACTGCCCATGAATAGAAAATAATGCAGCGATGCCCGGTCCATAGTGTCCACCAGACACACCGTCGCCGAAGGTCCAGCTGTCTGATACAACACAATGCAGCTAAATCCACGTTTTCTCCAGCTGTGGAAATGTTTATGAATAGAGGCGCTTTCTCCATTGTGACGACGTCACAATACCTTATAATTTTGAACCACTATCAAATGATGGACTCGACAACTGAACTAGCATCCCACACCTAAAATCGTATAGCGTTTATAATTAAGAAATAACAGGCAGCAGAAATGATTTCAGCGTTTCAAAGATTTTATTCCCTAAAAGCACTTACAGCAGATACAGATTAGTCTGTATTGAAATTTTTTTCTAAAACTCTGTAAGATTTTCCTGAACAGACGAAATTGATATTTAGGAAGAAAGAAAAAATTAGATTCTAAACACACAAGATAATATTTTGTAACTTTTACAATAACTAATATCAGGAAATTATAGTTTCAATTTTCCAAAGTAGTTTGTCGGAAAAATCTTCTGAATTTTACTAAATTTTTAAATGCTTAAAAATGTTAAAAGCTTATGTTTGTAATTCTACGACTAAACCCTTCACTTTCGTAATGTAATCCACGGATTATGAAGTCGACTTTTTTCATCAATCTGTCAGTTCTCGAAACAATCTACCGATTCAAGCGTAAATTCTTTTTGTTTACAACGGTAATATCCACGCACGCGCACAATGCATGAAGTAACATTACACGAACCTACTGGGACACAAAAAAAATTTCTTTGCTTTACTATTTTCTACATTTTAAAAATTGGTAGAGTTAGTGATAAAAATGCTATTTTTTCTAAAATGTGTGTGTGTTTTTAAATATACACTACTCATAACTTGGTACTGAGTCTTTTCAATTTCTATTTTCTGCAATCTGGACCATGCCGAAAATTCAAATTACCTTTTCAAAAAAAAAAAAAGTCACAATGTAGTAAAATTTGAATGTAGTAAATTTTTGACCAGTGATTAAATTTACTTATGACTGACTACACGGACATTATGGTGAGTGAATATTAAAGACGCACTGTTCAGCTATACGAGGGCTTTTGGGGACGACCCTCGTAATTTTGAACCATGGTCAAGTGACTAGGACGACACTTGAGCTGGTACTCCCTCTCCTAATTACCACACCACACCAACGGGAAGACGTTTGAGCTCTCGACAGATTTAACGTGCATCGATTCCCTATACGGTGGGTCTTCAGTGGTACTGGGATCGAACTCATGACACGCTAGCCATGATCCGATGCCTTGACCATTTGGGTACCGCGGCCACACGAAGATGCAGGATGGAATTTTTAATGTATTACACCGTTTCCCCTCCCCCTTCTTTCCGCAATTATTCAACTTAAAAATAGATAAAAATTCTTCCACGCTCTATTGAGCCTTTGTGTTTTGTCATTACATACAAATTTTTTAAAAATATTTTCATTACCTGGTGTCTAATTTTTATGACGTGTTAAATGAACACATACTTTAGAAATCAATCTGATAAAAATATCTTGAAACCGTCCAAGATTTTTCTTATTAAAATTAGTTTTCAACACGATTGATGCATTTCTATTTATTTTATGTACGTTGTATACAACATTTGGAATATGATATGACGTTAGAAACATTTGCAAAATATAGTTCCCGACATTTTTTGAAGCCGAGAAATTTCTTCGGCTTGAATTATGAGCTGAAAATGATAAAGTGTCATGTATCGGTTCTGGGATTTTAAGAAACTGAATTAACCCATTTTATGCTAATTCTCAAAAGAATTTTTTATAGTATGTGGTACTTTGAGTGTCATCGTCTCAGCATTGAAACATCTTTTAATGCAACATGTTTAATTTTCTATTCCCCAAAAGTGATATTTCTAAATGAAAATCTAGTTAAAAATTTTAAAAAATCATAAAAAAAACTTTTTAAAATTTAATATTCTGTATTTAGCTGAAAGAAAATTCACCGAAATCCACGGGAGTCATCTATATTGTGGCTTACGATGTTTTTAAACTATGAAACGCATTTTATACTGAGTGAAAGAAAATAAATCAAGCAATTTCGAGAAAATGTGCACTAAACAGGGGTGTTTTTTAATTATTTCATTGAATGTGACATATATAAAAAGTTTAACACAAAATACTTTGCAACAAAAAAAAAACACTTTTGGTAAAAAAAGAGTCTATTATTGGAGAAAGCAGTACATCGCAATTTTACGAAGAAAAATTTTCTGGGCACATATTACAAAATAGGTTATCATTATAGGAATGCATCCATCCCTAACTGCAACGTTTTGGCGCCATCGTGCGGCCGTGGTAGCCCAGAGGTTATGGTAACAAACTCGTAACCCGCGTGTCATAAGTTCAAGCCCAAATGCCACAGTAGCCTAGTGGTCAAGAGTACAGACTCATGGCTGGCATGCCATGAAATCAAGCCTAGTGCCGCTGAAGACCCGCCATGTGGAAGGGGCAGGAGCACTTTATATCTGTCGAGGCTAGAAGTACTTCCGTTGATGTCGTAGTTTGGAGAGGAAGTGACAACTCAAGTGTCGTCCTTGTTATTTGACTGAGGATAAAATTTACGAGGTCTGCCGCCAGTAGCCCTCGTGTTGCTTTATAGTGTGACGCTAATATGCACTCACTCAGTCGACTTTTTATGTGACAAATTAAATTGTCGGATAACGAAATGGAAGGCGAAGACCGGATACGGAGTAACCGTAGCTCAAGATCATGCAACGAACTTGGAGGAAAGACTTAAAGCAGTAACTCCTGCCAAAAAAGTCCCAAGCAGGCTGTATCGGATTCAGGTTTGGAGATTGAGCTGACCATTCCATTCGTTCCAAATCGTGATAATCAATATGTAATATCTGTCGGTTCCTGCTTACATCTGAAACCCCTTGTCTACCCGCAGGCCCGGCTAGGTGTGTGGGAGAAACTGAATGATCAACAGACATGATTTCAATCTAATTAATTTATTGTTACCAAAATATCAATCAGACACAATAACAATCTAATTAATTTATTGTTACCAAAATATCAATCAGACACAATAACAATCTAATTAAGATAGGCGATTAAATAGTAGAGCGCGGAGGTAAGATTCACTAACACGGGGATAATACTACGGACCCTCAACTGAATCTACGATAGCTAAAATACGCTCAATATAAACTACGTCACACACTAATAAGCTAATTTCTAATTAAACAAGCTCACGATACCTGTACTTTTTATGCAGCGGATCCTACACTTGAATCTTGCAAATCCTTATCGGGATTTGATCAATGTGTTGAATCCACTCTCCGTAATCCGTTTTCCTGGACAACTCCAAGACCTCTTAATAATTCCACTATCCTTCAATCTTCAACTAACAAACTAACTCCTTGCTATATATATAACTCCTACTTTCCAACTCTCAAAAACAGAATTTATATAATATACTTCATTTACATAATCACGCTTTCTTGGTCGGCGACACAGTTGGTTGAATTAAAATATTTTCCCCCAGAAGAGTCCCCAAGGTATTAATATAGTCGCGGATAGATCCGTCACAAATATAACTCTCAACAATCACAAAGCGGTGAGATTGCGCATTGCCATTCATCAGAATAAATTGATTATAAATAGTAGCGGCAAATGGGCGTAAGTGTCATGTGGATCTCGTTCCATAATTTCATACCAGTCAGTTTTTCAATGGAACACTAAGCAGGCCAATGTGACCTCTGAGACACCCATGCCCACACGAAGATCCCGCCACCTTTGTAACCGTGTCTTTCAACAGTGACTGGATCCATTCGGTACATATTGACCTAGCTCAGGTGTTATTCTCATCACTTGATTATGGTTGAAAATTATAAGGTCCGTCGCGCCAATAGCCTTTGTGTTGTTTTATAGTCGACGTTAACAAACACTCAAACTCACACACAAATATTTTTGACGATCACACACAGACATTTTCCTTAAGTTCTGAAGCTGTATTTCGGAGATCATAAAAGACGTCAAGTAATTTAATACTAACATTTTCAGTAGTTTCAAAATTTTTAATTAAGTAAGATTTCTACGGCAACAAACAGACATTATCTCAGGATCATTGTTCGTGTTACAAATGACAATTAATATATTTAAGAATTTTTTTTATTTATTTTAGCTGTGGAAAGTGAAATTTTTTTTTTGAATATTAAGAAAATGTGCGATACAGTTTTAACAAATTACTTTCACCAGAAATTTATATAAAAATGAATAAAGCAAGGTAAGCAAAATATCAACTGAAATTGTATTTTTTTTTTTAAATAAGTCACTAAACTGCGTTTTGAGTTCCGTCATTGAAAATATTTCTTGAACAAATTATTTTTCACCAGAAATTTATAAAAAAATGAATAAAACAAGGTAAGCAAAATATCAACTAAAATTGTTTTTTTTTTTTAAATCAGTCACTAAACTGCGTTTTGAGTTTCCTTTATTGAAAGTATTTCTTTTAAACTGAAAAAAAAAAAATCGGCTTTCAATAAATATGAAGGAATTATGATTAAGCAAATTCTGTTTTGTACTGGAATTAAAATGTAAACTTTTAAAAAAAAGTTTTGTAATGAAAAAAATTATGTTTGCTTTTGATGGTTATTATCGAAATAATTTTAATGCTTTTGATTAGATTTCTTTCAAAACAGTAGCCTTCAAAATCACAAGTATTTTTTTAAAAAATTAAGCTTTACTTTTTTAGAGAATTTTATTCGAGAGCAAATAAACACGAACAGTTTAAATTGCCTCTTATTGTATTACTATTGATTTTCTTTGTGTCGAATGGCTTCAAGTACATTTAAAAAAATTTATATTATGTATTATCAAACAGCTCAGGAATGTTTTTCCATTAATTTTCCTCTCAATTTTTACAATATTGGAAATTTCTTGCACTGCTTTATTAACAAAAATAAATTATTTAAGAATTTTATGCAAATCCTTTTTAATAAATATTGGTTTTACATACCTCAGACTGAGATACAAAATGAAAGTAATTAGTTTTAAACTAGAAAATTTCATATCTTTGTATATTTTTTTAAAAAAGAATGGACTTTTCACATTTGTAAATTTTCAGCTTATTTTTTCAGCAATATGCCTCTACATTATTGGAAAATAACATTCCATTCTAATTTCGCCACACTGTATCTGTTTGCATAAATTCTCAATTTGTAAAGCGTTCGTAAATAAAATTTACAAGCATTACAATTACATTAAATGAACTTCTATAGCGGATTGATTAGTTGTAAGGGATGTAGAGCAACCTAGGCTATTAACCCCCTTGAAAAAGGGCCGTGGAAGCCGAGTACTCATAGTTCGAGTCCAGGTGCCACTTTTGTCCCGCCGCGTAAAACAAGGGTGTCAAACTCAAAGGCTAACTAGGGTCAGACAAGCAAGGTTGAACTTTAGGTGGGCCGCAAAAAAAAGCAATATTTTTAGAAACGTCGGTTTTTTTCGAATAATCCATTATAATAAATTTATATAAAACAACAACAAAAATTTAATGTTTGCGTCCTGTGACCCTTGATATGACATCTCTTCTCTTCTACTATCTTTCCTATTTCTTAAAAAAATTTGCTCGCAGTGATTGCTTTCAAAACTGACCCAAGGTGAGTATCATCAATACAGGAGACTTAATTCCTTTCATTACTGAAAATAACTAATCGAGCCTATAAGTACTTCCAAACAGGGGGAAAACTTCATATGTCAATTTTTGAGTATTTTCAAGCATGGCTGGTAAATACTTGTAAAATTCAGGCACACTCACTTTAATGAATTTTGCCTTCAAATTTGAGTCGCACTGAAGTTCGATCACTTCTATTTGCAAATGGCTGGGGTACTGAGTCTATATTTATTGAGAAAATCAAAAGAAAAAAAAACAAAATTTGTCGTCCAAAGAATTAAAACATTTAAATTCAGATCTATGATTTGAAATTTTTTCTGCGTGTATATTTGATGCTCTATGCAGTATCACCTAAACTTAATTTAATCGTGTTGTACGTCGGAAAGTCCGTTAAATCTTCACTCTTCAGTTACTTGTCCTATGGATTATATATTATTGTGTGTTATATATAGGCCGCAAAAATGCTCTTTGCGGGCCACATGCAGCAGTGAGTTTGATATCCCTGGTGTAAAGGAGATGATGAACGTTTAATCTCTTTCTGTGGAGTTCTGTCTTTCCGTTAATATGGAAGTTTGGAGAGGGATATGTCACTCAGGTATCCTTGTCACTAGACCGAGGTTCAAAATTACGAGATCCGTCGCCAATAGCCCTTGTATTGCTTCAGAGAAAGACGTAAATCAAATCTGCAACTTAACAAGATATGATCCAAATCGTTTTATACAGTTACACATTGTAGTGTCTTTTTTTAACATTTATAAACCGTGCACCACGAACTATAACACAAAAACACAGACAGAAGAAAGATACAACACAAACATCCATGCTTCTCCGGATTCGAATCAGTCCTGCGGCACGATTGTAGTGTCTTGTAAATTAAATTTGTTCAAGTCTTTAGAAACGATATACCCATGCACAGAATATTTCTCAAAATTACAAAATATTTGCTGGAATTGTTCTTTTTTTTTAGCGCGTTTTTCACATAGTGGAACAAAAGCGCTATTAGGACGCAAATTTCGTCTTCGTTCCATATTTTGTCGTACCTTTTTCGCAGCCAATAACCAACCAATTGACCTCGAGTTTTCGGCATTTGTGCCCTAGATGAGCAGAATCATATTTAAATTTCCCCAAATTTTCCTGAATTTCGCTTTTTTTTTTGTGCTGATACAGATTTGTGTCATTATTTCTTTTCAGCTCAATAGTAGTACATTTAGAGGAGTGGTACAGTACTACTTTCTGTTAGTAAAAAGTTCATAGTTGCATTATTGTAAAATACAACATGTGAAAAACGCGCTAAAATTACTTGGCCATGCCAATGATTGATATCTTGTTTAAATCTGTTGAAGTGTTATAGTGTAGCGGTTCTTAAACTATGGTCCTGCGAATCCCCGGGGGTCCGTGAAGGTTTCTCATCTAATGTTAAGATTTCCCTCTCTTACAGGCTCTGAAAGATATCGTGGAAAAATTGAAAGATGTGTCCTCCTAGACTAGTTCACAAAATTGTTCCTAGTAAAAATATTTACTACACCATGTATTTCGATCAAAAATATCAATTCATTTTTTTATTTTTTGCAACTACATAGACATTACTAAAACGTAAAATTTTCAAAAAATATGTAGTAAACACACGTGCAAAGATTAAGAGAATTCACATAGCGCGCCAATACAATAACGATTGCATCCATGTCGATTTCCTAATCGAATTGTGCTCGTGTGTATTATTTATTTGAAACTAGTATTTGTAATATTTTTTATATACCATATACAATTAGATGTCTACTGTTTCCTTAAAGAAAAAAAAAAGAAGCGTTAAAAAAGTATGTATAAGTAACATATGCAATCTTAGGATTACTGAGGAACTTTTAATCACTCAGCAATGTGTTGGGAATCAAGGAGGGGTGTTACAAATTTTGGGCGTCCGCAATGTCAGGCTGATATATTAAGGGGGAAGGGCGATGGAAAGTTTAAGAATTGCTGTTATAGTAAATGTTTTCAGAAAAAATCCAATCAACGTAAGCATTAAATCCCGTGACCGATCTCGCGAGATAATTCACTTGTTTAATCGAAAATTTTTTTTCAATGTCCAGAAACCCAAAATAGAATCACCTGATTGCTATAATAAGATTGTATAGAAACCTTATTAGCTAATCCACATGAACTACATGCGAATTAGCTAATTGAATCCCTAGCTAATGTGTGATTTAATCGAGTAATTTTGAAGATAAACTATCTGAAAAAATGAGAAGATTTTTGTTCAACTCGGATCATATAAGGCTTGGCAAGTAGACGAAGCTTCTACAGTAAAAATAGAGAATTATTGTGGTTTATCCAATAGCGTAATTTTTTTTAATTCTGTTATACCTGCAATAGATATAATATGCTGATTTTTAAGGCGTCAGTAGCCATTATAAAAGATTTACAGGAAATCCTCTGACTATTTCATCGAATAATCCGCTTGTAATGGGAATTAATACATTTTTATCCTGAAATTTGACATCATTGCTATAAATTTTTCTTGGAAGGAAAAAAAAAGCTAGCTTTTTTGAGAATTGAGATAATTTGATCACTATCAACATATTCAAACTATATAGAATATTTTATCTTCCTCCAAAATTTTTAGTTTTGTTTTAGGGCTATTGATATATGATGGAGAAAATGTCTGATTTAGAGATTAACATACGAAAAACTTATTTGTGCCAATCTTCTCTTATTTATCGGGGAGAATTTTTTGAAGTGCAACTTTGGGTCTGGTTTGAATAAGATTAAAAGGTTTTGACCGACCGCCCAGACAATTTATTTATTATACAACAAAAATAATAGGAAACAGAGTATATACTATTGTTGATTTGTTTGACGAGATCTTCTGCTCTCGGTCCACATGATGCTTATATATACTATATGCCATAACTTTAAGATTATTTTTTTCCAATGCTTTACCACTTAATTGATTTCTTATGGAGACATTTTGTGTGACTCAGTTTTATTTTTTCTTCTTTAGAAAAACAAACTTCTAAACACAATTAAAACATAATTACGATGGAAGTAAATAATCAGCCAACATAATACATAAATTCTTTTGTTTGATAAAAACCGGCAATTGCATTTTTATGTGGGCTTAAAATAAACTTTCAATAATAGCACCATTGAGAAATTTTTCCAGCGCGTATTTTACAATTTTCTACAAATATAATCAAGCAGTGACGTACACAAGGGTGGGTGTCAAACCTCCCCCTAAGTCCAACAGATTTTTAATTTGTAGCATAAAGATTACGTCAAGGTCAGTGTTCTCAACCTTATTTTTGTTGTTGTTGCGGTACAATTTTAGCAATTTCAAAATTTCGTGGTGCACTAACAAAAAAAAAAGATTTTACTTATCTGTAATATACAGTGTATTCAAAAAGTTCCAGGACTGCCGCTAGTAAAACAGTACAGGTAGCGCTATCTCTGCGCAATTCATGGAGCGCGTAGCAACAACCTTCTCCGACGCATGCGCGAAGTTTTATTCCGTTTGTGGATGAGTTCCAACTTCTCAGCGTTCACTCGAGTGTGGTGTGTCATAGTTAAAAAATGGAGCAAAGGACGAACATTAAATTTTGTTTTAAATTGGGTAAAACGGCCACAGAAACCTATGAAATGATTAAAACTGTTCATGGTGACGAGGCTATGAGTCGTTCGCGTGTGTTTGAGTGGTTTGCAAGGTTTAGAGATGGAAGAGAAGCGACGGACGATGATGAGAGGTGTGGTCGTCCACGTTCGAGTCGGACTGATGAAAATGTCGAACGAGTGCAAGCGTTGGTGCGCTCAGACCGTCGAATGACGATAGAAATGATTGCGGAATCTTTAAACATGAGTGTAGGGTCTGTTTTTATGATAATGACGGAGGATTTAAAGAAAAAGAAACTCTGTGCGCGCTTTGTGCCACACACTCTGACTACGGAACAAAACGAACACCGAATTGCTTCTTCGAAGATTTGATTGCCGCGGCCGATGGAGACCCTAACTTTTTGAAAACCATCGTCACCGGAGACGAGTCGTGGTGCTCGAATATGATCCGGAAACTAAACGCCAAAGTTCGGAGTGGACAAGTCCGGGAAAGGGTCGACCGATGAAAGTTCGTGCGTCGAAATCAAAAACGATGCTGCTCGTGTTTTTCGACAGTCCGAGGAATTATCCACCACGAATTCCTTCGACAAGGGTCCACTGTCACTGGTGCCTTTTACAAGGATGTGCTACACCGGCTACTGAAAAGAATGCGGCGTGTGAGACCCGAAATGTTGGACAGTGGAAACTGGTGTCTCTTGCATGACAATGCACCGTCACACAAATCCATCATTGTTCAGCAATTCTTGGCGCGCAGGCAGGTTGTAACCATCGACCCCCCCCCATATTCACTGACTATCCTCCGACTATTTTCTGTTCCAAAGTGAAATGAAGATGAAGGACAGCGTACGCGTCGTAGAGGAATCGAAGCGTCAGTGACAAGGACCTGCAGAGTGTTGCAGTCGAGCTTCAGAAGGCGTTCAAAATCTTATACAAGATCCAAACGTTGTATTGAAGTCAGGATTATGTAGAAGCTTGATATTAATAACTTAATTTTGCTGTGTTATTTGTCTGTGTGCATTCCTCCTGAACTTTTTGAATACACTGTATACACTTCCATCTATCCACGAAAGAATGTTAAACATGTCACGCATACCTTTAGTTTATTTCAATAAAATGGCCAAATGATTCGGTTCTAGATTTTATTTTTTTTTCTTAAGTATAATTAATAATTTTGAAAAATTTTGGCACGGCACAGTGGCTGAGAATCACTGGTCTAAGTTGTAGCCTAGTGGTCATGGTGACACATTGGCCACGTATTCGTGACCGGCGTGTCATGAGCTTTTAGTCCCAGTCCCACCGAGCAGAGGGGCTGATGTAGGTTAAATCTATCGAGGCTCTATGTCCTCTCGTTGGCGTGGAAGTTCGGCGAGAAGATGCTGTCGTCCTAGTCATTTGACCATTGTTCAAAATTACGAGGTCAGTTTCCAATAGCCCACTCGTTGCCTTTTATAGTGTGAAGTTTAACACTTATTCACTCACTCACGTCTGGGTACTTTCGTCAAGTTTTTTTTTAAAAAATATAATCTCTAACGTGAAAGTAGTCTGAGTATGCCGCTGTAATCGAAAGTAATGTGAGCTTTAAGGCAATAATGGTACCATCTTCACATTTTTATTTTTAATATTTGCTTTTAATTGTATTTTATAAAGGATAATATTTAATAATAATTCCTTACAAATTTTTTTTTTTAATTTGCTGCAAAATGCTTGTAAAATTAAAAAATTTTGAACTTTTTAAAGCATTTTCTAAATTCCTAAGGCTTTTTTAAATATGTCTCTTTTCTTTCAAAATTTTTTGTCCAAGCACTCTTTAAATATTACTACATAAAACTGTGCACGGGTTTTTATCTGCTGGCGCTCTTTAATTTTTTTATAGTTAAACTTCCAAAAATTCTCGAAAAACATTAATTTTGATTTTGAAATTTCTTATAAAAAGTACTAAACATGTTAGAGCTAATTCCATGCACAGTTTTCGAAAACATACATTTCAGAACATGCTTACAAAATTTCAAAGTCATACTTCAATTATCAAAAAAGCCTTAGGGTTTTGAATAACAGTATATGTACAAAAATTCAACATGGAGAAATATGAGTTTGAAGTTTTCAATCCATGAATAGCATGATGTAATATTCATCGAATAGTCCGAAACTTTTATTAGCTTATTTAAAACTGCTTACCATAAAAAATTGCACAAATGTAGAACAATTCAACAGTATACTGCCAGAATGAATATATAGAAAAAAACGAATGAAAGATCAATATTTCATAAAATGTTATCTTAATAATTATATAAAAAATATACACACACCTCAGAGCTAATTCCATGCTCAGAGCTAATGCACAACATGTACAAAAAATGTTTATGCCTTTATTTTTTTATTTCCATGATTTTAAAAGCCTTCGCATGTTAAATATTGTACACGAATGAAAGCAAAATCAAATAGCAATTTATAAGTAAAATATATTAAAATCTAAGAACTGCATATGTGCATTTGTTTAAATAATATCTTAAAATATTTTAATAAAAGTGTTGAAAATTTCACACATATAGGATACATATATCACCAAAAACAAATATATAAAAATGGGGAGTTTTTCTATTCTTGCGAATTAGATTTTGAATATCTGATTTATCAAAATAAAATTTAATATTTGTGCATTGGGAGAATCTGTTTTGAAGTTTTAACTTCATTCATAATAATATCATAAAAAGCACGCACAACTTTTAAATCTTGACCAAATCCATTTGTTCTCCCCCCCAATAAGCAATTCACAAACTAGAATTTTTGCATGAATTGCACAATTATTTCTTGAAATGATTTGTTACTGCAAAAAAATGCCAGTCTCATATACGCGCGGTAGAAAAATAAGTATTTTTATCAGGCTCTTTTCTAGTAGATAATCTGAAATGTGGGGTGGTAGTTGCTGACCAGCATCAAATATTTCTCCATAACTTGATAAAAAATGCAGGTACAGCTTTGAAATTTTGCAGGCATGCTTATAAAGATTTGAGGTATCAAATAAGCCAATAAAAAAATTTCGACAGTTTAAAGATTTTTAGGGTACCATATCGCCTTAAATAAAAAATATCATCAGCATAAATTGAACATCCGATACCTGATTCCAACTTGCCAAACAGATTACTCAACTTATTAGATATAAAATAGGGGGAAAGAGCATTGTGCCTTGAGACCTTGCGGAATTATTATTTTGGAAGACAACCACTCCATTTGATTTTGAAAGATCGAAATGCGACAAATTTTTATTGCTATTTTTCCTGTTATTTCGATTCGTAGATTTTAAGATCTTGCCTCCGAAAGTCTGCGTACAGGCAATCCTCTTGCGTGTTCATGTTATAATTACTATTAAAATCTCGTTTCCAAAAATCAACATACATCTGAGGGATTCTTCAAAATTTCCTTATTCAAACAACAGAAACAGAATCCGCCTTAACACGAAAAAACAAGATTACCACCAATGAATCACCAACCACTCCCGCCAGAATGCGTAAACTTACAAAGCAGAGCTTTTATAATGAGATAATTACAGCAAGTCGTGTTTTTAAGTAATTATAAGCTTCTATAATGATTTATTTGGAATTAGAGATGTGAATGCTTGTGGGATTCTATAGTAAGTAATAGAAAAGAGATCGATGTATTACAGAAAGATCATCTTAGACTTTTTTTAGAACATTTATAACCCCGTGCACAGCAAAGTATCACACGGGTGCTTACAGAAGTAAGCGTGAAGCACACATCACGAAGGAAAGAGAGAGAATGATTACAATACAAACATCTATGCCGTCTCCGGGATTCGAACCCAGGCTCTACGGCACCGCAGTCAGCGTCACGAACCACTATACCGGGTGGGCGGCATCTTAGACCTTTAAAAAGGAGGAAATTCTTTAAATGAGTTGGTTGAAACTGTTAAATAGGAGATATTGATTGATTCAAAAAATGTTCATGAACTACAAATCAGCTAAAATTTTAACGTCCAAGCCAAGATCCGGCAAATTCAAATCCTGAAAAAAAAAAAAAAAAAATCATGAACAGAAATAGTCCACCGTCCGGAGAATCTTGCTTTGCAATATCCTGATCTGTAAATGAATATGATTGATTCAAAAAATGTTCATGAACTACAAATCAGCTAAAATTTTAACGTCCAAGCCAAGATCCGGCTTCCCGTCTGCAGTGTCACCTCGAGAATCTTGCTTTGCAATATCCTCTGTAAAAATAAATCCAAGACTATAAGCTTCACAAATAGCTAAAAGTGTTGCTGAGATATTCCAAAAAAAGTGACTTTAATCACAATTCGAAGAGAACTGAAAAACGATGGCTATCATGGCCGAGTCGCACTCAAGAAGCTATTCATCTCTCGAGTGAACAGAGCTAAGAAAATGACTTTAGCGAAGAAAAAAAAAGGACTCATACTTATTGAGAAAATGTAATATTCAGTTGAAAGTAATGTTTACATTTCGGCATCAAAAAGTACAAAAATATGCCTGCAAAAATTCCTGCACAGAACTTAAAAGAATCTTTTTTTCGCGACTATCGAACATGTAAGTCATAATGTTTTGGGGGTGCATAGGAAGCCTTTGGGTAGGTAATCTGAAATTTATTGAATCAACATGCACAAAATTGATTACTTGAACTTATTGAGGTAAAATATCAGGGCAAGTGCCGAGAAACTTGCGGTGAGTGATGATTTTTTCTTTCACCAGGACAAAGATACAAAGCAAATGGCTTACATTGTGAAGTCATGGCTGTTCTCTCTCTCTCTCTATCAAGTATCAAACCAAATCTGTAAGTCATTCCAGTCCCAGACCTAATCACAATACAGCTTTTGTTGGAATTACTCGAGTGGTAATCCAGGAGCACGTAAAATACCCAAAGAAATACTCAAATCTATCATAGTAGAAGAATGGAACAAAGTAACCACAGAGGAGACAACCAAGCTAGAGTTTAATCCCTCCCAAATATGTTGAAAGAGTTATAGAAAGAAAAGAATAGCTTAAAAAGTATTAATTTTTAATTACAATTCATTATCGTAAAGGTAATTTTCCAGTGTACGCAGCCTTTTGACACACAAAATTTGTCGTTCTCCAGTTATAAATATTTGCATTTTTATTATATAATAAATCAGGTGTTTGTTGTTTATACTATTCGAATTTACGACGTTAGAGGAATAAATAAAAAAACAGTATTGATTCAGAAAGACTTCATTTAATTAGCGATCTTTGCATGAATATAAAAGATGATCGCTGTACGCACACTTTCGGAGGCAAGTGTATATTGAATCGTATTTTTTATAGCTAAGTTTATTCCTAGAAAAAAATTTCTTCTATAATTGTGCACATCCACTATTGCTTCATGTATACGTAACCTTTTTGTTTACTTTGAAAGATACAAACTTTAAGATCAGGATGAAGTTTTTGTTCTATAATTAGAAAGTAGGACATTCAGTTTTGGCTAAAACTCACTAAGGTTTTTGAAAAGACGGAGTCAGTGCTATTGGTCTCTTGTATAAAGAAATTTTAGTTTTTTCTTTAGAAGATTTAGGAATTGGAAGGATAATTGCATTCTTCTAATAACTGGGAACTATTGCTTTAACTCAAACAATTTTGAAAATATTATTAAATTACATCAAGATTTTTAAATAAGAAATTTTTATAAAGATGCTAAAATAGAATATGCCCATGAGTTGTATTTATGAAAATTTTTATTGCTCTATGTAATTTGAAAACATGCAACGGTTTATTAAGTAATCTTCCTTGTGGAGAAAATCCGAGCAAAGTGATTTATAAGCATTTTTAAATGCAATATAGTCTACAAAAATATTAGCCTATAACTGAGGTTGGGAAATATATTTATTATTAAATTGAAGAACATTAAACTTTTGATCTGTATTATTGATAATGGAAATATTTTTCACAATATTGAGAAAAACGTCTTTACATTACACACAGTGCATATTCTAAGTACATTAATTTAGCATTTCTAACACAAAATCTATGTTTGCTCACATATTGCTTGTACTTGATCCGCAATTATGGGGAAATGTTACACATAGCCTTTTGTTTCTAAAATTTTTTTTATTTTATAAGAATTCTGACAAGTACTATTCCACACCACAGTAAGATCTGCTTTATAGATACCTTAATTTCTCTAATATTTTTACAAAATTGCATAATTGAAATTCTTTACAATTTCATCTAAGTCACCTAATATACACTGCACATGTTTCACCATTAATTGCCATGCAATTTTTTTTTAAAGATTGTTTATTAAGCTTGAGTAACGAAAATTCTTGATCATTTTCGAAGGAACAATCCAAAACATAACTATTGGTAGATCCAGAAAAGTCAGGAACATATTGTACAATCCATTAAAGATGATTTACCCACTGAGTTTCCATGTGTAGGTTCAGTCATATTAGGAATAAAATTGGAGAAACTGTTACAAACTGTTGTGCAAATTAGAATTTGTATTGCCCAAACTGGATCAGAAGTGTAAAATGACACATTTTCGTTTCTAGAAAATGACATATTTGAAATACGTTCATATCTTGGAATTTTGCTCCCAATTTAAGCAAATAGTAATTAGAGAAAACAAAACACATAATAGTTTATTTGGGAAAAGGTGGGTTTTTCTTGTTTAATTATGATAAATATATTTATTTCTATTATTCTCCATTGACCTGCTCATAATAAGAGTTCTTTTTCAGATGTAGAAGATGGTCACAGAAGCCAAACTGTGGATATTTGAAGAATGCCCGTGTTCAAGTCTGCATTCCACAAAAGTTCCCTTTTGTAAAATACTGATAGCTGCAGTACATTAAATACAAAACGAAAGGAAGGAGAATGACAAATATGTTTTTGCTTAGAAAGGGATCGAAATTATGAGATCCAGCACTAATAAGTGGAAAAAATAAAGAAAAATTGACATATCTCTTAACATCTTATAAAATAAATTATTTGATTAGAATTAACACTGCTCTAGACACCAAATGGGATCTAAACATCGGTAACCTTCTCATGTAGCTTATATAACATGATTAATTCAAAATAAATAATTTATACTGTAAGATGTGGAGGTATTTGTAAAAATCAGAAGTTTTGCAATGAATTGTATACCAATTTTAAAGATGTTGTAAAAAATAATGTGAATAATGTTTATTGTAAAACAATGACACGAACAGTTACTTTTTGTTCTTATTTTTACTAAACTGTGCTAAATATTAAATTGAATTTTCTTTTGTTATACAGAACTTTTCATAAGCACCAATACTACTAAGATCTTATTTTAATATTTAATGTGATAAAACACTGAGCTTGCATAAATCAAATCTAGAAAGAAAAACGTTATTTATTTGCTATGGGAATTATGAAGTAAAACACTTTTGGCTTATACTGGTTGACGATATTATAAATAAAAGTTCTCATTTCAACCATCGTCAATCTGTTAATAAAGGTTAATTTTAATTTAGTACTATTTTCATTGTTATACTAGTTAGATCTTCCAACTGTTTTGCTAAAATGAAAGGCTAGAATTTATTAATGTATGAAGATGCAACATGCATTTTTTGTGTCTAAACAGTTCTTGCATTTCAATAGAAGTAAGCAAGAATTGTGTGCAAGAAGTGTTTGTAATTTCATTGGCTGTCAGTGTATAGTATTGGGTTCCATGCAATGAAATAGTTCTCTTGTGACCTTCTTTACACTTTATTTACTGTTAGACTGACAAACTTAATACTAAATCATGTTGTCAACTGTAGATTTTTTATACTGCCAATGTTTGTGTGGGAAACAACTCGAAAAAGTAGTCACCAAACTATGGTTCTAAAAACTAAAATTTAAAAAAAGTAAAGCCCACACTTTTAGATAGCACAACAAAACTCACTTTTAACAAATCTAAAATAAAACAGTAATTACTGCAGAATGTTTTTTAAGAGTATAACTAATTTTCTTATATACTATTTCTTGCCCGGTTTTTATTTTTAATCAATCATTTTGAACATATTCACAAATCTTGTACATAGTACAATTTTGTAATGCATTTATTAAAAATCCAAATTTCAGAAAAAAAGAATTTTATGATTTATAAAATGAGATCTACAACATTCTCATTATTTGACCTTTTTATTAGCACTAAAATTTCTAATATATTGCTTCAACATCTCTCATTTTATACTAAAGTGAAGATTTTTTTTTTGCTGTTGTTGTTGAAACCTATTCTGAAAACTTTTTATTTCATATGTATAATCTGCTACATTGAAATTTGAATAACACCAGTGAGCCAAATATGATAATCATATAATAAAGTGTCTATACAAGAAACCACTATTTGAAAAACGCGAAAATAAGAAATTTTGTGCGTTTAAATATTTATTCATAAAACTAATAAAATAATTTTGAAACAGATGTATATATTTTGTAATATGGGATTATGAAAAGTAATTTTGCTTTACAACCAAACCATGGCAATGATCCTTTCATTGCTTAAGGCCAAAGAACAATAAGTAACGACTAAGAACATAACATTTCTATGAGCAAGCTCAGCTTGGAAGAAGTTAACACAGCAAAAATTTGCTTTGAGAGCTAAACTCTGTTTTAACCACTAAGGAATGAATAATTTCGAAGTGAGAGCCCAAAAATAACTATTAAAATGAAAAACTCAAATGCAATCACTTATTTTAAAGAATTTCATACACAAAAAAAACTAAATGGAGAAAACACAATGAAATTTGAAAAAATTATGCATTATAAAGTCATCTGTTTTAGTTTTATATTAACAAAGCATCAAGTTTTTGTAGTTAATCATTAGATTAATGAAAATGTTCTCAACTATATATATTTTTGGATGTTACAAAATACATTAAAAAGATTCATATAAAATAAGCATTGTCTCTTAACAAAACCTGCTGCAGATACCTTTCTAGAACTTTTTAAGATGAAGAACAAAAATACTGAAAATACTGGACACAGTATCTTTACTTTTGTAAACGTAACTTATCCTCTTAATGTAACCCTAAGAATTTTTACAGGGTTTATTAAAGTAATTATGTGCCTGGAGCAGGATTAGCAAAAGAAAGAGAGAGATTAACATTGCTCTATAAAGCAACAAGAGGGCTATTGATCACAAACCTCGTAATGTTCAACCTTGGTCGAGTAACGAGAATGACACCTGAGCTGGCATCCCTCTTTCCTAACTATCACATGAACGGGAGGAACGGCCTCATCTACACAGAGGGTCTTTAGTGGTAACAGGACTTGAGCCCATGACACTCCAGCCATGAACTCGTGACCATAATCACGAAGCTACTGCGCCCACCAGGAATAGCAAAAATTCTAGAGAAAAGGTTAAGGGAGTCTGATAACCAATCAGTTTTTAATATATTTGAAGTTTTCTGAGGGTTGACAATCTAAATATGACAGTTTAGAGAGCGTGATTAGTTTAGCAACATTTTAAAGCATTTTTCCATTCTTAAAAGTTTAATTAATTACCCTCCCTATCATAAATGCTCCATTTGGTAAAAGAGATGTAGTTTCTTTTGTTAACTTCACTTTAAGTTGAAATAAATTTATTACAGCATCACGAAAAACTTTTTTTGTATATAAAGAGAGATAATTGGGAGAATAATCGGTTCGTTCAGTGAAATGGCTATTAACTTTGACTTCTAAAATTGTTTCGGTTCAGTTATGTTTCGAGGTTTTTAATTTTTAAAGAGCAGTGTTTTTACACATAGTTTTAACTATGTGTAAAAACTTAGAAGCTTTCTTTTCGTTTTCATTAATTTTTTCCTAATGAGAAATTGCCGGGCTCAAAACATTCTTGTGTTACTAAAAGACAATATTTGGAAGAGGTGGAATATGCTACTGAAAGTTATATGACTTAAAATCAGACTTTTTTCAGCTGATACTACAATGAGATTTTATTGAGTTCAAGTATTCAGTAGACAAATATAACTGAATTTATCTATATTACAAAATGCATTATAATACTATAGTAAAATAATTTCAAGTCATGTAATAAAAATCAAACCTTCTAAATTGCACCGAATTAAAACTGAAAAAAAATTAGATGTTATATGTATGAACCTGGGGGTTTCTAATTTCAGTTTGTATCATTATTATTTTTATAATTTTTTCAAAACTTTTATGAAAGCATTATGTTAAGATTAGGCTGAGTAATCTCTGTCATTGTAACAAATGCTATCAACTTTATGTAAAAAATATTTTAAATATAAAAAAATATATCCTCGTATAACATATTAAATTAAAGTAGTGTTTTGATACTGTGTACATAATTTGGATAATAACATTTTTTAAAATTAGATCTTTAGAGGCATTATTAGTTTTTGTTTTATGCCTTTACAAACTTTAACTGTGTTTTTCTCAGACTGTTCAATTTTGAGGATATATTTCTCCCAAGGATTTTTTCTGTTCGGGATAATATCAAAAAGTTTTTGTAGAATTTATATTTCTTAAAAGTTAGTATGGATTACGGTCTGAGAGCACTAGTTATTTTTTCTAAAAATCTTAAATTAATAGTTTATAAAAATTTGATATTTTTTCCAGGTTTAGCTGTAAAAATAATTAAAATTCAACAAGGAATTTTAGTTGAAAAAATTAATTTGAAATGTTCAATTCCATACTAACTTTTGTTCTCAATAATCTAAGAAACAGAAATCACTGAAAATAACTATAAAACTTTAAAAATTGAGTATTTTACAAGAAAAATTTGTAATTTTTAAAATAAAGACAGGTAAAAATTTTTATTAGAAGAATCAATTTAATAATATAATCTAGAAAGAAAACACAAATTACTTACAATATTACTCTTTAAAAAGGGCACTGTGTAGCCTTAACATCACTTCTCAAAATAGTAACACACATTTAAAGCAATCCATTATTTTTTTCTAGAGCGTACCATGCCCAACCACAGATATAAAGATCAAGGAGAAAAAAAATGGAATTCAAAAAGTGCTACAAAATATATGTATATAATAGACCCAAATTTGCTGGTCTTAATTCAGCAACAGCTTTAGAAATCATAATAGGTCCATTGACTCTTTTGGTTTCTTCCATTTTAAAGTTCTAACTTTGTTTTCTGCTATACTTACATTTATTTAAATCTTGTACAATATATATTTCCACCATTTTTTATAGTTATGTGTCTTAAAATCTGGTTTCCATCTTCTGCCTTTGATAGTTGATAGTTTAGTCTTGTTATTTTTTCAATTAATTATACTCTCTCTCTCTCTATATATATATATATTGTCTCCCTCCACCACTTCTCTCTACAAAAATAAAACTTCGGAAATTTTTTCCCCCTCAAGTCTCAACTGAAGATACACTAAATTTTTCTTCAAAAAATTTAAACTTCCTTCCCTCTTTTTAGCCCGATGGACTTTATGATATCCAAGACAACAATTATAAACATGCTTGTGAATTCACTGAAGAACTTCCTCTGTAAATCATGAGTCTTATGAAGATTATTTCATCAAAAAATTGATAGGAATATCAGATTTCTAAAGCGCACTACTGTTCTCCACACCGCTCCTCTGGGGAATTTAAGCATCGCAATTGTGTCACTAGAAAAGGAGATTAAAGTAGTAAAAATTCAAAAGAAAAGAGCCGATTACAAAAATGCAAAGATTTTATCTCCGCTTATAATCGGCGACACTAAAAATAACATTATGAGAGTACAAACGCAGACTATATACAATAAATATACTGAAAACGTTGCATGTAGGAAATAAAAAAAGGAAACTTAGTTTGGAAATTAATTCAATGAATATAATAATTTAATTGAAGGCTGTGAAATTTGTGTCGCATTTTCATGAGTATTGAAAACACTGGCGGAGCTGGTCCTGAGTGAACGCTGTATCATCCTTGAGGTCTCTAGGGTCACCCCTGCGATTTTTTAGCTTACACCTTTGATGCCCGCCCTCAAAGCTTGGGACCCTGTATCCTTGATACACAGTAACTATGCCCCTGATTGGAAATAGCATTAATTTGTAAAACAAGAAATGGAATGCTATTAAAAAAGGACTGACAAAATGTGCTCTAGTGAATATTTTCTAAGAAAAATGACATTTTCTTTTTGAAGATTCAAATCGAAACTTTATTTCCATGATAAGCATCCTTCTATGACAATTTCAAACACAATTTGTATCTAAGAGATATGAGCAGAAAGAAACTTATTAAAATTTCGTATATTTCTATCAAACAAGGAGAATTAGATCGATAAATAAATAAAAAAAAAGATCCCCTAAAACTCGGAAAAAAAATACTTTTTCTAAATTTCAAATAAAGATCTATCATATCCTTCGTCAAAAAATTAAAACCCCTATCCATATTTCCTTTCCATTCTTAATCTTATGGGCATTGCTTATGATACCTAAGACAATGTAGACGTACTTGTCAAGAGACAATTTGAACGCTTTCTTCCTAAAAATCCGGAGTCTTATAACGATGATGTTATAGAAAAGTTGAAATGAATTACATGATTTTTAAACTACAATACCAATTTTCAAAAAAGGCATAAATGTCATCCGAAACTAGGAAACAGTAAAATTCTACAATAGAATTCCCTCAAAAATGTTGCACTCAAAGGCCTACCCTGAATAATTCATGTGACAAAATATCAAGTGCATTACACTCAATTATTTTCCATGTGAATGGTATAAAAACTCACATAATTATACCCAAATTACACAAATATATCCTATGTTTTCCGACAAATCTAAACCGATTAGCCTCATCATTTCTGCAGAAAAATGTACTTTTTGAGTAGATTCCAGAACCATATATACTTAGAAGTGCAATACACATTTTGATACCGATCCACTAGCACGGCTTTCAAAAAAAAAATGTCTCCCCATGCGACTTTGTGCGGCACAATGATAGAACCTTATTCAAACGTTGAAACGATTTGTAGAAAACTCCTCTTTCACATTCTTTCCTCACCCCCCCCCCATTTTGCTGACACATTTTTCCTCTCTTCGATCTGGTTCTTCAAAGAGCACATGCGCTCACATACCAACTACATCTGTCAATCATTTCTAAACCACACCCCGTTGCTATAGTAACGATAGGTTTCCAGAAAACAAGCATTATCTTTATGACGTCATCCGAGTTGCAAACAACACCATCTGTTGGATAAAGCAGATTTGTGAAATTTCGACAACGCTCTTAAGGATTCCAACTAAGTATTAAACATTTCAAATAAATTAAATATCTTAATAGAAGTGCATAAAGTTTTAATGAACATAAAGCGGGTTATTACATGCATAATATAAAATTCCGATAATCCGATTGCAAATATATATTTGTTTCAGAAAAAAAAATCAATTTCGATTCAGAAAATGCAGGACAAAAAATTTGAGACTTCTGGATAGAAGATATTTGAAAATGCCTACAAATATATTGTAATGAAAGTCATTTCAACACAATATTTTATTTTAATTTGTTAATATCAAAAACATTCAAATCAAGATTTCTTAAAGTTGATTGCCAATTATCTTGCATACAAGCATAACAGAAGCACATATACATGGGAAGTGGAATGTCATGCATTCGTTTAATTCACTTTGTGTAAACTGTAACACCCTGCATTTAAAAAATATATATTCATTACATTAGGGAATATATGCTTAAAATTTTATTCAAAAAAGCACTGTCAAGAAATTTTAATGGGGAAGGATAATCAAAAAATTAAAATTAAGGCCATTTAAATTAATGTTTGTTTTTTATATTTCTGTTTTATTTATTTAAATATTCAGTTAGCGATACATATCTTATTCAAAGTGCATGCATATCCTCTTTTAATGCATTTTTATTCTATATATATATATTTTACGAACATATTTTAAAATTCAGGTAACTATTAGCTAAAGAAAAATTATGCTTAAATTATTTCCATGAACATTTTAGCACATTCAAAGTATGTTGAATGCAAAATGCCTTTTTTTTTAATTAAAACACTTTTTGCTTGATTTTTAGATATTTTCACCTGAGCGAAATATTCATTCTTAATGCATAAAAATAATGTAAATAATATCACATATGCTAAGGGTTCAAAACTTGAAACAAGTTAGTAGATTATCTAATGATGTATTCTTTGAAAAGTTTTCTTACAGGTAAAGCATTTTCTTACAGGTAAAGTATTTTTTTCTAATGTATATATTTTCTAACATATAACCTAGAATTTATTTTTGTTGTATTAAAACAGTTCGTGTTATTTCTACATTTGTATACGTTTTTACATGTATTTTATTATACAGGAAAATATTTATTATATTTTTATTTCACAAGAAAAAGCAACTCTAGCAAAACATTTTTAAATGTGCATGTTTTTTTTATTAATATACCTTTGATGCTTTACTTTTATTATTTTCTTTGCAAGTAAATGTTTCTTTTTTTTTTAATTTGATTTGATTGAAATTATTTTATATTGATTCAGTTTGTTCTTAGATGTTCTCTGTATGTATGTATTATTATTATGAGCCTTTCTTAAGTGATATTCCCTTTTTCCAGGAAAATGTTAGATAACCTTTTTAATGTACTAATACACAACTTTCATCTGAAAGTATTCTAAGGGCGAGTTGTAAAAAATTAACCAATATAAATATGCAAATTTTAGAGCTTACATTCTAAAAAGAAACAAATGTAATAAGCATTGCATTCCTGACAACGACTGAAGCATTCCCTCCTTTTGTGATGTCATCAAAAAGCTCTCGCAGCCTGATCTTTCAAGATGGCCTTGGCTAGATGAAGGCCAGTCTCAAATACAGATTTGAAGATAATTCATTTTAATGCTTGTCATTGTGTTCAACTAATGGAAACAGTTTCACATTACCGGATCCACTGAGAGAAAGTCTGAGCAAAGTCATCCATGAGCTACAACGGCCAGAGAAGATCACCATTTGCTCTTTATGATGTGATACAGCTTCTTGCGACTTGTATGCAGCCACAGGAACCAGAGTTTCAAAGTTGACTATTTCTAGAAGACTTCAACAGATAGGGCTGTCTGCAAGAAGACCTATTGTCTACACCCTGCTTAGTTCTAAGACCAGAAGAATCCGTTTAAAATGGTGCAGAGATCATAGAGATTGAAGCATAGAGCAATAGGCCACCGTTCTCTTCACTGATGAGTCCCGGTTCAGCCTAACCAGTGATTTTCCCCATACTTTCATATGGAAAAAACCAGGGAACCTCTACCTGCCTTCCAATGTCCAAGAAATCAACTATTGCAGCAGATAACTCGCAATCTCCCTCAAGGCCTGAAAGCAGTTTTGTTGAACGAATGACACCAAATGCCACAGGAACTCAAAAACTTTCTTATTTCTAGTATAAAATCACACTCTGTGAGTCTTGTATATCTGCAACAGGGGACCATACCCTCCTAACCTATTTTTTAGTAGTTGTTCTATTCTGCAACTGCTTTTTCATATTTTTTGACAATTATTCTTATACATTATAATAAATGTGTTATAACTGTTGAAAAGGGGTTTTTTAATAATATCAACCTTATGTACAAACCAAATTCCACATTAAAATCTGTCCAGTAGTTCTAGAGATAATCGACCAAATGTGAAAATTCTCTTAATTTTGAACACCATTGTACATTTATAGAACTGGTTTGATCCATTATATTTAATATTGTTTTTTTTAATTGGTTTTCCATATCTTGAAAGTTTAAGTGTTGTAGCTTATTTTATTTTTATGTATAGCCTACATCTGACAACTCTTTTATGCAATTATTTTTACAGATTTTTAATTATGTGCCAACACATATGGCCTCGTGCCATAAAACACCATTCAAACAACCATATATTTTCCATTGGATTCAGGTCAGCGTTTCTTGATGGTCACTCAGAAATTTTAGTGTTGTCCTGAAACCAGGATTTTGTATCCATCAGCAATTCAAGTGTTACATGTCTTTTGAAATACAAACTCTTCACATGTTATCTGAGGGGTCCTCCAACAAATTTTTTGCAAAGATGATGAGGTACAATTCGTAAATAACTTCTGCTTTTAAATAAGCAAACATTTTGTTAGCAGCAAAATGGCCTCAAACCATCACAAATCTTCCACCATATTGCCACTTTGAGAACTTAAATGGTTCATGCCAGATGTCATTCCAATAATATCGAAACCTGTTTGGTCCATCAAGATTAAATCCTTTCATTAGAAAAAAGGTACCATGTATTTTTTTAATGAGAGCTCACACACAATGTCTCTTAAAGGTGGTTAGACATTTCATTTTACAAAGCTTTATGTGTGGATGTTCTTGGTAGAGAATCGTGCTAAATTTGACAAAGTTCAAATCAGTCTCAATTTGTGAAGAAAGATTTTTACAAGCTGCTTGACTAAGATTGGTTCTCGTTTGATGTGAGGAGTAATGCAGACAGACTGCCTGTATACGTCACCTTTGCATAATCATTGTTATTTAAAAGTTCTTGCTCACAATTGTGGATCTGCTTAATCTTTTAGTCATTTCCAAGAATTTAAAGCACATTCTATAAAACTATATGTATCTTATCTTGTTCAATCAATGTTAATTGTTTGCATCTCCCCTTATTCATAAAAACTACAATTGTGTACGGCCTGAAGATTAAAATTGAAGGGGGAGGGGGAGAGAATAAAACAATTAAACACTTTAAAATTGAAATAAGCCTATCATTTCCCCAGCTTAATGAATTTGTGAACTTGAAGTTATTTTACTGTAAATTATTTTGATATAAAAATAGTGATGTTATGGTGGTAAAATTGCTGATAAATATGAATGGTCTCTGTTCAACTGATGAGTTTATAACTTATAGTGGTATTCAAAATATATAGAGAAGCCAATCATTCATAAAATACAATGTTATACAAGTTGATTTTATGTAAAAGTCACATTGCGAGGTTGTCTTATTTTTCCTTGATTTTTCAGTCTTTTCTCATTAGATTGTTAGAAATAAGTTTGCTTCAATTTTGTAATTTACTTACTTGATTCTTTGACTTAAAAAAAAACAAAAAGTTTTGTATTTTAAAAACAGTTAATTTATGTGCCCTGTCCAAGTCACACTGCCAGATGACATGCAGCCGTCACCAAAAATGCAGCGTCAAGCCCAGGAATGGGAAAGGAAATCTGTAGATCGTGCCAGCTGCTAAACATGCTGTGACATCAGCAGCCTCACTCCCTGCAATCCAGGTAAGACCAAGAACCCAACAAAAAATTATATCTATTACTGTTTAATTCCATCAAGATAATGAAATAGAAAATTTATGGGGGATTTTGGAATATGAAATTTATAGAAAAGGCAAAACTTAACTATCAAAGATGAGCTTCAAGTAGTCACTGAAAACAGATGAAAAAATATCTCAACAGAAAACTATCCATGACCTTAAGAGTAGTTAATTTAATTGATAAGGGTGAGTTTGTAATTTATTAGCAGTAATGTTAATGAAATCTCATATTGGCTTTAGCAATTTTTAGAACAGAAAATAATTTAAATTTTCGTACTTATTTTACAGATACAGATAAGTCGTTTTTCGGTCTGTGTTTAAATTTGTAAACACTTCAACATATAATTCTTATGTTATTAATTTTTACTGAACTCTATTTTTACCAGCATTGCACCAAACTTTCTGCCATGTTTCTATATAAGCTTGTATAGATCAAGTCTCATAATTCTATTATTTACACAAGGCTGTAGGAAACTTCTGAAGAAGACTGAGGAAAATTTTGCTTTTCAATGAGAGCCCAATTGTGGTCTTCGGAGTAAAAAGATGGAGGACTTCTTCAAAAATTTTGTTGAGACTTGCTCCTAAATTCTGCTAAATTCAGAGAAAAAGAATTTTTCAGACAATATTTTCATCATGTGGCTTCCTACACTACTGGAAAATAAAACCTGGAATTTGCAATTTACAGGAAGCCACTAGATGATGCTGATAGTACTTCACAATGACAAGAGTGTAAGAGAGGGATGTATAAGGAGTAAAAAAGAGTAAAATTGTTCACAAACGTTCTGCAAGCTGATGGGAACCATAAATAGTTATGACACAAAAGACGCATGAGGAGGATTTTTCATGTGGTAGAATTATCGGTTGCTGGGAATGTGGGTGTATTCAAATGGAAGCATACAAGGAACTTGGAATTGCTCCAAGTGTCATCTTTAGACTTTGGCAACAATTCCAAGATGGCGGAAATCCCAGTACATGTTGTTCCAAGTTACAATGCAAACAAAGCAAAACATCCGATTTGTAGAGCCAGTACCCATGGATGCTAAAGTTTCAAGACAAACCCTGTATAGACATTCGGAAAATATTGGTCTATATGCTCACAGGCCTGTCACATGTGATCTATCCATGGCAGCTCATTATCACCAGCAGTTAGCTTGGAGTAGAGAACATGCAATGTGTGGACATCATCACAGCGGAATTGTGTGATGTTTTCCAAAGAGTCCAGGTTTAGCTTGCAGACTGGTTCAAGTCTGACTTTCATGTGGAGAACACCAGGTACCCATTACCACCAAGACAACATGATTAAAGGGTACCATTACACTGATGTAGGATTGCTCGTTTGGAGGGAATTATACTGTGCTCCAAAACAAATCTACCTGTTCAAATCGGAACCATGAAAGGCTAAATTTATCGGGACATCATTCTGAAGCATGGGCAATGAATTTTTGTTTATGGATGACAACACCCATAGTCACCAAAAAAGCATCGTAAATGAATGCCTTCAATTGAGGATATCACCTATATGGAATGGTCAGCATTCTCACCTGACTTTAATCCAAAAGACCATGAGTGGGACATGCTTGGCTGATGAGGTGCAGCCTGTCAACCAACTACTACATGTGTATCGGAACTTCTGAGAGCGCTGCTTGCTGAATGAAGTAATCTTCCCCAAGATGATAATTTTATACTCAGCATGCCTATGCGTTGTACAGACAGTATATCTTTGCATGGAAAACATACAATGTATTAAACATCATACCAACCATGTAATATTAAGTTTCCATAAAGGATGTATTTTTTATAATTGCTCTAGGGAGCAAAAATGGTAGTATTTAGGAATGGTATCATTCATACACCATCTTTTTTGTTCTTTATCTTTTGTTTAATAAATTAACATTATGAATAAGTCACATTTGTTTTGTTTCTAAACCATTATTAGTAGGTACTGGCATTATCCGTAATCTATGGACATGGGTGTATAATGCACATATTTGTAAGTGTGAAGAGAAGCATTCTGAAAATGAATCTCCAACAAAACTCTGAAAGCTTCACACTAGAGTGGATAACTCAAATGCAATGCTCAATAAATATAAGATTTATTCTGAGAACTTATCAAGACAAACACACTCTCAAAGTAGCCATCTAAATCTATGTATACGTATAAGCTACATATATATATAGCCAATACATATATATAGACACGGGCTGAGCAAGGTTGACTCAGCTTTTCATCCCTTCAGTGGATAGGTAAAATGAGTACCAAGCTTGCTTGGGAACTAAACACTGGGGGTTTCGCGCAGTGGCGTAATGGAGAATATTAGGGCACCCTACAAAGTCAGGTTTCGGGCCCCAAGCTGGATCTTACAGAAAATTGCAACATAGGCTTTGGGCCCCTTAGAATCCTTTCCCTCCTGCACTGCGGGGGTTGTGGGGGTGTATGTTACGCTACTGGTTTAGCGTCAGACTGATCACCAGACCAGAACATCTGCTCATGCACCTCAGTGCCCAAGGTCATAAAAACTGAGATGTGCACAGTAGGTCTTGGTCCTCATGGGCTGTTGCACCACTGAGTTTATAGATATATAAATATATATATAGGAACTAATAGCATATACAAGCCAACTGAATCTATATCTCTCAAACTGGTAGTGAAAATTTCTGTTAAAGCTAACTGTTAATCCTAACACCCTTCTCTTTCTTATTCCTCCTTTCATACTTTAGCATATCACATTTCCACTGTAAAAAGAAAGCAGTAAAACTTAAAGAGAAAATTACACTAGAGAGGGAACTTCATAAGATAGTCTATTACATATAGTTTTATATTGCCTTCTTTGAAGGCTGATATTATTTCACTATGCAGATTGCCTAATTACTTGACTCAATCATGAAATATTGATATCTTAATTGCTCATTAAATTTTTTGTAGTACAATCTGTTCTTCATTTTTATATTTATATAAATCCCTACAAAAAGCACATAGCTTCAAATCAAAATAATGCTAATTAATACTATTTCTAGTCACACTATATTTCGAACATTAGTTTGGATTTGTCCCACATTGCTTAAAGTTCAGACAAGAAACTGTTGTCTCCAGTATTTATACCACACATCTCAATGCAAAGAACAATTCCCCAAACACTCAAATCTTCCAGACAAGCAATCGTGCAGCAGCAGAACTTTTCCAGAACATGCTCTTGCTGAACGATGGCACAATGTCCTTGACACTTGCCCGAAAGTAGCAACTGAAAGAGTGGACAGGATAGAGTCAACCTCCATACAACAGATATCTCACTTGCAAGCTAATCCAAAAATAATAAGACTTAGCCCTAGGGATTAAGTGGAGTCAGTACAGCCCTTAAGCTAAAAAGTTTAGAGACACTGGTTTAAAATATTATGCATCTTAAAATGCACTTGAACAAACTAAAATCCAGGCATGTTGAATGAAATAGTCAAAAAACAAAGTTTCATATCTGTTTCAATAAAAAAGAAAAATTCCATTAGTCTGTTTCTCATTTTCTGCAAGATAATTGTTAAATGATGTAAAAATTAAAATGCTGATTTTGAAAAAATATGCACATGATTTTATAGTACTTTGATTACATGAGATATTTCATGCATTCTCCTCACTGTCCTATGCAATTTAGTTGATTAACAACACAAAGGCTAATTATGAGATCTACTTGTTATTTTGAACCTAAATTAAAGGATGATATTGATGCAAAAGTTGGTATACATCACTTATCCAAAGCCATTTTGGGAGCACCTGAACTTTGGGAGAACCATATCAATATAAAATTTAAGGTTAAAACTACAACTTATTTACCTAGTAAATAACATTTATACACTACCTTATCCATTGCAGACGCCGTAAAATATACTCCAAGTTGCTCAGCAAACTCCTTCAGTTCTCTGAATTCAGCTTTTGAGAACTCTAGAAAACTTCTGTGTTCTCCATAAGTATCTCCCCAAGAGTTTTTGCTGTTATATGGGCGCCTTAAGACTTCAGTAGTAAATCTGCTTTCCAAGTCAGATTTTTGAAATTTAACACAGTCTGCTCCACATTCCTATGAAGGGGAAAAAATAGTTTCAACATTAACATATATTTCAGAACTAAGAAATATTAAGTACTATCAAAAACCCAATATGAATTGGTTACATGGATTCACTTACATGAAAAAGAATCAAAAGTAATTATTTTACATAATGCAGCTCTTATTCACTTAAAACCGGTAATTTTGGTTGATTGCTTATTTAAGTCACACTTCAATGCTGCATGAAGGCTATTGGCAAAGGACCTCACAATTTTGATTTTCAGTTAAGTGACAAAGATAAATTAAGGAGTTGACACCCCACTATCCAAATTTCCCCACTATGCAAAATGTTAACATAACCGAAGCAAGTTTCATGGTAACCCTCAACTTTGCTAAATGTAACAAGCTTTTTTTTTGGATGGCAAGTTTATTAAGAAGTGTATGGTAAAGTATGCAAGAGCATTGTGATCTAATGTGAGAAGCAAATTTGAAAGCATTTAATTGTCTAGCACCTTAGTGAACCACCTGATTCGTCCATTGGACGCTTGGGGTGAGCACTCAGGGGCCCAGATAAGCTGGACGTAACCAGATTTTTTGGTTATAAAAGTGAACAGAAGAGCCAAGGGGGCCTGTAGATCTGAACCCAGGGCCCAAAATGAGCATAAGCTGGCACTGCCGATTAGACTCAATTAGTGATGAATTTGTATATTCCAAGAGTTAATTAATAGAGCTGACAAACTCACTATTGAAAGAAGACAGAGAGCAAATACTTTGCTTAGTTTTCTTTAGCACTAGATAGCATAGACAATGAAGGTACTGCACAATTACTCATTCTTATTTGTGGAACTACTGAAAATTTCTTTATCACAGATGCCTAGAATTAACCTTTTAAATGCTGCACTATGTTTGAAAGGTAACAAACTAAATTTTGATAAAAATCAAATTAAAATTAAAACAAATTCTATAAAAGAAACAAAATTTGAAAAAAAAAATTTTTTTAAAGATTTTTAGCATGTTTCAAAAATGGAACATTGGCAGGTACCATTTAGTTTTTTCACATGTTTTTTAAGAGAACAATCAATGATATTTTAATACAAAAATCAGTTATTATATACATTTTTAAGAAGTAGTATCTTCAACAGAGGTGTCATTAAATATTTCCCAACGGGGTTTCCTCATTCACCCCCCTACAAGGGGGGGGGGGCATGATACCCAACAAATAATTGAAATGGGCCTTAAAAATCTACAAATTAAAATGGGGAAAAAGAACTAAAAGTTTACGTGTGAAACACACAGAAAAATCTATAATTTTTTCCCTGGAGAATTTTTTAAATGGACCAAGATGGGGGGGGGAGGCAGTTTCCACAAGGGGTGTTGGGTGTCCCCTGTTGGTGCCACATCTGAAGTAAAGTTTTAAATATAATTCAAAATAAAACAGATTAAGTTGAAAATATAATTTGTAAACAGAAATTTATACATTTCAGCAAATTACAATCACTTATTAGAAACAATAAAGGAAAATATTAGTAGGACAAAAAATAAACAAATAACCTTCATATCAAAATTCTCAAAGCTAATAGTATAATGAAGCCAAAAAAAAAAACTAGAAAAATACAGATTTACCAAAATTTTTTAAAATGAGAAATAAAGACAAAGTTTTTTTTATTGTTTTTCCTTATATGTGTTCTTTTATGTTCTAAACTATTTTTATTGTCCGTGTATATAGCTAGGAAAATATTTCTCAAGCAATCTTTTTTCGCACTCGAGGCATTTTTTCATTATGCTTTTCTGACATACATGAGGTATTTCCTATCATCTATGCTTGCAGAAATTTCAATTTTGCCACAAGCATCTACTTGTAGAACAGACTGAAAAGTATCTTCATCCATATCTTCCTCGTCAGTAAAACACGCACTTTCTTTTAAGGTAAACTGACAAATATCAATAGGTTTTTCATCCTCCTCCTCTCTCTGATTGTATATAAAAATATTCCAAATTCTCTTCTACAGTCCGGAATGGCTTTGAATGCAACATCTTATCAGCGCATTGGATTTTCACTAACGAAACACAAAATAGTATAAGACCTTATTATGTGACGTTCCTTAAGACATAAGCTGCATCTAACTATCAACAAACGCAAGTGGTAGTTTTGCTGCAGCTGAGAAATTCACTTGAAATTGTCCAGAAATGGTTGAAAGGGGGGGGGGGGTAGAGAGAGGGAGCCGAAAGTCAAGTCAAGTCATAAATATTTTCTTCCGACACAAATTATAAGTTTTTAGCGTTCAGAAATCTTTTCCCACTCTTCTGTGAACTGTAAACATAACTGCATTGTGTGAAAAAGTATATCTTTACACGCCAATGTTCCATTTTTGGAAGCATTGAAATTGCAAAACCGATAGTAAAAAAAATAATGATATTTTTTATGATATCTTGCAGTCTAAAAAGTTAAAATGATAATTTTAAATTATTTTTACCAAATAATAAAAATATTTTTTAAATTTTGAATTTATATGAAATTTTGAATTTTGCCCGATGAAAAGTAGAAAAAAATGCATAATTTAGAATTTTTTCTCAGAGAGACTATTTACTTTAGCAACACAGTACTTCAATTTCAAAAAATTAATCCATATTTTTTGTCTTCAAAATAATTTTTACGAAACAATATGAATAAAATTGAATTTTTCAGAAAATTTCAAAATTTATGTTTCAATATTGGAACATTGGCGTGTAAAAGGTTAATGAAAGATAAAACCACAAGTCAAAACTTTCTTGAGTACACTATGAATTTAGAGAAGTACCTTATACGGAACAAATGTAAGCATTACAACAAATGAAATCAGAACTTTCAGTGAAAAAGATGAGAGTACAGTTCACTTTAAAAAAATATGTTACAAGCACAAGTCAAACATCTTGATATCTCGTCTTTTTATTGCATTTTGCATCAGAAGAGCCTTTGTCAAGCTGAAATGAACATAAAGCATGTGGCAGATCCTACTATTAATGTGGTAAGCACAATTAGAGCAAGGACACTCCACCATCAAAAGTTCAAATCTTTGCGATGTGAAGGCAGAGTATAAAGAAGTAATTTACTGCAACAGAGATCAATGTGGTAGAGCTCGGGCAAAGTGATAAAAAGTCTAGTCACTGCAGAATGAAATCCTCTTATTTCTGAACACACATGATGTTTGCAATTCAAATATTTGAGAAATTAAATGAACTGAATGTAACATATTGTAGGGAAATATTGCTTGCCCATAAAATGTGGAAGCATGTAAAATCATTCACACAAAACTTGATCTCTAGCAAGACAAACAGAAGGAGACTATTTTGTCAATACCTATATAAGGAAAACCAAGCACTCAAGAGTTTCTGATGAGATTAGTGCTAAATTAAACTACATTTGCAGAATTTGAAGGATGAAGTCACAATAATTTAGGTCTTTAAGAAAATTGAGCCTAAATACAATTTGTACTCTGAACGTAATTCAATTCAATCAATACTTTATCTCATCACTGCTGATATTGGTGCAGCTGCTACTGGAACTTACTGACATACAGTCAGATCACATAGGGAAAGAAATGCTGCTACATTAGTTGACTTTTACAAATCTTTGTCATCTGAAAAATTTCCCGATGTCAGAAGAAATTTGTCGAGGAAATGTTCTCTCTATATGGGTCTACAAACGTTTGTGAACAAAGTTTTCCTTGCTTCAAAATCAACAAAAGTAAATAGATGCTCAATGACAGACATTAACTTGCCGGCAGAGATAAGAATTTCAACAAGCAATCTTGCACTTGATTCCAAAAAAAATTACAGAAAAGAGTGATAGAGTATATTTGTCTGATGAAACTAATTCTAAAATTAAACATACTTGCAGCTATAGATATGTATCGTGCAAAGTAAAGAAATTGAATAAAACTGCCACTATTTTATTTAATTTATATTAACTGATTTTTAAGGTATAATTTTTCTGAAATGCAAAATTAACAAATGAATTCAATCATTTTAAAAGGTATGTGCAAACTTCCACTTCCACAAAGTGGCCTCCGAGCTAAAGAAATTGTTTACCTGTTTTAGACAATCAGATGCACATTATTTTATGGCTTTAACACAATGATATTCTGTTATATGTCAAAAGAACACTAAATAAGTGTTTCAAGTGCTAGAAAAGATTGCAAAAGAAATGCTTTCTTAACACTATCAGATAATCGAAAAACCACAGAAACTAAAGCCTAAAATAATATTTTTTATCTTTATTTCTTGCTTTAAAAAGTTGTAGCACAAATTTTCATTTTTATTCTTTAGTCTTTCATCCATGATCATTGCTCTGTGAATTTTATTACGTAGATTAATTGCTACTTGATTTCTGTTTGGTCATAAAGACAATAAGTAGTTAAAATTCTTTGAATGCATAAATTTCTGCAAATGAATTATGTAATATTTTTCAAAATTAGTGAGAAAGCTTAATTTTCCACTTAATCTGTGTTTTTTCTGATAACATTTTCATATTAACTTGTTACTTCTCTAAAATTGTGCACACAGATTTAATTTTGAGCATAAATATCATTGATCATTTTTTAAAACAATGTGAAAAAAATCATAAAATGTTTTCATATGATTTGATGAACATTTGAACTCCCCCCTAGTTATTTTTGAGTTTTTATTAAATTTTAATCAAATAGTTTGTGTTACCTTTCAATCATACAGCAACATTTAAAAAGTTAATCTGAACTACATGGGCCCTAGGCATCCCAGATAAACAAACTACCTTATAAAATGAGCCAAAACACATACCTAAAAGTTCTGTTAATTTAAAAGAACATATATTTTGAAATAAGACAAAACAAAAGAGTAAATAATTGCACAAAGGAATTTAGAGCAATATATATAACTTTGATTAAATGTAGTATTTTCAAAAAGTTATTTGGAACATGACAATTTGGCACTTAATAAGAATTTTTTTAAATGGCTATCCAGAGAAAGTGATGTCAGGTTTTATGGGGTCCAGATTAAGGAAGACTTACAGAATATATCAGAATAGTTTACAGAATTATTATCAAAGGAAAATTCTTTTACAAATATCAATTACACTAATGTGGATAAACACACACACATGTGAATTCATGTTAACAGGATCTACATACAACCAGTCTATAATAAATAAAGAATACTCTGCAAATAAAATATTCATTATACAGATTTCAGTTTTAGAGGCTCACTCGAACAAACACTTCAGACTATATACTGATTTTTGAGTAATGAATTTTAATCTAAATATTCCTATATGAAAACAACTTTAAGTTAAAATACCTAAAAATATCAAAATTCAAAATAAATTAAAAGTAATCAAAACTTAATTTTTAATTATAGAAGACTATATCTAATTTTTCTATTAAGTTCCTTCTGAAAATAGTTTAACTATCCTTTCTATTATTTATAAATAATTAAAATAAAAAAAATACTTAAAATAAAAACTGGGATAGGAATAAAAAGAATTTTTGGTTCATATCCTATTTTTAAACTTTTGCCACAGCAACAAAATGATTGATAATTTTTTTATAAGATTCTTCATTGCTCCATAATTGTAATATTAAAACATACATGAACAGGTACTAGAATCAGTTTTTTCCTTTATAAAAAAACCCCAATACCTAAAGGTTTTCAGTATGTATCTTGTAATCATGGTGGTAATATGAAATATTGACAAAAATTATCTATTAAGTATAGTATTATTCAGTAAGTATATTAGGTATTAATTCTAACATAAAAATTTCACTAACATTTTCAAGTATGTTTTTATTTGTTAAATATTAAAATACCTGAAGTTTCCAAGTGATTTAAACAAAATTTTTATACTGATGAATTTAAATGATTTATAGTCTCAAGTGTTCTGTACTATAATACAATACAAATCTTAAACAATACACACAGAAACTTTGATGTCATGAAAAAATATCAAACTCACTGTCTTTAACAGTTTAGTCTATTTAGAAAATTGTTTGAAAAAAAATCATATTAAAAATTTATAATAAATGTATAAAGCACTTACAACAGCACTTTGTATGAGTTGCTTAGCTATTTCAATATCACCTTGATGATTTTGCCCAATTTCAGCAATAATGAAGCAAGGCTGTTTCCCCCCTACATGCCTCCCAGGGGCAATTTCAAACTCTGCAGAAGGCTGGAATTTCAACAAAAAAAAATCTTTAAAATTTAAATGTACAATAAGAATTAATAAATGCTCTAAAAGGGAGAAGTTACACGAGAACTATCTAAAAGTTTCCAATTTAACATACTCTAATTTAGCAAAATTAGTGAGATCTGCAGATTTGATTTTATCACAATTCTTTGAGCTTGCCACTATAAAGGGATCTTTTTAAAAAAAGATTCTATAGGTATAGGAGATCTAAATAACCATTAGGTTTTTAATCAAAATTTCAGCTTAGTTTGCAGCTGAATCTAATTTTGAGGTAACTGAAAAACTAGTTCATATTTTTTATAAATATAAATAGAGAGAGAGTTCACACTATGGGTTATAAAAAATAATTTCACACCTTTTTCAGTAGTTAACTAAGTAATGTACATTAACACAAGTTTTTTCTTAAATTGCAAAAATAACTGTGAATAACTACACAAAAAGATACTAATCACTAAATATTCACAGATTCTTCAAATAAGAAAATTTTCAGATATTTTAGGCATCATGAAATAATTTATTTCATACAATAGAGCATTGTTTTACAATTTACTTAATAATATTTAAAAAAACTGATCTGGAACTTTTTTGAAATTTAGAAAACTAATTTACACAAGTGTGATTATTATTTCTAACAAAAAATTATTATAAGTATTGTTTTATCAACAAAAAAAAATACATAGGAAAAAGTTTTATATAATAAGAGATCGCTTAAAGAATAATTTCTAAAATTTTGTACACAAAAGGGGCTATATTATGCAATCATTTATATGAAATAATAGTTAAAATGCAACACTTTCAAAAAGGCATCAAAATTTGTAAAAATGATTACATTAGAAATTAAAATGCTATTCTTTTTCGGGATGTTATGCAAGAAATTTTTTTGTTGAGGCATTGCAAGGGTCATATTTAAGAAAATACTTCAGGATATATATTTCTATAAAAAAAATTATGGCTTTGTATTTTTGTTTGAACTTTTTGTAAATAAGGATTTTCTGCATTTCTTAGAATCTAATTTATAAAAATACTTATAAAAAATATAATCAAATTCAAAATAATACATAGCTCATAAAAACTGTTTTTTAAACAGTCATTAGCATAAGAGTTCTTGGTTATTGGAGGTGTTTTTTTTTTCAGTTTAATATAATTTTTAAAAAATAAGAGTTCTCTGAAATAGTAGGGGTTGTTCTTATTAAGAGTTTCAGACAAATCAGATGTCAACACCAATTGTGTTGACAGCTAATTCACACAATCTTCAATTATGTTGTCCGTTTATGCTCTAACATGCTACATTAATGATATTATTTAAAGAATAGAGTATCCACTGTAATTACCTTATTAAAGAATAAATTAACAAATACCCAGAGTAACTACATTATTGGATAAATTTGTTAAGCAAACACTATTTTTTTAAAGCATAAAAATAAATTTGCAAAAGTTCAAACTAAAATGTAAAAATTATTTATTGAATACATCCACAGTGTGAAAAATGAATATGTGTGAAAAAATATATCTATTTTTAAATTGAATTAATTAGGCTAAAAAAATTTACCAACTAATAGAAGCATTGATTAAATAAAATTAGCTTACAGATTTGACAACATTTTTATGCAATGTTTATAACTAATATGTTAAAATGAATATCACACACATACACTTAAAATTTTATTAGTTTTTTTCCCAACATTAGAGAAAACTGCTACTTCATGAAACTTTTATTATATATTATATACTACGTTCTTTGATTTCAGAAGGATTACAGTGGAGAGTACTTTATAGAGTACCAACAAAGAGATTAATGGTTAAAAATTAAATTTTCAAAAAAATTTATGAAAATTCAAAATATTATTTTCATAAAATGTAAATATTAAATGAAAACCATAAAGAAAAAAAATATTATAAAACATGAGGAGTTAAAAGTTATATAATGCAATCGTTTATATAGTCAAGTTTACCTTTTAAACTAATTATTCTACTCAATAATTCTATTTAAAGAAATGCAATCTTAAACCCCAAAACAATCCATTATGTGTGTGTGTTGGAACTTGTAGACCAGTTCCATTTCAGATGTGATATGACATTTTAGAATACTTTAATTTTAATTCTTATACAAATAACTAGTTTCTCTAAATGTATAACTTAACATATTTCTAGAAATAACATTCTAAAATATATAAATATTTTTACTCACTAATACTTTAACTACCTTTTACATTATAAAATACCTTGTCAATTTTAATTGATTTTTTTTTATTAATGTGAAACTTTAAAGCTTCACACATGTTATTGGAGATGGATCTTGTAATTTTGAATCGCAATCAAGTGCCTAGGATAACACCTGAGCTGGCAACGCATACTCCAAACTTACACACAATACCAATGTGAGGACTTTGAACATCAAAAAATTTAATGTACATCAGCCCTCTATATGGCAGGCCTTCAGCAGCACAGGGACTTGAACCTGTGACTCTATAACAACGGCCATAAGTTCAAGAACTGGACCACATGGCTACCTGGTCAATAATAAATATTTTTTGTTAGGCATATACTTTAACTTTATGTAATATATTCTTTGGTAATTCTCAGGCCATAAAGGAACACTGGTGACATGAAAGATATAAGAGAAAAACATTAAGTAAAATTCTAAATTTTAAGTTCAAGGAGGAAAGAATAACAATAAATATTCAGAAAAATTCTGTTCTTCCAAAATGCTGCAATTATTTTTAATCATTACTAACTATAACTTTGTCAAAGCACAAATTTACTCCTTATTTTCAATATTTTGACACACTACAAATAATTTTTTTAAATATCTTAAAGCAGAAACTATTGCTAAATGCAAAAAAATATTTTTCACAAAAGAGTAAAACTTAGTATGGATTTCTATAACAATATAAGAAACTAAGATTTTATTTTATTATATAATCTACACAAAATGATAATTACACCAATAGAATACCTTTGCAAACATATTCTGAAATATGCTGTTTGCAAAAAGGAAATTAATTGATTATAACATTTATATCTAAAATGGTAAGCAATTCATATTTCAATATGAAATAAGTTCTGCCCTTTTAACTCTTGCACATTCCAGCTTTTTCTTTAAAGAAAAAATTCATATGTAGTGTTAAATACATTTTCTTAAAAACTTAATTCAAAATAATCTTATTTGCTGTTTCTGATAATTCAACATTAATGAGTGAAATTGTACATAAAATCCCAAAATATCTTTAGTTGTTAATATAAACACTTCTTTTACATCAGAATGTTATTAATAAATTAATCACCTTTTAGAAGAGGGTTCATACAATAATTTTCTCAATTTATACCAAAATTAACAACTTAGATCCTCACAAAAATTCGAATCCAAATTAGTCTACTTGAAAAATTTGCAAGATACAAAAAAATTTTTTAAAAATTAAGAGTAAAATAACTTAATAAAAATTTAACAGTAATTTAAACAAAAATAATTTCTTTTCAGAATCAAATAAAATCACTTTTTGACCAGTAATATAACACAGAAAAGTCTTACAATAACCAGTAATATAAAAAAGGTGCTTTTAAATTACTAACAAGTACACTTCTAAATTCTACATTCTCCATATTGTTCAGAAGTAATTACAAAATAAGCTACACAAATGTAGAAATTATAGATGAATTAAGAGCATCGGACTCATATTTTCAGACGCACTGCGACAAATTCATAAATGCCAGATTCAAAGACAAACTAAACGAATGAAATTTTAAAATTAATCAAATCGAAATGCTCAATTTTAATCTCTAAGACATAGAAAGTCTATAATGAGTGAACGAAAATCAATACATCAGTCTATTTACTTGTAAGACCGGCAAAAATAAACAGAATAAATATATTGAAGGAATCAATGTGTGTTGATAGATAAAGGAACCTAACAATTAATTTAAAATTGGCAACACGCAAATTGTATAACACTTGGATTAGTTAAAGCTAATTTGCAATTTGTTTGAAAGCACAAAGCTTAATTTTATGTGTTTTATTTATTGAATTTCTTCATTTCCTTTAATTTATATCATTATTAAATTCAAATATCTTATTTTTGTTCAGTTTAAATAGGGACTGTAGACATACATCTTTAGGAGGATGTGTGTTGGAGTGGCAAAGTAAAAAGGGCAGGATTATAAAAAAATAAACTTTATTTCCCCAACACACATCCTCCTAAAATGGTGACTCGCGTTCCTTGAATGTAAAATTTAAAAAAAAAGTTAACTTTAAATAATTTTTTTTTAACGCTGCCTGTGCTTTCCAAAAATATAGAGGATATTTCGGCTGTTGAAATTCCAGCTTTTATTTCATCAGACCCCGCATTATGGTTCGGAATGCTCGAATCAACCTTCGAACTGGCAATTCCAAAGCCGATTACCCACGAACGCACTAAATATAATTATTGCGTAGCGCATTTGTCTCCCGATGCGGCAATGGCCGTTCGAGACGTAATTCTTTCACCTGGAAGCACAAATCCATATTCTAAATTGAAAGAGGAAGTCATTGCCCGATGCGGTGAAAGCAAAAGCCAGGAAATTCGCCGACTTTTAGCCGGAGAACAGCTAGGAGACAGAAAGTAATCGGAATTATTTCGTGTGATGCAGCGACGCTCAGAATCGCACAATGTGGCAGATTCACTTCTCTTGGAATTATTTCTACAGCATTTACCGCCTAATGTTCAATCTATCCTTGCAAGTATTCAACCTCTCACAGCTCAAAAAGCTTCAGAAGTAGCTGATCGCATTTTAGAGGTAACACCTGCACAGGTAAGTGCTGCATCAAAATATTCCAGTGCCAATTCTGATAATTGTAGTAAATCGGAACTCCTCAAAGAGTTAAAATTTTTACGGCAGGAAGTGAAAGAACTTCGACGATCGAGAAGTTTTTCTAGAAATCGTTTCAATTCTCGCAATCGTGGGAAAAGCCCTAAGCCAACAGCATCAAATTTATGTTGGTATCATTATAAATTTGCCGCAAAGGCAAGAAAATGTATTCAGCCCTGTTCTTTCCAGGGAAACTCGGAACGGGCAGGAGTAGCGGCGACTTATGCCTTGCCTTCGACTTCCTGTCGCCTTTTCGTTCGCGATCGTAAATCTAACATTTGTTTACTTGTTGATACCTGAAGCGATTGCTCAATCCTTCCCGCTAATAAAACTCAAAAACAATCTACTCCAGTGCAAACTTTTATTGCTGCGAACGGTACACCCATTCAAGTGTATGGCCGTAAATTAATGTCATTAGATTTAGGATTAAGAAGAAATTTTGTTTTTGCATTTTTTATTTGTAATGTGTCTAATGCTATTATTGGTGCAGATTTCTTACATTATTTCAATATACAGTCGGTCGAAAAAATAGTCGAGCACCGTGACCCTTTCCAAAAATGATTGAAAATGGAAAACGACCTTTTTGGAAAGGAGGTCAGAATCGTGTCCCTTGGGGTGTGTTGATTGAAAATTTGTTCCTCTGAAACAAAATATGGGGCGCGAGGACAAAAAATTGTTTCATCCTGGATGAGGGGACAAATGAAATGGAGACTTGTCCCGCTGGGCAACGACCCATGTCATGGAGGGAGGGACAATGAGACTAGTCAAGCTGGGGGAAAGCAGCGACCTATAAAGTGTAGGCATTACAACGTTGGTATGTCGAGAAAAGACAGAGAATCATTCCAATAGGGGTGTTGTTGGAACATTGGAGGCGAGCCCTCTCACGACGTTGCCCTCTTGGCGTGGGGCCCTCGTCTACGTGAGTGGACCCTCGTGTGACCAGGGTCCTGACAATTTAAGCGTCTCATTTTCACATCAATCGACCCTTGCACCCGTATAGTATTGCGTTTCTCAGTACCCTCTTTCCAGGGGGAATAGAAAAATGACTGTGGGAAATAAAAATGTTGGGCTGCCAAGCGTGTACGGGACCCATGGTATAATGTCCGATCCGGGCTGGAAATGTTTAAATTGTGTGATTCCCTTGTATCCGCGCTACGAGGAAACTCTGCATTTGAATCTATACGATAATAAAATTGTGTAGGTCGAGGAGGGAGCCGAGGAAAGAGATTTGATTCAAAGGGAAAAAGACGTGTTGAAAAGGGAAAAAGACGAGTTGAAAAGGAAAAAGACGTGTTGAAAAAGGAACTTGACGAGTTGAAAATAAAAGAATATGAATGGAAAATAAAAGAATATGAATGGAAAACAAAAGAATATGAGTTGAACGCTAAAGAATATGAGTTGAACGCTAAAGTACAAAACATGTCAGTTGAAAATAAAATATTGAAAAATTTGTTGCAAGGAAAAAGAGTGGATAGAATCTCTTTCAATACATGGCGTTGGAAAAACAATAGTGTAACGATAATAGTGTTCGACCTCGTTCAACTATCTCTCAACTTTCAAGTTTACTAGCAAACCTTTGAAACTAAATCATGTAAGCTTCTCTAAAAAAAAAAAAAAAAAAAAAAAAAAAAAAAAAAAAAAAAAAAAAAATTTTTTTTTTTTTTTTTTTTTTTTTTTTTTTAGAGAGGTAGAATGTTTTAAACTTTTTGAGCTCTGCCAAGAGTTTGGTTGTCAAGCTCCTAAAAGATATTTCAAACTTGCCTCACATTCTTTTTTTGGCTTTTGCGATATTTTATTTTATTAGCCTTCCATTGTGAATCTTACACAATGTTCCAGGCACAGTCTCAAAAAATGTGTCAACCTTCCATTGTGAATCTTACACACAATGTTCCAGCCACAGTCTGAATCAATGTGTCAGAGTTTTTTTTTTCTTGTCGTTTCCAAACCCCCCGCCAACGGAAGAATGATTCCTGGTCCCGAGCTCCAGCAAACATTCTCCCATGGCTGTTCCAAACCCTCAATTTGTATACTATATGGAATGTCACCCTGATTTGCTTTTCATCTTTCACATTTTATTGGTCTTGCACAATGTTCTAACAATTGTGTCAGAGTTTTTTTCTTGTCGTTTCCAACCTTGACTCTGAGAGTAGCCCAAAAAAATGGGAGATGAATGACTGGTCCCGAGCTATGCTCCTTTCCAGTCATCCATCTCCCATTTTTCTGGGGAATCCCTGTCCTCTACGAGGCTGCTCGTATGGGGTTGGGCGCCCTGCAGAGAGGACAGGTATTCCTCACCTCCAGGTGTTGCAGTAAACACCGCATGTGAAATACATGGCCACAATGTGTCTTTTCTGGCCAATGCATCGGACTCAGACAGATGGAACACGTCTCGGGTATTTGGAAGACGCTTTCGGGCCATTTGAGTGCAAAACAGCCATCCAAGACGGCTTGAGCCAAGAGAATCCAAGGGGCCAACGGTTGAGGTCCATGTCGCCTCCAGGCCTTGTACGCCAATCGATACAATTTGGGAAGGGCCAAGACCGTCCACAGAGCTTGCAGAAAGGCCCCCTTGCCTTGGGCCGCCTGCTGTTCGAGGTAATCACTGTAAAGTTCGGAAGGTTCAGAAGAGGTGAGACATTCAAAGGTGGGCAGGTCGTCGATGGGCTCGGGATGGGGCAACACTTTTCGTAAAAGGTCTCCCAGGTCCACGGGGGAAAGAGCAATGACGTCGGACGGAGTGAGAGTCTGTAACTGGGCTCGAAACTGCATCATAAAAGTAATGTACTCGGCCAAATGGGCCTCGTGGTATTTGGCCAGGTAGATTTGAAAGGCTTTGTCAGACTCCATTGTCTCGTATGAGGCAAAAAGGCGTCCGAATCGTGCTTTTGAGAGAAGAGCGACGCGCAGAAAGTGCTTTTGGATTGGCTAGACAGGAGGAAGATCCTGTGAGGGTTCTTTCAAAATGGATGGCATCATCTCCGGTCCCGCCGGAAGCCCTTTCAAGGTGGCAGAAAGAGTAGGATCCACGGGGCCCTGTCTCCAACATTGACAGTGAGCTCGTGTCAAACATTCGAGCGAGTGTAAAGACCCGTCCCGTACGACGACATGATTGAAGCGTTTCACGATAAAATAGTGTTCGGGGGCGTCAAAGACATTAAAACAATGGCAAGTGTCGGGTCCTTCCGTGCAGGCATCTGCACTATAGACACAATCGGAAAGATGGAATCCATGCTCGCTCAAGACCACCTGGACGGGAATGGGAAAGTGGGTCGCGAGTTGTTGAAATTTCACAATACCCGCTAAACGTTGCAAGCGTCGTCTATAAGACGACCAGCGTGAGACGTTGTCTCGCAAACCTGGGAGAAATTTTTTTTCCAATTCACCCAGGAGAGAATCGAACGAGGTCATCATGAAGAGAATAAGAAATGTTGACAACAGAGCAAACCAAATGAAAGCTCGAGTGAAAGGCTCAACCTTTTTAAACACTCTCCAATCTCTCTAAAAAAAAAAAAAAAAAAAAAAAAATTTTTTTTTTTTTTTTTTTTTTTTTTTTTTTTTTTTTTTTTAGAGAGATTGGTTGTAAACTTTATTTGCATCTGATAAATGTTTTAAACTTTATTTTGCTTCTGAAAGATGTTTTAAATGTTATGTACGTGTGAAAGATGTTTTAAACTTTATTTTTGCTTCTGAAAGTTGTTTTAAACTTTATTTTTGCTTCTGAAAGATATTTCAAATGTCATGTGCGTCTGACAAATATTTCAAACTTTCCTTCTGAAAGATATTTCAAACTTTGTTTGCGAGATTTTTCAAATTTTATGTGCTTCTGACAAATCTTTTAAACTTTATTCGCTTCCGACAGAGGGTTTGGGAAACCCACTCTGGATCTCGTCATACATCCTTTGCCAACGTTTACTATTTTCGTCCGTCCAATGCATGGCCCGGGGTAAATAGTGTTGTCCAATCTCTAAAATTTCTTTCAATCGTGCTTCGGTGGGTTCACCGCGCATCACTCGTTCTTGAAACACCATCGATTTCAATAAAACGTGAATCACACAATCATGAGGGGACTCTTTTCCCCGAGAACACACTAAACAATCTTGTTCACAATAACATGCATCCGAAACAGCAGACATGGTCGGACACGATCGATTGAAAAGAAACAAAATTTCAAAGCACACTACACTAGACGAGTAAATGAAATGAGGGGGTGGTAGAAGGCTTTTAAACTTGAAAAGAACACAGAGTCCACGCAGCACAAGAAGAGAAAAACTCTAGCTAGACGAGAAATTATTTATCCTTATAAAAAAAAAAAAAAAAAAAAAAAAAAAAATTTTTTTTTTTTTTTTTTTTTTTTTTTGAGAGAGAATGTTTAAAAGCAAACACTTGACAGATTACATTTCAGAGCACAAAATTTGCAGCTTCTCTTTTTCAACATGACCGACCCGGACAATGTGTTGAGCCTGTTATCCGACCCTGGTTCCCCTTTGCCCTCCATGGGTTCTCCTTCACACCCAGAGTCTTTTCATGAGCCCCAAAACTAAACTCTCCCAAGACCCTCGACGACGTCGTTTCTCTTCGTCTCGACGACGCCCTCCTTATGCTTATCGATTTCCTCAGCACCACGCTCAAGTCTTTTTCCATACGCACGGTCTGGCCGTGTTGTGTCTCCGAGACCATGGTTTCACGCTCACCAACGGGGTCGTCTCGTATGCTTCGGATCGCGTCGAGGCGCATAAAGTGTTCAACTCTTTACATTATCTCAATGTCGGCACCCTCTGTGTGACCGATTCTCGTTCCAAGCAAGATTTTAAAGACATTCAAGCAAAATGGAGCGCTTTCAGTCCTTTCAAACGCATCCCGTCATGCTCTTGAAATCCCATGCACGAGGCGAATGTCCCTTTTGCCACCAGACGCAATGTCATCGCTGGATTGCCGTGCAAGGCATGTGTTCCATACTCCACCAACCTCTCAACCCCATTTTTCACTCGGCCTAACACGTCTATAAAAGGAGGACGCGGGTCGACGCTTCTCGTCAGTTTGCAGCATGGATGCCTTCCAGAGCACCTCTCCTCCACCGTGGTGCCCGTGACGCTGCCCGAGAAACCCGATGCGTTGGAATATGCCGCTCAACAAGGCCAGGTGCGAGCGGGCATCCTCTACCAGGAGCCTCACGCCAAACGCGTGTTTACCTTATTTCGTCAAGATCCGTGGTACCACCAAAAGACGTTGATGGACAATTTCAAGCGGGCCGTGCTGGAAGCAAGCACGTCAACGAATTTCGACCCAACGCGATCCTGTGGGAAAAAGTGTCCAAAAGCCTCTTGAAAAATCCAGATCGTTTGCTCAAAAATACGACAAGAGGATGGTGTACATTTATGGCAACCTGTTTTTTGTGAAAAAGACTTTACTTTGGGTTGAGAACGGTGCACCCCGGAAAGTGCATTTTCATTCAAACGACGCACGTGCCCTGCTGCTCTACGAACTGCCCCTTCAGTCTCCAGTGTCGAGCCCGACCCAACGTGAACGAGAAGAGTTTCGGCCCTACGACCAAAATTGCTCTACCATCGGACCATCTTGGAGCCACACACGGCCTATCCGATCCCGGCGGGAACCCACTATTCTGTACGGTTCAAAAACCGTTTTGGGTCTGGACCTGATCCCGAATCCTGCTCCCTCAGCTAATTCAGAAGGGATTTCACTGGGAGATTTTCCGAAAGAAAAAAAACGTTGGAT